>OW584238.1:24196660-24650812 GCA_939192795.1 Bombylius discolor
TTAGCTCTTGAAGCCATTTTTTCGAGCTTTCGTTAGCGCACCTCAAAACCAGCCATCCAGGTTTATAGGTGGCACCAAGGAATTTTGGTTTCGTTTGGTTGTTATTTTGTTCGATTATCTTTTTCAGAATCTGCTCTTGAATGGCACTCATTTGCTCAGTTGTCAAGAGAGCTTCTGGAAAAGATTTCGCCAAAATACCAACTTGTATACTTTCCACAGCTTGCTTAAAGCTTACTGTGGAAGGCATGTCTTATTCTTTTGGTTGAGAAATAATCTCGACCTTTTGAGGTTGTTTGACTGTTTTAGAGCCAGAAGCCTCAGAAGTTGAGTCGTCAGAGCGGCCTCTCTTGAGATTATCTCCCATTTTTTTTGGAAGAGGTTGTTGCAGTAGTTTCTTCATTCTCTTCCTACCAGCTCCACTGAGTTTCATCCTCTTATCAGAGTCTTTCAGTTTCAAATTCTGTAATGAAGTTTCAACTTCATCCTCTTGATTTTGGATGGTTTCAGCTTCGCTGTCTAGCAAGGATGACACATTTGTGATTGTGTCATCGTCGCTGTCATAAGATTCGCTTAAGCTATCTAAGCTTTTAGCTCCTCTTATGACTTTGTCAACCATAGGAACTGTTTGCTGGGTTGATGTTTGTGATGTTGATGCTTTCAGAGGTGCATTACCCTCATTATTTTCGTTTTTAGAATTATCCATACGTGTTCCCACGAGTAATAGGGGAATAAACAGTCACCCAAGGCAGAGCCCTTGTACCTTGAGAAGGCTTTTAATTGAAACTGGAAGTCACCTGGTATCCAGAGTTCGCATATTAGCGACTAGGCTCTCCCCTAGCCACGCATCCCTGGGCATATGCTGTTCCACCCTTGGATTGGATGCCCAGGCTACTGTTAGCCAGATCTTCAGCAGAGACAAGACCGTACTGAAGCTCTGTTACCAGTGGCACCACGAGGAGGTCGTAGCCGGACTTCCGATAATTCAATAGTTACGGCATGCTCCATCGGTCTTGTACGATTTCACATGTTTATCCCCCTATTGAAAGGTCAGCAGCCACCGGATGCTGAGATATCGTTTTTTGAAAAAAAAATTTCGAAATTTCCATATAAAATGTATGGTATACAACTTTGACAATCTTGATCAGGCAATCCTAGGGTTAAACGTGTTAATCATTCTACTTCCAAGGTGACGCTGAAAGAATGACTTAAATTGAAAAATAAAATGTACAATATTTAAAATTTCTACAAATTCTTCATATTTTGAAAACTTTATACCTATATTATACCGTATTATTTATTATTTTAACACTCCATTCAATTTTTGACCGTTTTCGTTTTTAAAGTTGAATATCTCGGGACTCTAAAATCGATTGACTTGAAATTTCAGCACAGTATTGGGCTTGTCATTCTCTATAAAACTCTCTCTAGCACCAAAACGATCCCTGAACTGAGACGCGAGTAACAGGGCGCTAAACATAAAACTCACACGAATCAATTTTAAGTATCAAAATGTTACATTTTTTGACTCCTTATAAAAGTATGTTGTCGTGAAACTGAGGAGCTGAAATTTGGTCAGGATATTTTTCGAAGGGTCTCATATTATATGAAATTTTAACGGTGAATATCCGTTAACTAGGGTGAAAAGGTATAGGGTAAAATACAAAAAAAGTCATTTTTTTAATATACAACTTTTTTTTTTCTTTCTATAAGGCTCTCCTTAGTTCATACCGTGATCCTTGAAAAAAGTATGCATTTCAATTTAGAACTATTTTCTGACCTAGTGCATTTTATTTGACTCAAATCGGTGCAACAAAGCCCGAGATACAAGAGTTCAAAGTTGAAAAGCCACATATCCTTCCATATACCTACATACACATTTTACAAACGTACATCCATGCAGTATGATCGCTATATATATAGCTATAGCTATAGCTAGATCTATAACTATGAAAATTTTTCAAATCATATACACCAACACTTAGAAGAAATTTATTTGCTTGTGTTGGTGCAGACACAGATACATTTCAGACGATGTTATTGTTGTTTTCGAAAATTTTTTTTACTAAATTTGGCTCTTAACAAAATGATCCTTTTCAAAGTTCCTTCCCCCGTTTTGATCAGAACACAGAACAATTAGAACTAAAGAACTAATTCTATAGAAATACATCAGAAATTAAGTGAATGGGCTATTAAAAATCTCATTTCTCATATTGCTCTGAAAGAATTGTTAACTTTCACGAGGTAGAATTTGAATTAGAATTATTAGAATTATGATTTTATATTCCATTCGATTTAGAACTTGAACTTGGAAATTAGATTTCGTTTAAAGATTTTGCCTTTAACATACAAGATACAAGATAATTAATATACATACAGTGATGACAAAAATTATTTGTGTAATGTAAATTTCATACTCAACTATTCAAAAAAGACGTTGTAACTTCAAACTTTAACTCGGACTCGGACTGTATTACACCGATTTGAGTCAAATAAAATGCAACAGGTCAGAAAATACTTTAAAAATTGAAATGCACTTTTTTAAAGGGTCAGGGTACGAATTAAGAAGGGCTCCATATAAGGTAAAAAAAGGGTACTTGTCGAAAACATGACTTTTATTGTGTTTTACCCTATAACTTTTACCCTAGTGAACGGATTTTCACCATTTAAAGTTCATATAATATTAGACCCATCAAAAAATATCCTGACCAAATTTCAGCTCCCTAGTCCCACGGGAACATACTTTTTAAGTAGTCAAAATATGTAACATTTTAATATTTAAAATTGATTGGCGTAGGTACAATTTAAAATTGAAGGGAGTGTTAATGAAATTCAAATTTGAACTAAAACAATTGTTTTGAAAATATCATCAATAAAATTTACAAAAAACTTTGAATTTTGGAGTACCGTTATTTCTAAGAAACTTTTGAACACGTGCACAAATAATGTTTGGCACAAACATACATGCACAAATAATTTCTTGCATAGTTCTTTGACTTTTTTTATGAATATTCTATGAATTTTTTTTCTAATTTTAAGTGAAATGTATGTACTAGTGTATAAACAACATAAAACAGAAATTATTAAACAATTAGTTAACTACGAAAAAAGTTACAACGTCTTTTTTGAATAGTTGAGTATGAAATTTACATTGCACAAATAATTTTTGTCATCACTATATGTAGGTATACGTACATATACTACAATATATACCTATGTACATATACGTAAGTATATTATAGTCTGAATTTTAAAAGTAGAGGTTTTTTCGCGCATGTTTTACATGGCTTTGTGATCTTTTTTGTGTAGATATACGAAAGAAGAAACGTGTTACAACAACAAAAACGCATGTGTGTAAGTATCTTTTTTTCTGCGCATGTTTTTCTAGTATAATACGAAACCTCAACTCTTAAAATTCTGACTATATGTATTTTTACCTTTTATATAAATTTTTATGATTTAGATATTTTTAATTTTATTTTAAGATTTAGAATTTTACAAGATTTCACTTTTATGAAATTTATTTTATAAGATTTAAATAAGAATATTCTTGGAAATTTTAATTTTTATGGGATTTAGAAATTGATATAAAATAATTTTTATTGATAAGATTTTTATTAACCCTGAAATACTAACATGAAATTTTGTAGCGATTTTACTAACATGTACAGTGTACACACACCCCAAGTAGAATTTGAATTTTCTTCCTTACCTTATTTTAACATTTTTAACTTTTTTTCATATCACGGTAGAAGCACATGAGTCAAACTAAATTTACGAACAAAATGATCGCAGCTATTATTTACGTAACGATCAGGATAAACAGTTCTTTTGTGCTGAGGTGTACCTATACCCCACGTTAGTATTTCAGGGTTAATTTGTTGATACATTAAAATTTCACTTTTATGCTATTTTTGTTTGATTTTGTCAAATTAAAATTTATTGAACTATTGAATGTTATGATTTCGTAAGATTTAGAATATTTTAAGTATAATTTTTTAATTTTTATAGAAATTCTATAGATTTTCAAATTTAAAAAAAGGTATTTTCATTAAAGAATGAAATTTTGAAGATTTAGTGGAAGGTATTAAAAAATTTACTTTACTTGAAAAATAATATAAAATCAATATG
Source organism: Bombylius discolor (assembly GCA_939192795.1). Lineage (NCBI taxonomy): Eukaryota > Metazoa > Arthropoda > Insecta > Diptera > Bombyliidae > Bombylius > Bombylius discolor. The sequence goes on from OW584238.1 coordinate 24,200,789, forward strand.
CCACTTCTGATACCAATTTTTTGTGCACTAGAAAATAGAACTTGAAATAAAAAACGTCTAAATTGCCTACCATTTATTTCAAATTTGTCCTGATTTTTGTTGAATTACGTGCGAATTGAATCAGATTTATACCGTTTTTAAACATGGCTATGACTATCTCAACTAATTTTCTTTTGAATGCGCATGTAATACCAATACTTATTTAAGTACCAATTAAAGAAGTAGTTCATCATTATCTGTCAGAAGTTTTTCGTAATCCAGTAATTCATTAATATTATTGAAAGGAGATTCACGTAAATATTTGGTTGGCTGGTTGGTTGAAGTGACCGTTTTTTTAGAAGCTTCCGAAAACCCAATTAACACGGAGAGCGCCGTTTTAATACCACACACCTCGTAGTTAGTTGTCGAGTCAGAGAATTGTAGAGCCCCCTTCTGTCATACATGCACCAACAGTTTTAAAGTGGATTGCGTTGGTAGAGAACGAATTTTATTCGTATGACACGGCTGGTACTAATATTTTCTTCTAGTTGGTTTGTGGACTAGCTTATGGTCTTTAAGCAGAGCCATCAAATACTTACTTTAGTATCGAGTGAATTGGTACTTCAATTGGTAATTCAAAGCTGAGTGAACTTAGGCGGACTCGAACTCGAGACCTTCAGCATCAGAAGCCAACACTCTACCGCTTCGTCTACTGCCCGCTCTGATAAACATTTTTTTCATTTGTTTCTTCCGTGGATTTCAGGGCTCAAATCTCCTTTCTCAACGAAATTATTTCACTGGTCAAAGTAGTAAAAAGATTTTTCGTCCTATTTTCACCTTCTCTCAAATAATCTAAAATTTGATTTTTGCAATTGCAGATGCAGTTGCATGCTGGTGCATTATTTGTCTGTTGACGTTGAGCTTAAAAACTGTTTGTTAAACAAAAAAATAACGTTGAAATTTATTAAGATCTAAATTCCCTACCATTTATTTCAATATTATCTTCTGTTTTTTGGAGCAAATATAGTTGGAGAAGGAGAATTAGAAGAAGCACATTGTTCACTTCGATCAGTTTGGTTTTGATTTATTACATTTACATTATTCTCTTGGTTTAGAAACATTTTGTCCTCGTGCGATATTTCGGTAGATTTTACTGGAAAAGGACCACCTTAATTTTGAAAAATTAAATATTACTATATCCCACAAAATTTGAAGCAAGTTAATATTTAAACGGGAGTTATTGGCGAATGCAGCTGCATGTGTTTTATGACATCTGTCATTTGTTTTTACACATCTTTTAATTTTCAGGTTAACAAAATTATAAGAGTTATAACTATTTTTCTAATTTCATTCGCTGATCGAAATCGATTGTGTTATTTCAGTTGAATATCAACCCATTATAAAAGTAAGATGACAAAAAGAGAGTTTTCAAGGATTTTTTTTTAAATTTTCATTTTTAAGTTTTTTTAATTTTGTTTTTCCAGAAACTATCTGAACTCTCAAAATAAAAATTAGGAGTAATATTTTTAATTTATTGCTTAATTTAATCTGTTTTTTTTTTTTTTATAATAAAATGTTCTATATTGTACTTTCTTTTGTTACTATTATTATGGGACAAAATAAATTCATCAACTGCTACTAAGTATTATTATGCTACTATTATATTTTACTGAAAATTAGATTAATGAAATCCACTTACCGGGTCGAATTCTCAAAAATTGACAGTAATGAAAGGCAACAGACATGACTTCGTCGCAATTAGAATTAATCATTTCAAATAAACGACTATCAAATATAAAATAATAATTAAGATTGTGAATGAAAGCACAAAAAAATGGCTTCAAGAGTCAACCAGTGAATTGAAGCTGAGCTAGCTCTAGTCGAGGAAAAGGACATTCCTCGTTCTCAAATACTGGTCGGCAATTTTCCCAACAGTGCTAAGGACAAAAATGAGGACATTATGGGACTCATCAAAGGACAGAATGAGTATAGAGTGGATGATTGGAGATTCGTGAGAAGATCCAATGACAAAACGTCCGTCTTGCTCAATCTATCAGTTGATCATAAGTCCACAGCTGAGTTGAAGAAAAGCTACTATAAAATCAGCTTTAAATTCGGAGAAGTCGAACTCCGATGTAGAAGCGAGGCAAGTAAGAGGAAACCAAAGGAAGGTGAGGACAATAAAGTACCCGACAAACCGAATGGCCTCAACCTCGAAAACTTCTACGAAGAAAGCCAAGGCGGATCAGGCAGTTAAAGACCATCTAGGCAAACCCAAGGAAGGGGCAAAGGACGACAGTCCTATTACAATCCAAAAAGTAACCTAGATGTCCGAAAACATAAACTGTATTCAGATAAACCTTCATCACTGCGAGGCAGCCTCATATGTGCTTTGCCGAAGGTTTATCAAGGACAATATGGACATAGGACTAATTCAGGAACCATTGGACATTGAGTGGACAAATAAAAGGACTCAACATACCAAACTGTAAGTTAATTTACGACAATAAGTCCAACAGGCCCAGAACAGCCTTGTTAATAAAAAACACAATTAACTTCTCTCCAATTCCAGGATTTATTTCACAAGACCTGGTGGCAGTACTGATGGAGGTGCCCACAGAGTCGGGTAAACAAAAGGCTATAATAGCCTCCGCTTACTTCGATAGCACAGAAGCAGAGCCTCCATCTGGCTCAACGCAAGAATTAATACAGTACTGCAAGGAGAACAACACCCAGCTGATTCTGAGCTGTGATGCCAATGCGCATCATGTCTAATGGGGAAGCTCAGACACCAACAAACGAGGTGAGTACCTTTTAGAATATATTGATTGTAATAATATTATAGTTAATAACGTTAACCGATAAGTCTATCCTCCTTTCTACTTAAGACAATGGAGAAAATAATTGATCAGCATATTAGAGTCAGCATACTTGCAAAAAAGCCTCTAAATGCCAATCAACACGCCTATTAAACAGGTAAATCAACTTTAACTGCTCTCCATAGCACAGTTTACAAGCTAAACAAAACTATGGATACAAAAGAGATAGCGCTAGGCGCATTTATTGATAATTAAGGAGCTTTCAACAACACAACATTCTATTGAGAGGGCTGCCCTAGCTAAAGGGTGTGAACTCCCAACAATTAACTGGATTAAGGCAATGCTTAACCAAAGAGAAATCGAAGCTACGTTAGGAGAAAAATCAATGACGATTAAAGCCGTCAAAGGTTGCCCTCAAGGAGGGGTCTTATCACCTTTATTATGGTCTATGGTCATTGATGACCTCCTATGCAAACTCGACTCCCTAGGATTCGAAGCACAGGGTTACGCAGATGACCTAGTGTTAATAACTAGAGGCATAGATGGGGAAATTATCTCCATGCAACTACAACACGCCTTAACCTTTATTAACAACTGGTGTCTTGCTGAAGGACTTTCTATTAATCCACACAAGACGACCATCGTGCCCTTTACAAAAAGGAGAAAAACCAACATAAAGGAACCTTCTTTAAAAGGCACGCTGATAAATTTTTTAATACCTAGCAAACTCACTTGGAACAAACAAATAAACAACTCCATACAAAAAGCCACCCTTGCTCTATGGAATTGTAACAGACTCTTTGGCAAAACATGGGGACTGAAACCAGAAATGTTTATTGGTCATATACGGCCATCATAAGACCCATAGCCTAGCCTGTCTCAGTATTACAGGAGCTCTTAGAACTACCTCAACGGCAGCATTAGAAGCCATGCTCAATCTGCCTCCTCTTCGTATACAAATTAAGAAAGAAGCACTTAATTGGGCCTTAAAATATCAGAAAAGTAAAAAACTTAAACCACGTAATCTGACACATAACCTTAAAATTCTTGAAGAATTTAAGAACTTCAAAATCAGTCAAGTGACTGACGAGATGGAGGCAACATTAAACTTTGAGAAGCCGTTCAAAGTACTATTTCCAGATCGCAAATCATGGCGCGAAAACCAAATAACCCTTGAAAAAGGTGCCTCAATATGGTACACGGATGGCTCGAAAACCAAGTAGGAAGTGGGCGCAGGAGTAGCAGGCCCAAAAAGAAGCCTCTTCAAATCCCTGGGTAAATTCTAATCGGTCTTTCAAGCTGAAATCTATGCCATAGACATGTGTGCTACCGAATGCCTTAAAAAGGGCTTCAATAGAGCCACAGTCTACATAATCTCAGACAGTCAGGCAGCTCTTAAAGCCCTCAACGCGCACAAAATTGTGTCGAGGCTAGTATTAGAATGCCTTAAGACTGTGATAACACTCGCCAGAACCAACAAAGTTTACCTTATGTGGGTTCCGGGACACGAAGGAATCAAGGGTAACGAGCTGGCGGATTCCCTTGCAAAAAAAGGCGCCAATTCCAAATTTATTGGACCTGAACCCTTCTGTGGCTTGCCTAAAAGCTACACAAAAAACTACATAAAAGAATGGGAGAAAAAGAAATCTCCTACTGGGAAAAACCCCAGGAAACATACAGGTGAAGGAATTCATTAGGCCTTCAATTGGTATCTCTAGGAAACTAGTCAACCTCAGCAGGAATGAATTAAGGACAATTACGGGACTTATCACTGGGCACTGTCCGCTCAACCACCATTTGAGTAAGATGGCGCTCAAAGAGGATGACAAATGCAGATTTTGCAAAGAAGCCAAGGAAACCTCGAAGCACATCCAATGTGAATGTAAAGCATTGGCCTTTAAAAGAGTGCAACATATGCATCAACTTTTTCTAAAACCAGAAGAAGTTTGGTGTTCTCATAGAACTTTAGGATTCATTAAAAGCCTTAACCTATGAGAAGCACGGGCTGTACAAAAGATCTATAAAGGTCGAAGTGCAACTATAGCCCTTAAATATCTATCTATCTATCTATGATCGCCATATATATATATATTAGCTATAGCTATGAAAATTGTTCAAATCATATACACCAACACTTAGAAGAAATTTATTTGCTTGTGTTGGTACAGACACAAATACATTTCAGACCATGTTATTGTTGTTTTCGAAAATTTTTTTTACTAAATTTGGCTCTTAATGTTAACAATCAACATTGGTCATTGGTGATTGGTTTAAAAACTTTGCTTTTCTTGGTAACACTTTTTGTGCCTTTCTTCATTTAAAAACACATTCTACTACACATTCTACTACTACGATAAATGCAAAATTAACATTAACAATAAAAAATAGATTACAAGAAAAATGTTTGTTGTGATAAAATAAATATTCCAGGTCAAATATTAAAATGGAAATTGGATTGGGAATGCAGATAAATATAAAGTCTTAAATAATGATCCAAAAGTATATGAACATGAGGATGAGATCAACAATCAACATAGATGATATATTTTCCAATGAACTGTAATAGATTTTAATGTTAAACATTTAAATGCGTATTTAAACAAATAAATTACTAAATTTTTTTCGAAAATAATGTGAGCTATTCTGGTCAAATTCTTTATACATGAAAACTGTAACAAATAATTGAAGATAACCCTTGACCAATGTTGCTCTAGATAAGAAAAGAAAGAAAGTATCATATGAATTGAAGTTCGGAGTTACATATGACGTGATTTTGTAATTTGTATTTTACAGAAGTATTTCTTTTTGATTTGTTTTGTAATGTTGAGTTTTTTCAGTAAAATTTGTTCAAGTATAAAACTTTATTTTTAACATGTTTTGTTGGACACCTAAAGTGAGCCTATTCTCAAGAAGAAGATAAGTGAGCTGAGCTAAACTGATGTGAGCAAATTTAATTTTCTGTTCTAATAAAACACAAGACGAAAATTTTTTTTTAATTTCCTACATTCCAGTTTATTAAAAAGTTTACACAAATTCTTATCTCATTAACATAAAAGTTTCATCAATTACAAAATTAAACTTTTTTTAAATAGCAAAGATATGATTGTGCAAGTCTTTAAAATCTTACATATATTTTTCATCATCAAGTTTAGCTTGTGATATTTGATATCTCGTAATTAGTTTTTCAACTTCATCATTCTTGAAAATTTTTATGATTGTTTCATTATTTTTGCGCTGTAATGTTGCAATTTCGATTTTATCTGATGATAACTTGGCTACATCAAACGTCTTACTTAGAACTTTAATAGCAACTTCTATAGCTTGTTCTAATTTTATTTGGTTATCAATTTCTTGTTTCAACATTGAAACAGCAATCTTTGAATTAAACCCTGTACATGTAGCTGTCCAGGAATCATAGCAACCACTTGGATCGGATTGATATAATTGGTATCCATGCTTTCTATCCCAACCAATGTATAAAACTGAAACACCAAATGGCCTTTTGCCACCAAATTGAGTGTAAGCTTGTTTTACATTACAAATACTTGAAACAAATTCTTCGCAAGGCATTGTTTCACCGTGCGATAATTGATATTTTTCTGCAATTAACCGTAATTCATTTATGATGACATTTGCATCTGAAGTAACTCCAGCTACAGAACAAATCATATCACTATTCAGTTTATAGATTTTTTCAGAAAATACAACGTCGTCCAATAATTTATTCGTAATCCTTTTTTCGGCAGCTAATATTAATCCATCTTCAGCCAAAATACCGAGACAAGTACCAGCATGAGAAATAGCTTCCATTGCATATTCAACTTGAAACAAACGCCCTTCGGGTGAAAACACCGTTGTTCTTGTGTCGTAACGGCGAGCCATTTTACGTGAAATATAATAAATACTGAAATGATTTTCAAACAAAAGCCACAAAGTAAATATTTTTTTGTTTTTGAAAATTTGGCAAAAGTTTACTTGATGTCCAGAAACGTTTTCACTGTGATCATAGCAAAAATGAAGTGTCGGCTCGATGTTTTAAAAATTTCGATTAAATAAATTCACGTTAATTGTGGTTGTTTAGATGTTTGGAAGTGTATAGACAATGATCATGGATAGAAATAGATAGTCCAAAACAGAAAAGCTTTAGAAAAAAAGTTTTAAGTTCTAAATCTGTTTATAGAGAGTGCAGACAAGAAGGAATCGCTTAGAATTTTTAACACACACATACAAAGATCTGAAATTGTAATTAGATGATTTTGTACTTTTATATGGAAAATGAGGACCCAGTAAATGTGCGTGACGTCACCCAGACAACTTTTGTTTGATTTTTTGTTGCTGTAATAGCTGGGAAATATTAACAATACACATATAAAAATATATGTACTATATACTATATCTTGTACATTTTTCAAATAACCAAATTTACATTTTGTTACACAGCGTATTTAAATTTTGTTGTTGTGTTGTAAATACAAAATTTATTCTAAACTTGAAGTCACTGCTTTCTTTCTCAAACTTTTCTATTTCCCATTAGCATATATAAAAGTATATGCTTTTTTTAGTAGTTCATACAGTAGCGGGAAAATCGCATCCTCCAAAATATTTTTATTTTTCTGAAATACAGAAACATTTAATGTTTTTTTTTCTTCTTATAGTAGACACATTGCAAATACACATATGTAGTTCAAAAACTATCATCCATCCCCACTAAAATTTAAAGGTAGTATAGAGAAAAGTTTCGAGAAATTATAAGTTAGGCGACTTTCATGACCGTTACTGTATATTATAATGCACGCAAAAATATTAAGTATTAAGAGATTCCTTCATGAGGAACGGAAAAATTCACATTTTTTACTTGTTTATAAAAATTTATCTGAGAAAGTTCAAAAAAACACTTGAGAAAGCTCAAAAACACACGAGAAAGCTCTATTCTGAAGCTCTTTCGAATTCAATAGAATGAATTGGGATATGAAAAACATATGTTAATGATGAAATAAGTGAATATATAACGATGGCAATAATATGATTGTATTTGTAAATTGCTTGTATGAATAAATATGGATATACATATTATGTTGTGTACTTATAATGCTTAGAACTGGAATAAATGATTTTAGTTGCTTTTTTCTTTTTCTTTTTTTTCTTTAGTTTTATGTGTCATTTTTTTACAACTGGAATTTCATGGTATGTGTTTTTAGTTTTAACAAAAATGTGTTTTTAGTTTTCACAAAAACTTTGTTTTTAGTTTTAACAAAAAATGTTTCACTTGCTCTGAGATTACTGCACAAGTGAAGAGTATAGAAAAAAAAATTATGAAGCACATAGAACCAATCATCAAAGACAAAATGAAAATAATATGTATATATATAAATATATCTACAATGATATAATTTCTCGTCTTAATTACGTACCTACAACAAATCGCATTGACATAGGTCAAGGTCGTTAAGGTTGTCATTAGAATAAAAACAAAAAAGAAATATAAAAACATTTTAATTAATAGAGAATTTTCAACTTTTATGAAAATTTACTTAAAAATACTAATAAATTTACTTAATGTTTTATCATATTTATTTAAAAACTGAATATTATTACATATATTTATACATATGTACATAAGGTCAAATTAATGCAATATAGGTACTTTAAAAATTTTCAAAAGGGAAAAAAGAAATATTTTAATACTTTTTGTGTATGTGCATAATTAGAAATAAATACAATGTAAAACCTGTTTTCGCTTGCATGTGTGCATTCAAGCTTCAGAACATAATATACTATAATTTAAAACAAAATTTATGTTATAGAAGAAAAAATCAAAGATTGAAAGCTTTTTATTTTTCATAAAAAAGAAAAATATGATACCTCCTTCTCTGCCCGCACAGGGTCTGTGTCAATTTCGTTTCATTTTCCTTTTTTACATCTCTATATTATTTCAATTCTCTTTGTGCACGTACTCATACATTGTTATGTTAACACTTCGCAAGCATTCGCAATATTCTTGTTTTAATTGTTGCAAATGCTAATCAACTTAATAAGTTACAAATGTTGGGTCTTATTCTGGTCAAATTCTTTAATTAGCGAATTTTTCTGCTAAAAAAGTTAGCAGATTGAGATGGTAGCAGATTCGTAAAAATTCGGATTCTGGGGTGCTATTCCTGAAACCACTCGTAACTTTACGTATACGTATCTTTACGAGTACTTTGTTTCGAATGGTTTATGTGAGACGTATTCTTGAAATCATTCGAGTATTTTTTCACCATTAGAATAGAATTATGAGTGTGGTAAAAGTTTTAAAGTTCAAACTGGTTTAATTATTAGATAATTTAGATGAGTAAGATGAGAATTAATGAATTATGAGAGAAATAAATATGTCTTATATTGTAGTGATGATTTAAGATTTAATAATTATTTTGAGATTTCCGAAGTTTGATGAAATTATTGAAAAATTATGCAAAAGAAATTTTATGAAAATTACAACTGAAAATTATTTACATAATTATTTTTTTTCAAGACTTTTATATTTTTTAACTCAAAAAAAAATCATAGTAAAATATAATTTAGAAAATATTTCTTCATAAAATATTCTAATAATTATCTATATATTGTAAAAAGTATGATTGATTGAGCTACATACATATTGGTACAGCCAACTTTAATTATTTATTTTGAAATTATATTTAATTAGGCTTCTTCTAATAATTTTTATTTTTATTATTAATATTTTAAATTAATAATTTTAGTTTTATAGTTTTTTGTTATAATACATATATATGTATATTTATAGTATGAGTAAATTCATACGTACATTATATTTAATAACTACATATATATATTTCTATAATATTTATTTTAAACAGTACCAACTTAGTACTCGTAATAGTTACGAGTGGAAATAACCATTCGTATCTTTTAGAATGGTTTTCATTCAAATATTTACGTATGCGAATCTCGAGAATATACTATACATATATCAAAACCACTCGTAAATGGTCAATTTACGTATATGTAAAGTTACGAAAGGTTTCAGGAATAGCACCCCTGGACAGAAGTCTTTTTCGAAATCTTTATGAAGCTGTCAACAGAATTTCGAATTCTGCTAACAAATGTCACTTTAGAAAATTTTTGCCTTTCTGCACTAGATAGTTAAACCAGTTAATTGTGATCGTTTTTAGAATATTCATATACATATGTATCTTTTTTCCAGCTCGGTATAATAAGAATAATCTAAAATAATTTTATCACGAGGATAATACACTTACACTCTAGTTACAATTGGTCGTGTCAACTTTAGATGTAATTTGAACCGTTGTAGAAATATGTAAGGAAACCTGTTTACGAAAGTTGTTATAACCACCAGTGTTTATACACTATTTGTTGTACATACATATTTTGTAATTGAATAAATTTGTAAATGAAAATGAGAAATAATGAAAATCAAGGTAAGTATGTCATATTTATTCTATTTAATTTGTTTATTTGTGTAATTAATATTCAAATTAATAATTCATTTTATTCAATTCACTATGTATATGTATGTATGTAACTACCAAAACTTAAAAATGACAGAAGTTAGCAGAAAACTTAGCAGATTTTTCTGTTAATTTTTGGGACCAGAATACCAATTTTTTTTACCAGGTTTCTTTATGAGCTGTTAAAATTTTGTATGAAAGTTAGCACAATCTGCCAGTTTATATGAAAGTTTTGAGTCTTAATTCAGTCCATTTTATTCGAAAAAGTAAAAAATGTTAATTTTTCATGCGTGCCTCAGTATTCTCTTATTCTATTATTATATCATCTCTTATTCCTTCATTTCTTTATCCACTTATGTGAAAAAGTATTAACTTATTATCAAAGAATTTTACTGAAGTCTTAAATTATAGAAATATAGAACACTAATTTTGAAATGAACGAAATTGAATTTTGGAAGAACAGGGGCGAAAATAACGCTTAGATTAGACCCTAGAGTGGAAAATTTCACTCGATTAAAAATTGAAAGAAAGTGACAGTCTACGTAGCTATGTATATATAAAATGCTTGGTTCAGGTAATGTTACCAGGGGCGCAATTCCGTAACTATGATATATAAAAACACTATTTATTACACTACCCCAAAGAGAATTGAAATAATATAGAGATGCAAAAAAGAAAATGAAACAAAATTGACACAGACCCTGTGCAGGCAGAGAAGGAGGTATCTTATTTTTTTTTTTATGAAAAATAAAAAGCTTTCAATCGTGGAGCTTTCAGGATGTTCCTTGAGAGGTTTACAATTGTATAAACTTTGAACTGTGAAAATCCGTTTACTAGGGCAAAAGTTATAGAATAAAATGCATAAAAAGTCATTTTTTGGCAAGCAACTATACAACTACTCCTTTTCACAACTTTAGAAATTATAATAAGTATATGTATACATATATATTATCTTCTTGCCTTGAGGTTAAATTATCAAATTTTACAGGCCTACGTAAAATTTTAGAATTAAATTCATGAATAATTCCATAAAATTTAATATCTATGTAAATGGACAACATGAATTAACACTGTTAAAAACAAAGATTTGTAGAGGCTGTTTTGCGATTTTGGGCCTGCAAAGTGACCACCTACAGCTTACAATTTTAAACCGATTCTCATGAAATTTCGAATATAGATAAGTGGAAGAGAATTGTGGTCCTTAAGTGGAACACATTTTTAAATTTTGATCCTTAAATTTTTTTATATTCGATTTTCGAAGGTATAGATAAAAAAAAAATTCACTAAACTTTTCACACTTTTTCCATGTATTAAAACGTTTAGATACTGTGATCTCTTCTTATAAGATTTAAATATAACCTTTTTTAAAAAGTTTAAAAAATAATTCAGGGAAATTGGTTACGTAATTTAATTATTATAAATAAAACAAATTGTTAATTTTTCATAAAATTTCATTATTAATTTTTCATTTCACATAAATTTGTTTGCATACTTATGGGTTTAAATAAGAATTACACAGCTAGTATAAACTCTATAAACTCGGTGCAAAGAAAACTGCAATTTTTGTAGTATTTGTGAAGATAAAAGTAACGTAAACAGCATATGAAAGTTTATATTAGTTTATATTAGTTTTTGGTTCAACGGATGCTGGGATACATCTTTTTGAAAATAAAATTTCGAAATTTCCATATAAAATGTATGGTATACATTTGTATACGCACGGCTAAAACTTTGACAATCTTGATCAGGCAATCCTAGGGTTAAACGTGTTAATCATTCTACTTCCAAGGTGACGCTGAAAGAATGACTTAAATTGAAAAATAAAATGTACAATATTTAAAATTTCTACAAATTCTTCGTATTTTGAAAACCTTATACCTATATTATACCGTATTACCTATTTATTATCTTAACACTCCATTCAATTTTTGACCGTTTTCGTTTTTAAAGTTGAATATCTCGGGACTCTAAAAACCGATTGAATTGAAATTTCTGCACAGTATTAGCACAGAGCAAATACATAGAGAGGTACACTGGCAGTACATTCGAAAATCAGCAGTTTTCAAAAAATTTGTAGACCTGTGCGGGGAAGTATGAGAGACGAAAAGTTTCTATCTCTCACGAAAAAATATATGAGAAAACTTTCGTTTATTACTCATTTATGCACAGAATATTATTATTCATATAACAAATACATATACACATATCTAATTCCCATTTGTCGTTCTAAAAATTTTTTTAATGCATATATTGATTATTGAAATATACTGTAAATTCAACACGAGCCAAAATATACGCATAAAAATATTAAAAAACATATTGAACTTGTAAATTTATTTTCTAGTTTCAAACAAAAAATTATACCTGTTTCTTCAATATGTACATATGGTATATATTTGTTGTTTATGTATCCCTTGAAATAGTATTTCAGATAAATATGTATTTGTTATTTCAAATTTTAAGAATAATTTTAAAAATTAATTTTTACATTTTCGTAAATTTTCATATCTAGACATTTTTTCGTGGTTTGTTCATCTTCATTAGGAAATATGAAAATTTTATCTGTAATGGATCAGGAGATCAGAATTAACAGGCATGTTTTTATTTTATTTTACATTAAAAAATATCTAATGCTGTTCTGAATATATATTTTTACTTTAAAATATATACACACAAGCAAACACAAGAAAAAAAAAATGCAACAATAAAAATATTATATTCATACATTTCTCATTTCTCATATACCATACACATCATATATCTTTTCCAAAAACAACAAAACACAAAAATACCATTTACGCATAAAGTAAATACATAATTTGTAAATTTTTTTCAAACACATATATAATTTTTTTTTGTGCGGTGATTAACTAATATATTTTTGGTCTTTTGCATTGAAAAATGTATATAGGTAAGGTAATAAGAAAAAAAGATCTTTTTTTCTATTTGAAGTGATATTATGTAATGAAGATAAACATGTGTATAACACCTCCTATTGTTTTTTTTTTGTTACTGTCAACATATACTATCAAACGAAAGTATATATCAGCGGCTGTCCTAGTACAATTTTGTATATTAAATATATTAATGGATATTATTATTAAAAAATAAACAACAAATTATACCTGTTCCAATTGTATGTGCAGCTGATGTATATGTTTTGCTGTTTAAAAAAACAAATATATATGTATATACGTATGTATGTATGTATATATCCTTTAAAATATTGAATACTATTTTTTTTATTTTGAAGTGAAGTAAACTCATATATTAATTATTATTCGAAGGCATACATGTATATAACATCTCCTTATTGTTTTCTTGAGGTATCGTCAACACATACTATCAAACAATTCTTATATGGATAAATACAATGTCCTATATAATCGTTAAAGTACAAAAACATTTGATACTTTTGTAGATGATTTTGTTTAAATTTTTGATCGCTATGATTTCTGATTGCCTGGTGCAAAAAAGATTTTTAGTGCTAGAAAATTAAGGATTTTTGATCGAATTTATCAATTAAATTATTTTCTAAAAATATCATTTTGATATCAACATTATATTTGACCTGATAAACGATCAAATTTGATATGCAAATTAATAAATTTGATATGTAAATTATCATTAAAATTTATAAATGTGATCATATGCAAATTAGCTACTTGTATACTTCTTCTTCTTGAAATATACCCTCAAATCCTATGTCTTCAATTCCTCATACAAATTGGTTAAATTTTTATACTAAACCAAATGACATGTATTCTACGATATATCTGAATATGCAGTAAAGGAAAGCTGTTTCCATATGATTCTGTATAGTAATGAGAATCATGAGAATGATTGGATAGCGAGTTAAAAATATTAAAATTTCTGAAATTTATGTTAAAATTTTCTATGTATTGTATGGAAAATAGATAGAAAAGAGAATATATTTTAAAAAAGTGAGAAATTAGGAAAAAAACTTTGAGAATAAGAAAGAGCTTAAACAGCTTTTAGATTGGAGGCCAAACGTTGAGATTGGAGGTCAACTGGTTCTGACTATTTCGCTATATGGGAATAATTTGTCTGTTATAGAATACATTGTCATTGGTATTAGTCTTGTCATTCTCTATAAAACTCTCTCTAGCACCAAAACGATCCCTGAACTGAGACGCAAGTTACAGGGCGCTAAACATAAAACTCACACGAATCAATTTTAAGTATCAAAATGTTACATTTTTTGACTCCTTATAAAAGTATGTTGTCGTGAAACTGAGGAGCTGAAATTTGGTCAGGATATTTTTCGAAGGGTCTAATATTATATGAAATTTTAACGGTGAATATCCGTTAACTGGGTGAAAAGGTATAGGGTAAAATACAAAAAAAGTCATTTTTTCAATATACAAAATTTTTTTTCTTTCCCGAGATATAAGAGTTCAAAGTTGAAAAACCACATATCCTTCCATATAAAAATTTAGAAAATAAAATAATTCAGTATTTTTGAATTTTTACATAAAAAATTTGTTGTATGAAAAATTTGTGACCTTCAACTGATATAATTTCAGTTATAACAGCTGTATGCTAGCTGTAGCCTGTAGAACAAAAGAAAACATGTGTACATACACATTTTACAAACGTACGTCCATGCAGTATGATCGCTATATACGAGTATATTAGCTATAGCTATATAGCTATGAAAATTTTTCAAATCATATACACCAACACTTAGAAGAAATTTATTTGCTTGTGTTGGTGCAGACACAAATACATTTCAGACGATGTTATTGTTGTTTTCGAAAAAAATTTTAACTAAATCTTGCTCTTAAAAACAAAGATTTGTAGAGGTAGGTCAGGGTCGAAAAAAGCAAACAAAAAAAAAATTTCTTGAGAAAAGAAAAATAACATAAAAGCAAAGAAAAAATCAAGCCAAAAAAAACACCGAAAACACCAAGTACTATGAAATTTCAGTTGTAAAAAAAGAAAAAAAAACAACTTAAATCATTTATTCCACTTCTAAGCATTATAAGTACACAACATAACATGGATTAATTAATACTTTTTAAATATTCCTATGCGTATATTTTGGCTCGTGTTGAATTTACAGTATATTTCAACATATGCATTGAAAAAAATTTTTAGAACGACAAATGGGAATTAGGTGTGCGTATATGTATTTGTTATATTCTGTGACTAAATGAGTAGTAAACGAAAGTTTTCTCATATATTTTTTCGTGAGAGAACTTTTCGTCTCTCACACTTCCCCGCACAGGTCAACAAATTTTTTGAAATCTGCTGATTTTCGAATGTACTACCACCAGTGAACCTCTCTATGTATCTGCTCCCTATAAACATTTTCTTTCGATATCGATTCGATATCAGTTCGAAAGGTCGAAGTATTTCTTCGATCTCGGAGTACAATCTCGAAACAATCTCGAATCGAGATTGAAGGAAAAGGAATACCTCTCTCGAATAGAGAACTCGTTTTGAAAACGTACCGATTTTTCTGACAGTTCTCGAAATTTGTTAATGTATTGAAAAAGCTCTGTTCCCCTATTGGATCAAAAGCTTTTTTCATTTCTTAACATTTTTTATAACTAAAGTATGGACACCATACAAGAAATTTGATATTTTTTCTAAATTTCTTCTTATAATTTTGAATGGCTCTGAAAAAAACTTGTATTATTGTTATTTGTACTTCATTAGTTATATTTTACATTTCAATTATTAAAACAAAAATTTAAAAAAAGAAACAAAAACATCTTAACTATATAACA
Source organism: Bombylius discolor (assembly GCA_939192795.1). Lineage (NCBI taxonomy): Eukaryota > Metazoa > Arthropoda > Insecta > Diptera > Bombyliidae > Bombylius > Bombylius discolor. The sequence goes on from OW584238.1 coordinate 24,216,812, forward strand.
ATTCATAAATTCTTAAAAAAAAAAATGATTCAAAAACAGTCTTTAATTTTTTTAATTTCGTAATGTGTTTCTTTTTTATTTTCTAATTATTTGGAGTTTTCGGTTTATATGATGCCTTTTTTGCCAATCGATCTCCTGCTTGTGGGAAATATTTTATTAATATTTTTTCAAAAACTTCTTCAGGAGTATTAGGGAATTTGATATGGTATGCATCTAGAAAGAATAAATTTTTTAGCTCATTTATATTAAAACATCGTGTGCAACAAACATTACTTTTTAGTGCAGAAATAACCCTTAAAGATCTTGCCGATTGTTTTTGCTTCGTACCAAGCCAAGTGAATTTTGCTGCAACTTCATCCTTCATTATTTGACGAATATAGCATTTTACAAATTGGTCCGAATTTATCGATCCTCGATCGACGAAAAAATTTTGCTGAAATAAAGTACAATATTTTACAAACTTTATTGATACATAATATTATTGCACATACCAATAGGTTAAATTTGTCCATATCTCCTTGAATATCACTTTCAAACTTCAAAAATTCTTCCAATGAATCAAAAGGAGAATCTGGAAGTATTTTTGGTGACATTGCAAAGTTATTATTGATAGCTTTAAGAGATCTGATTTCTTTTCTCAAAGCAATTAATGTTTGAGAAAATGTTAACATAGTGTTACGGACATTTACTTCAAGAGCATGAATTTGTTCAGAAACATCTGCCATGCAGTTACATTTTCTCTTTGAAGTCTCATTAATAGCAATATTCTCATGTGTTCCTGTTTCCATAATTTTATTGTTATTGCAAGGATACATAATTTTGGGTCTTTTTGCTTTATCAAAAATACTCTGGGAGTTGTCATCAAAATTAATATTTTCCTTGTTAATATTTGTTTTAAGTTGAGTAGATGATCCTGATAAGATGAAATGGTTAAAATTTTTAAAAATTTTAATTTAATATTATATACTAACCTTCTACTCCTTTTTCAAATTGTTTGTAGATGAAATCCTCGTTGTTCTCCGAACTCATGTTGTATATCTGATAAATAGTAATGAAAATTTTAGTGATGAATGAGAGGTACAAAATACACTTGTTCAGCAGAAATATTTCTTAAAATCATAACTTTACATATAGAAGGTTCAAGATTACATCTGTTGGATTACATCTTTTGAATATTTGACTTCACGGGAACAAAAAATATTCAACAAAGAAGAACATAATGGGCGATTAAAAAATGTTTCAAGATTTTCAACAGCTACACTGTGAAGCAATAAACTAGAATCTTCTGTTTTCATTATCTTTAAAATTTTATAAATTTTATTATTGAACAAATAATAGTTATTTGGTTCAGCAATTGAATGTGTATATGTGTCTGTTTGAACACTTCCATAATATGATCCATTGAAACAACTTAATACAGGATATTTTTTTTCGGTTTTTTGTAAATTTAAACTTTTTTCCACTAACCGATTATATATTTGAGAACATACAAAATTTCCCTTTTTTACCAACTTCTTTAAAGATTGAAGATAATTTTCAAACTTAAATGCATTTACTTGCTCGAGAGATCCATGAAATTGAGCATCGTCTGCTAAATGAGTTAAGCAATGGAAATTGAATGTTAAAAGTTCTTCGCCAAATAATTCAGGAATAGACTTCACAAAACTCAGCAACATGTTTTTAGCACACGTGTTATTAACAGCGTTGCATTGCTCATATAGAAGAATTCTAATAGCTAAACTTAGTTTTAAGAAAAGATGATAGCGATTTTCATCTAAAACATATTTTAAAACAATAGGGCCCGTATAGAGCAAGAATTGTCGCAATTCTGTTGCTTTCCACCTATCTATATCACAAAGTTGTCGTGGATATCTGGAGAACTCGCATGGCACAGAAGATTTTGTGTTCATCAGTAACTCATTCAACTTGTTTATTTTCCATGATGTTAGTGAATAATTCTTTCCTTTACTTCTTATCAATGCTAGTAGTAAAGTTTTTGTCACTCCTAAACACACTGTGTGCATGTAATCAAATGGGAATGATGTAATTATATTAATTGGTAAGGTTTCCACAACAGTAGGAGTTAATTGATGATGATGCTCGACTTGAGCTCTTGTGGAATATGAATTCGATGTTCGTAACTCACACTGTTCGTATGGAAAAATAATCTTTTTATTTAATAAAGTTCCTTTTTGAACACATTTAATACAAGGAAAGTAGCCTGTGTGCCCTTTAGATTTTAATACAAAGGACCGAGCAGGTGCATCACAAACAAAAGCGCGAACTTTCAATTTAAATGATTTATTATGGAAAATTAATCCATTCGACAAAAGATCTTGTAATTCGATTACAAAAGGTTTTAGAAATTCATCTGCATCTTTAGGCTTACTTAGACCACTGTAACAACCGATTAAAAAAACATATTGGGTAGATACAACATTACATAATATAGGCCAGACTTGTCTTCGAGAACTCTTACTTACAGGAAGTCCATCTATATTAAAATCAAGAATTAAGATATTATTTTCGTAAGAGTTTGATAACAAAAAATCGGTTAAGCCGTCTCCAAGACCGTAGTGAAAATATTCACCAGTGTCCAAAACAGTAACTACGTTTTCTTTTGGAGTAATTTTCAATGTTCTTGGGTCTTTAGGAACACCTTCAGACAGTATTTTAAGCAAATCTTTCATTGCATTATAAGTAATGTTGTGTTTAACTGCCCATGCGCTTAACTTCTTTGAAAAATTATCACTATCATCGTAATAGTTTCCAGTTGCATCTTCTTCAGATGATACTAATTCAGATATTGAGTTTGGGTCATGCGATATTGCATCATCATTAATGTTTATTTCAGGTTCTTCTGAATTTTCTACTGAATTTACAGAAACTAGATTTTCATTGGAATTACTCGTTTGAGAATAAGATTCAGGTTCAGGATTTAAGGCAATAGGTTTAAAAATCTGCTCCAAAACTTCATTTGCTTCCCTCTTAATTTTTTTTGAAAAAGGCATACCTAACCTCACATATATGTTTTACTCGTGAAGAATAAATAAACTAAAAATAATTTATTATATCATAATATAACTATTTAAATATTCAAAAATAAAAAAATTTGCTTACCTTTTTTTTAAAATAACAAACACAATCTACGAATTAATTAATTAATAATTTACAAATAAAAATTATTGTTTTCACTACGTTTCTTCTTTGTTCCTATTGCACATCTATTTGACATCAACATCAGTAAGTTAATCACTTATTAAAACAGCTGTCTATTTGTCACATAAATGGAACACAAATATGAAGTGAAACGAAACTTTAGAGAACGAGAATCGATTCATTTTCGAAGTGATCTCGAACCGAGTTTGATGTTGGTAAAAAGCTATTCGATAATCGTCCGAGTTTTCTGTACTACTTCGGAAATTAGTTGCTTTTTCATTCCGAAATTACTTCGATATTCTCTGAATTTAGAGACAACTAGGAGGAATTGTTTATAGGGCTCTGTGGTAATACTATTCCTGAGCTACTCATACCCCAATCTATTATATGTGCAACGAGACGCTGGAAAACAGAAAGAAACAATAACAACCATCCCTTTGTTGTCACCAGTAACATAGGTGTACTGCGACTGATTATTTTTCTTATATTTCAATTCTCTGGATGAACAAAAATTAAGAAAATGAATTATGAAGAAAGATAAAAATGATGAAAAAATTCATGCGCACACACGCTGATGAGCTAAAAGTTGGTTGATTGATATTCGAGATGTGTGTATAAAAAGTAGAATGAATAATAAGTAATCGCAAGTTAGTGTTGCTGTGTAATAATAATATTACTTAATAGTAGTACCGTTCTTAATAATAAAAAATTAAATTTTTTTAAACACGGTTTTTGTAAGATTTCCTTTTGTTCAAATGCTTTTTAGCATCCATTATCCATTTACAATTCTTCCATAGAAGTACTGTTATCATTAATTCTATTATTTTATGATGATGTTGGAAACACACAGAGGCTAGTCAATCTATTATTTTATGATGAAAAACCAAAAACTTTCAAATTTAAAAAATGCTTAATGCGCCATATTAAGTTATTTTTGACATTTCAAATAAATGGCGATAATTATATGGGTGATAAATATACGTGTTTAAAAAATGTTAAAAAAGTTTATACGGATGGCTTATTTCAATACTGTGCTGAATATTTTTCTCAATTATATACCATTCATTTCATGGCTTTGTGAATGAACTTTGAAAATAAGAAGTGCAGGATATTTAATATCCTATATTTAATAGGACAAAAAAAGAAACAAAAAATAATTACAAAATCCGTTCATATTTAAACAACTTATTGAACTTTAGAACAGTGAACAAATTTCTAAATTATAAATTTTTAATAAAGTGTCAGACTTTTCCTATAATATAGTCTAAAAGTTTAAAATAGTGTAAGTGATGGAAAAAATTTTCAAAAAATCAAAAAAAACCGTTTTAAAAAATTCAAAAAAATAATGAAAAATACAAAAAAAAATTTAAGTTAGATTTAAAAGAAGTTAAAATATAATCTTAATAAATAGCAACTATTCAAAAAATAAATTTACATTTTTAAACACACCAACCATTGTAGGTTGTCTGTCTGGATAAAGTGTGAAGGGAAATTTAATCATTATTTCAGTCTGCAAAAACCTAAAAATAATCGAACAGTTTTTATGATGATTTAAAGCATATTTTTTAAAGTGTCAACCCAAAAACGGTTGAAAACAAGTTGCCCATATGGTAAAGAAAAAAGTAAAACAAAATAAAAATAGAGGAAAACTTTTATTAACATATTTTTATCCAAAAATATGAGGTAAAATTGTTGATTTTGAAAAAAGACATAATAAAAAAAATATTCGGCTATTTTCAACTAATAATTTTCTCCGAAATTACAAAAGCTAAAGATTTTGTTGATTAATTCCTTCATAAATTAAAATAGCTATGTCTGTATGATAAATATATTATATATATTTATACGTATAAGTGTTTACTAATAATAAAAAATAATAATAACATTTTATAATTTAAAAAAAAATTTTTTTTTTTTCAAAGCAAATATATGTAGGTATAATACATATGTACATACATATTTTCCTATGTATATTTTTGTTCAAAACAAAAAGGAAATTCAAAAGTATAAATTACGGCAACAATGCATATGTATGTAAAAAATGAAAATTTTTAACAAAAATCTGCCGAAGCATGATCAAGGTAATCATAATGTATGACGTCATAAAATACTCTCACAAAATCAATGACGTCAAAGTTTGGAGAAATTTTGTTAAAGCTTTGCTATGCAGCTTTTGTCTGTTAATCTTGTCTGTTAATCTAAAAGAAATTAAGCACACAATTTTGTTCTAGGTTGCTTATATTATTATTTTATTAGTATATACTATTATTATCCTTATTATTATCTTTGTGTTTAAAGTTAAATAGTGATGACAAAACTGCGATCATCTTTGTTCAATAGGTGTCTCCACCATTCACTTTTGTACTTTTTCATATAAATTTTAAATTTAGTTTTTTAACTTTGAATTTCTGTTCTTTTTTTTTCTGAGAAATAAATGAGAACATTTGAGAGTAAGAAAAAAATTATTATTCATCATATCCATATGTTCATGATTCATGAATGACTTTTTTTTACGTTGTTTTTGTTTCTCATTCATATATATAGGAATGATTTTTCAGCATAAATATTTAATACATATGTATGTACATAGGTCGGTACGTATATGACAACAAAGAAATAGAATTATAATTGCCGTAGTACCTATACATATACATGTGTATGCTAACGAAGTGAAATGAATGTATGATTATTTTTAGTATTTTGATATTTTTTTAATGTCGTTTTCATTGGTTGGATATCTATATGTACATAATTATATATACCAGAAAGGGTATAATACATATGTATGTACATATGGATGTGAACTTTATATGAAATGTATGAAAAAATTATTTTTAATTTTCAATAATTTCCCATGCATGTACGTAGGTATACATTTTTTTTAAATTTATAAAACTTGAGCCTTAATTAAAATATGATCCCTTTGAGATTCCTCTATTGGAGGGTCCTACGTACACATCCCAATTTTCAAAGTCCTAGCTCAAAATCTGTAGAACAAAATATCCTTTTTTATGCAAAAACTCAAATTTGACCGTGCGTATACAAATGTATACCGTACATTTTAAATGAAAACTTACAAATTTTTTGTTTTTTTTTTCAAAAAGGTGTATTCCATCCCCCAAATACTTGTTGAAGTGTCCTCTTTGATCAGCCCGTGCAATTTTTGTGTACTATTTTTACTTTTTGAGATAAAGTGGAAAACAAGATAAAGAGACGAAAAATTTTCATACATGCGAGACCAAACATAAATTTGACTTAAATTTCAACTTCAAAGATCTGTATCTCAGCATCCCGTGGACCAAAAACTAATATGTCTATACATAAAGATTTATCAAAGTGTTCTGTTTAGTATTGTCCTAAACAGTATTGTTGTTCTGAGCAAAAAATGTTGCATTTTATTACATTCAAATTAATTTCCGTGGTTTTGTGTTTGATACAATGTAATTTGAGTTCTATTGCAGGGATCTTTTTGGTGTCAAAAGAAGTTCTGTAGAAAATACTGTGCAAAAATTTTAAATCAATCAAATCACAGGGTTCAGATATTTAAATTTTAGAAACGAGTGTTAAAGTAGTATGTTATCGTGGGAAAATAAAATTAAAACTTGACCAGGATATTCTATGGAGGTTTCAAAACAAAACACATTTCAAATGATAACAATATGTTTCTCATGATCAAAGAATAAAATGGACAGAAAAATCAGTATTTTAAAAATGTATGAACTGACTTTTATTCTTCACCTTTTGCTTCTTTGCTTGGTCAATAATCTGAAGTAGATGTTCTTCTATCTACTTTGCTTTTTTATATATGTATGTACATAAATTGATGGATTATTATGAATAAAATGTGTTTTCAGATATTTTCTTTAATGACTTTTTCTTGATTAAATACATGAAATAAAAAATATAAATTTTTCAAATACAAATTAATTTTATGATTTTGTATATGAATATTTATGTATGTACATATATTCAGTATTCTACAGAATAGAACAATTTACATACATACTTAAATAATTTTTAAACAACGGTTAGCATTTTTTTTAACACATTGATAATAAGTAATTAAAATTTTTAAGTTGTCATAATGACTCATAGTTTTTTTAATATACTTTTTTGACCAAATAATAATAAGAAGTACCTACATTAGAGTCTGTATATGAAATATGAAGATCCTTTTTCAAAATTTCAATAAAGGTTTATTACTTTAAATATGTAATTGTTAAGTGAAAGATTTTCCATTTTAAATTTATGATTTAAGAATCCTATTGTTTTAAAATCGATTCAACGACCAACTGTCCTCAACGTTTTTGTTTTATCCTATTTTAATATTTTGAATTATATGTACTATAATAACCAACCTTATAACCAAAACAGTATATATAAATCGGTTAAATTTTATACACCGTACGCCTATTTTTCAAGCATATACCTTTCCTAAACGAATATATTTTTTTTATGAATGTATTGAATGAATTTTTATGAATGTATTATACTATATATACATACACAAGGTGCTTGTTACTTTATTTTAATTTTTTTCAATAAAGTAGAGAAGTAATTTTTAATATAAAATTGTAGACATAAAAATAAATTTAAAATAAAAAAAAATTCTATATGACCCTGTACATTTTTATGACAAATATGAATAACCTGCACCAAATTTCATGAATTTGCTATAAATATGCACTTATTACTTTATCTTAACATATTTGAAATTGTTACTTGAAACTATCAATTTCAAAAAATTCAAACTTATTTTTTTTAAAAAAAAGAGAATTTGAAAAAAAAAAAAATAGAAAGTGCTAGGCAGTGATAATTTTTAAATTTTGAATAATTCTTTTCAAAATATATTTTTTTATATCAATTTTAAAGAGTGGTAGAAAGTGAGGACTTTTGTATTTCCAAAAACATTTCTTATAAAAAAATTTTAAAAAAAGTGCTTAGTACTGAAAATAAAGTTTTCAGAATATGCATATAAACACATATATTTTCTAGATCGAATTGGAAATATAGTAAGTATTATATGTAATAAAAATTTTGATAATACTACATACGTATATACATATTTACATAGTATATAGTTGTGAATAACTTTTTTTAAAATTTTTAGTGATTTAAATTTTTTCCACTTTTTTCTAAGATTTCGAAAAAATCGTCGACTATTTTCCAAAGTTAGAGTTTTACCATTTTATTTCAATTTGTTTTGTTTTAGACTGCTAATATGGCATATATTAGACATTGTGTTTATCCAAATTGTTCTTCTTCCTATAAATCAGGATCATTTTTAAGTTTTTTCAAGTTTGCTTCTGATAACAGAAAAGATTTGTGGGTATTACACTGTGGGGGAGAAAAATTTAGAAAAAGTATTGAGGGGTTAAAAAATGTTTTCATATGTCAAAATCATTTTAGAACAGAGGATATTATTGAACGTGGAACTTCTAGAGTTTTAAAAGCAAGTTCAATCCCTTTGTCTTTTGAAAAACATTTTTGTAGTTGTTCGTTATTAAACATAAATCCTTTATGTAAACCTGGTGCTCCTGCTAACCGTCGTGTTCCATTTAAAAAAGTAAAACTTTCCCATACAACAGAAGATTTTGTTACAACAGTTATCTCTAATCCTTGCGAGCTTGATCCTCCCTCACCTCCCTTAATTGTAAAACGCGAGGAAAATATAAGAACTTACATAAGGGACTATAACATTCCATTAGTTCCAGAAAGAAATACACCCTCACCATCACAGTTTCCAGAGCCTTACATTTCAAGAAAACCCGAAGAAGACAGAAAATCTCGACAACCTCATAAAAAAAACTTTATTATAGATCGACCAATAAAAACAAAAACTTTGAAAATACAAAAAAAAAATCTCAAGAAATGATGTTAAAAAACTTCTTTGCAACAAGAAACCAGAAGTGAAAACTTTTATTTTGTCCCAATGTTTTCATAAAAATAAGGAATAAGGAAATAAGGAATAAGGAAGTGGACAAAAAATGAAAGAAATATTTTTCAAAAATTATATTTCAAATCGCCAGCGTGCTACAGGCATATGACAAATATGGGATTAGCAATACCACATACGAGAACAATAATGCGTTGGAATAGCAATATTGTATTTCCAGTTGGTTTAGAGGGACATATAATCAATCTTTTGAAAGAAAAATGTCAGAAAATGACAGATTTTGAAAAAAAAATGTATTTTGCTTTTCGACGAAATGTCTTGTAAGATGGAAATAGAGTATTCATCTAAAGAAGACATGGTTTTCGGTCTAAAAGACTTAGGAGGAGGGAAGAGATATCCAAAGATTTCATCATCCGTTCTACTTCTCATGATTAGAGGTTTAAATAGCAATTGGAAACAGTCCATTGCTTATTTTATCGGAAAAGTTACTGTGGATGAAATTGTCCAAATACTTAAAAATGCTGTTGAACTCCTTTCGAACATAGGTTTCAATGTAATTGCCATAACAGGGGATCAGGAAACTTCAAATCAAAGTGCTTACAAAAGACTAATTTGTAATACGAATGAGCCATTTAATAAAAAGTGTGAGAAATAATTTGCGTAAGGCAGATATTAAAGTTGGGGATAAAATTATATCGTGGACTATTTTAGAAAAAATTTTTAATACTGAGAAAAATAGTACTCTGAAAGCATGTTCAATTTATCTGAGAAACATATTTATCCGAGTGCATTTGAAAAAATGAGCGTCAAATTAGCCACTCAAGTTTTCAGTTTGAATGTTTCTGCCGGAATAGAACTGGGTATAGCACTAAATGTATTCGAAAGGGAGGAAATTGCGAAAGCATCCTATACCGCAGAAGCATTCAGAAAACTTAATAATCTTTTCGATAATTGAACAGCGTTGTTGGATTTACAACAAACCCTCAAAGAAATGCCTTATCTGAAAAAGAAACTGGAAAAAAAGTACTGAAAATTTGATAGAGGGAAAAGCATGGATAGAAAAGTGGATTCATTTAGGAAAGTTCAAAAGACCACCATGTTTTGACGGTTTAATTCAAACAATTAATGGGGTTTTATTAATATGGGAAAGTCTGAAAAACAGTCAAACTTACTTAATCACTTCGAGATTGAACCAGGATCCTCTTGAAAATAGCATATCCATATTAAGAAGAAATAAAGGAAATTATGAGAAAAATCCTTCACCTTATAGAATTTCTAGAAATATAAGACAAATGGCATTTCAAAATTATGTACCATCTCTGCAAACTGGGTATGAGTTTTCCGATGCAGAAAATTTACTGTCAAACTCAGCAGAATTTATTTCTGACCTAACCGATGAAATAGTAACTGCTGATGAGAAAAAAAAAGAGAAAGGAAGTAGAAGAATTTTTAACGACTTTCGACGATTTAGAATCAGACGAAGAAATTGAAATTTTTGAATATGTTGAAAGTGAAGATGAAGAATCTGGAAATGAGCAAGAGATTCCAGATATAGAAAATCCTTTTTTAAATAATGTAATTGTTTATTTCTCTGGCTATGTGGGAAAGAAAGTTTCTACAAAATACAAATGCGAAGTTTGTACGAATTTTATTTTGGCAAAAGAAGAAACAATTGAAAATTACATTTTATTAAAACTGAGGGCATATAAAACCAAAAATTCGAAATCACATTATGGCAATTTAACTGTACCTTCTTCAGAGTTTGTGAAATATATGAAAAATATTTCAAAGCACTTTGAAACAAGTATAAAATCCTTAATACATGAGACTGATCTCATAAAAAAATTAATTCAATTATTTCCAAGTGGTTCAAAACAATACTTTTGTAGTCAGCATGAAATTGAAATCCTAAATTTCGTTTTCACCGTTCTTCTTCGATTTTACTCCAAAAAAATTAACCGTCTTCTTTCGAACCCATCTTCTAAACAAAGTGCAAAATTAAAAATATTGCAAGGTCTCTAAAAATAATTAAACATTATTCCCTCCAGTACTTTTTTTTTTTGTTAATATTTGTTAATTTTTTTATAAATATCTAAATTACAATACTTTTTTGGGGTATAAAGAGACAGCCTCTACGAATGCATAGTTTAAAAAATATGCTGGCATACCCTGGAAACCTTTATCAACAATGTACAATACATGTGGTATAGGGCTAATGTCACTAACAATTTATCAATACAATTTGAATTAAGATTCATAAAATATACCTATTAAATATTTTTTATTAGAAGCGTTTAGTTTTTTCATATTACGTATTCCAATAATTATGAATAAATGTTTTTGCAGGAAAACTACATACGTAGGTACATATTGCGTTTAAAATACATACATTGACTTGTAAAATAAAATTCGCACCTTTTTTTTACAATTTCTAATCACAATAAGTAGGAATAACATTTTAGAAAAAAAAAAATCTGTAATATCAATATGCAATAAAAGCTGTCAGGAAAATTAATTGTCGTACTTATTTAAACAAACGTTTAGAAAATATTCTAATAAACAGGTATTTTAGATTATTCTGAAAAGCCCCTTTTTTAGCAATCCTCAACACTCGAGTCAGTTTTGGCACATTTTCGACAAAAATCAGTTTTCAAATTTGAATATATCTGGACCCTGTGATTCGAATAACTTAAAATTTCAGTAGCATATACGTATATAAATTTTTTTTTAAACAAAAAAAATCCCTGCAATATAAAACGAGCTCCAAAGAATAAAGTAACGAAATTTTTGGAGACCTTTTCGTCCCTTTAAAAAAATATATTCCCGGTAGAGTAGAAAGTTGAGATTTAACCAAGATGTTTCTTGAAGTGTTTATTTTCAATCAAAATTTTTTTTTCCTTTTACTGCTACTCCTCTTATTTTTGAACTTATCCTGGATAAGTTCTTATTGCAATTAAATTGAAGTGTTTTCCAATCAATTACTTCTTATTTGAATCAAATCGGTCCAACAGAGCCCGAGATATAATAGCCCAAAGTTGACAAGTGCCACTTTTACCATACAAAAATTTTGAAAAAATTATATGAAAAATTGAAAATAATTTTTTTTTTACTGACAAAAATTTACATATCACTTTTTTGTTTAAATATTTTATTTTCTTGGCCAAATTTCAACTTTTTACTCCACATACTTTTTCAAAGGATCGAAAAGGTCTACAAAAATTTTCTTTAACATTATAAAATTTAAGATAAGTATCTAGATCGGAATATTGAATAGCCTTTCAAAGTCAAATTTTGCATATTAATTGCATTAAGTATGTAGGTTAGGGTGTCCCTTATTTTTGAAGTGTTTGTTTGTCAACAGCTTACCCCCTAATTTTTTTCGTTTTTCAATTTGAAGTAGATATACCCAAAAAACAGGTAAATTTAACAACATTTACCCGTGCCGATTTCACTGTGATTAATTATTCAGCAGCCCATATGGTTGAAGTTTATAATCTTTTTATTTGCAAATTATCATCTTTTTGTAATGACAATAAATTCTATTCCTAGAAAATGATCGTATAATGTATATCATGTCCTTTAATTAGTCATTTCTAAATTGTTGAGTACCTGATCGTTAGAACATATGTTTTAATAGGATAATACATAATAGGTTGCAGGTTATATGAATCCACTTTTTGAATTTTATTTAATACCTGTATTATAAAAAGGATAATCTAGTTTTTCTCTGCCTAGAAATTAAGTTGAGAATATAAATTAACATTAACATTCATTAGTTTGACTAAATTTGTTAAAAGTAACACTTAATAATTACTTATTTCCAATTTTTTGTGATTGATATTATTTGTATTAATTTAATCATGTCTGTGAAACTCCGTAGTGAAGAAAGTGTTTTTTTAATAGGAATACCGAACTCTCAAATTCTTGGTGCAAAACTTCCTTCTAATAAACAAGTACTATCAGTGTTTTTCTACAATATACGAACTGTGAAGTTAGATATACATAAAAGTGCAAACTTAACTGTCCGTGAATTGGTCATATTTTGGGAAAAAGCTAAAATTCCTACACGAGCTGCTCAAAATTGTAGTGCAAAAGTAATTAAATTATATGAAAAGTGGCGAGATTTACAAAAAGATTCGCGAAAACAAGGTGAAATTTATCGAGGACGAGAGCAAGAGTTTGTGTCAGATCTCAACAATTTATTCGATGTTGCTCACGCGGATGCATTAAATCTTATAAAAAATGAGACAGATAAGCAATTCCTTCTTAATCAGAGAAAGCCTGGACGACCAGGATGTTTAGCTGGAGTTGCAAGAAAATTGATGCAAAAAGAAGAACGATCGGAAAAACGGAAATCGGATGACTTGGAAAGAAAAGCTCGACATCAAGAACAGCTAGCCATACCATCGAAGTCATCTGCAATTCCAGTGATGGAATATGAAGCTGGTTTTCACTCTTCTGAAACTTCTTCCAGTTCGGAGGCGGAAAATGAGGAAAGTGAAGAAATTACAGAACCTGAATGTAAGAAAAAAAGAGGACGCCACGAGTTAATCACACCTAAATTAGTTGGAGCGCTAGACAGGTGTAAATTGAGCATCAGAGATTCTGTATACGTGATACATGCCGTTGCGGAAGCCTTAGGATATAACGTAGATGAATTAGTCATAAATCGGTCTTCAATTCATCGAGCTCGCGACTTATTAAGACAAGAGAAGGCTAAAATGATAAAAAACCGATTTAAAGAAAATGCACCTACTTATACTGTAGTGCATTGGGACGGAAAACTTTTACCATCGCTGAACGTGAGAGAATCATCAACTGAATATTTGCCAGTTATCGTAACAAGCGAAAGTGTTGAACAACTTATTGCTGTTACAAAATTAGAAAGTTCAACAGGTGAAGCGCAAGCAACAGCAATCAACAATGCCTTGGATCAGTGGGAACTACTAAATAATGTACAAGCTCTTTGCTGCGACACAACTGCGTCAAATATGGGCCGATTGAATGGTGCATGTGTATTAACTGAACAGAAATTAGACAGGGATCTTCTCTACCTTCCCTGTAGACACCATATTTATGAACTTGTATTAAAAAGTGTTTTTGAAAACAGAATTTCTTCCATAACATCTAGTCCTGATATTCCGTTGCTTAAAAAATTTCAAAAGTACTGGAATAATATTAATTCGGATGATTATTTACCAGGATTGAATGATTCTTACTGTCATTCTGTTTTAAGCGGAATAAAAGATGAAATTTTGAGTTTTGCACAAAAACTTTTAAAAGACAAAATATTTAGACATGATTACAGTGAATTACTCCAATTAGTAATTATTTTTATGAACGGTGATACTCAAAATATGAAAATTCACCCTCCAGGTGCAATGCATCAAGCTCGGTGGATGAATCGAGCAATTTATAGTTTAAAAATTTATATGTTTCGAAATCAATACAAAATGACTGTCAAAGAAGAACATGCCATTTGAGACATTTGCATTTTTATAATTCAAGTCTATTTAAAAGCATGGTTCAAATGTCCACTTGCAGCAGCTGCACCAAATCATGACTTAGACTTTATAAAGTGTCTGATTTCATACAAAGAAATCAACGCCGAAATTTCTAGAGCAGCCTTAAAAAAATTTAGCGGTCATCTATGGTACCTGTCACAAGAAGCAGCAGCTTTGTCATTCTTTGATGAAAACATTCCATATGGGACTAAAAGACGAATGGTTGAATCTCTTGAAAATAGCAGTTTTTCATTTTCTAAGCGATTTATCGTTCAAATAAATGACATGGAACATAGTTTTAAAGGTATGTATCACTTTGAAAAATATTTTTTTCAAAAACAGATTTTAAATTGATTTATTTTTTACAGATAGAACGATTGATACTTTTCTTTCTCAGAATAGTATGAAAGTTTTCGACCGGTTTGGAATTAATAAAGAGTTTTTGAACTTTGATCCAACAATCTGGGAAAGCCGTGATGATTTTAAAAAAGGAAAAGCAATAATCACCTCACTACGAGTAGTCAATGATATAGCTGAAAGAGCAGTTCAACTTATGCAGGACTATCATGGTCTTTTAGTGAAAGATGACGAGCAAAAACAACTTGTACTAAGATGCGTACAAGAACATAGACGAATCTTTCCTGACGCGAAAAAATGCACTCTAAAAGCAGATTTTTAGAATTATGAATTTAAAAACTTGTGCAGTAGAATATAAGAAATAATTTAGCAAAATTTATATATTTTCTTTCGAAAAAATGAAAAAAAAATTTTTAGAAAACTTTAAATTATAAGACTTTTCAATAACACTTTTTCCACACAAAGTAGGAGCTTCTGTCGGCACGGGTAAATAACTTCCAAAAGTTATGAAATTTTAGGATTTTAATTGTTTTGTAATAAGCAAAAAAATTGAGGGGTAGGAGGCGAGTTTCCAAAAAAAAAATTTTTTGTAGAACAAATAAGGGACACTCTAATGTAGGTATACATAAAATAAAACTGATAAAATCATATTTTTAAAATATTAAAACTGAAAGTGGTATAAACAATAAACAATGAACATAATTCATAGTTGCCAGAAAAATTTGTTATACCATATTAATTTAAAACGTAACATAAGACAACATTTCAACAACACTGTATAATATTCATAATATGAAAGAAGTAGAAATATCTCTAAAATGTTAAAAATACACAAACAATGTATACAAAATACAAAATGTATATGTACATACATACACATATACTCGTATATATCACATCATAATAGAATTACCTAAATAATTATTATATTAATGCGTTTAGAAGAAAAAAATCAATAATATTCCTGCTTTTTTTCCTCTTCGCTTATAATGCATATTATGAATATAAATGAATATGGAAATATGCGTATATGTACATATGGTGTGTATGAATCATACATACAATATCAAGTGTGTACTGTGTACTGTACACATAAAAGCTTTAAAAAAAATTAATCTCTCTCTCTTCTTTTCTTTTTTTTTTATAACGATATGGAGTGACGCCAGCGCCTCTTTTGAACAAAGATGATAATACGAAAATTCTTGCGGTGTCATCACTATATACTTTATACGCAAAGTTATTATTATCCTTATTATTATTATCCTTACTATTATTATCCTTAATATTATTATTTTTATTTTTCAATTTTTTTTTTTATATTTTATTGTACAGATTTGATTCTGTTATAAAATTTATGTTTTTGTATGCGATGTTATCGTCCTGTTTTAGTGTTTCATAATTAATTTTGTGTTTTGTTCTTGTGTATTGGGTTTTTGTGCAATCTCTGAATATGTGTTCTACGGTTAGTGTTGTGCCACATCCACATATATTTGGGTGCTGTTTCTTTATTAGATGTTCATGTGTAATTTTAGTGTGTCCTATTCTTAGCCTTGTTATAATTATGGTGTCTTTTCTGTTTAGTTGGTTCAGTTTTTTCCACGGTTTTGTGTTGTCTTTTATTCGTTTCAGCTTGTTGTTTGTATCTTGTGAGTTCCAGATTTCCATCCACTTTTGTTCGATTTTGTTTTTTACTATTTTCTTAATGTCTTTTAGTGTTACGACAGAGTCTTCAATGTACAATAGTTTAATTTTGTTGAGTTCTTTGCCAGTACATCCACAGCATCATTGTTCTTGATACCACAGTGGCTAGGTGTTCATAGAAAGGTGTATATTTTGTGGATGTTTTTGCATATTTCGTTTTTTATTTGTATTGCTATTGTGTTTGTTGGATAAAGTTGTTCTATTGTTTTTATCGCTCTGTATGAATCTGTACATATTACTGCATGGTTGTTGGTTTCGTTACTTGCATATTTAATTGCTGCTAGTATCGCAAATAACTCTGCATTGTAGATACTTGTAAAATCATTGAGTCTATATTTTCTTTCAATATTATCAATTTTGAATGCGCAACCTACATTTTCTTCAATTTTTGAGCCATCTGTAAATATTTTTGTTGGATATTTGTATGTGGTTTGAAATTTTTCCTGTGTTAGTTTTGGTATATTCTTTTGTTTGTGTTATCTTTTTTATATTTGTGCAAATCGGTGTCTATTTGTAAGTTATTTATGTTCCAAGGTGGATATGTTAGGTAGTTTTTGTCTTTATTTTTTATCAAATGTGTTATATTGTGGTCGTATATTAGTTTAATCATATGCTCATAACATATGCTCCTGTGCAGATTCTTATTGCTGATAGCATTAATGATTCTAGTTTGTAATAGATTGTATGACTGGCGTAGTGTATTGTTGGCAGCAAAATAGTATTTAATATTTTTAGTAGTAAATCACGGTCGGAACCGTACGTAGTACGATTTATTGTGTTGTTGCTTTTTTTTATTCTATTTAAAATGTGTGATTTCCAGTTGAGTTTTTGATCAAAGATGACACCTAAGTATTTATGTTCTTTTACAAATTCTTTATTTTTATTTGTTAGTGAGATTTGTATGTTTTCTGGCTTTTTTCTTTTATTTGTGAATATCATTGCTTTTGTTTTTTCTGGGGAGAATGTAATTCCGATATTATTTGACCATTTATGTAATTTGTGGATTGTATTTTGTATGTCTGTTTTAGCTGTATCTATATTGCTATTTGATGTGAATATTACTAGGTCGTCTGCGAAAATGATATGTTTTGTTTTGCCTTGTATTTCGTTTATGATATTGTTTATGTTTATCAGGAATAGCGTTGTGCTAAGTACTGATCCTTAAGGTATACCGTTTTCTAGAGTATATTGTTTTGAAGGATATTTTCCTGTTAGAATTATAAAGCTTCTATTTTCTAAAAAATTTGATAATATTACCTCTAATGCCTAGGTCAGTTTATTGTTTTAAGATGTTTTGTCTCCTTATACAATCGAAAGCTTTTTCCATATCAAAGAACACTGAAATTAAATACTTTTTGCTTCTTAAGAATGTTTTTATCTCTGATTCTAAGTAGGCTAAAGCATCTAGTGTACTACGTTGTTTTTTGAAACCAAATTGATATTTATTTATGCATTTCTTATGGTCGAGGTACCATGTTAGTCTCTTGTTAACTATTTTTTCAAATAGTTTACAGAGACAGTTTGTTAAGGAGATTGGTCTATAACTAGTTGGCAATTGGCATTAGAGGATTTTTCTTTGGTTTTAGTATTGGTAACAGCAATACTTCTTTCCAAGTACTTGGCAAGTTGCCTTTTTCCCATATGTAGTTGTAAAAATGTAGTATGTGTTTTTTTTGTTGGTCTATTAGGTTTTTGATCATTTTATATTCTATTAGGTCTGGTCCTGGTGAAGTATTTTTGCATTTTTTTAATACATCGTTGAGTTCTTGTATTGTTATATTGTTATTGTATTTTTCATTGTTTTTGTTTAGAGTTTTTATCTCTATTTGTTCTTCTGTGAGTTTGTTTGTTTGTTTGTTTTGGTTTAAGTTGTCACTTCTTGATATGTTTTGAAAGTGTTTTCCTAATATATCGGTTATTGCATTTGGATGGGTGATAATATTATTTCCAATTTTAAGAGCTTTTATTTCGTGAAATTTTTTTTGACCGTTTAGTGTTTTTAATTTTTGAAATATTTCTTTGGTGGATGTTTGTGAGTTTATAGTAGATATATATTTTATCCACGATTCTTTTTTAGATTCTTTTATCAATTTTCTGGTTTCTCGTCTCATTTAAAAAAAATTTATATAGTCATTTTTGTCCATGGTATTTTTGAAACGTCTTAGTAGTTTGTTTTTCTGTTTTATTGCATGTTTAATTTTCTCATTCCACCAAGGAACTTGTTGTTTTTGGTTTTTAGTGTTTTTTATTGGTATTGTTTTTTCAGCTGCATTTAGGATATAGTCAGAATTTTAAAAGTTGAGGTTTCGTATTATACTAGAAAAACATGCGCAGAAAAAAAGATACTTACACACATGCGTTTTTGTTGTTGTAACACGTTTCTTCTTTCGTATATCTACACAAAAAAGATCACAAAAACATGTAAAACATGCGCAAAAAAACCTCAACTCTTAAAATTCAGACTATAGTTTGTGTTATGTATTTTTCGTATGTATCTACATTATTATAAAGTCATTTTTCTAGAAATTGACATGTTTTTGATATTCTGGCCAGTTTGCTTTTTCGGTATTAAATGTTGTTCTTTTTTTGGTATTTTGTTTTTTTAGTTGAGGATATGATTATTGGGTAATGATCACTACCGTATAGATTATCTTCTATTTGCCATTCAAATTTTGTGTGTATATTTTGAGTGCATATAGCTAGGTCAATTGTGCTAAATGTTTTATATGACATGTTTAAATGTGTAGGGTGGTTTTTATTCATTATTATTAGTGAATGTTTTTCTATGAAATTTTTAATTTCTTTACCCTTTTTGTCAGTTTTTTTTTAGCCCCAGATTATATTATGACTGTTGAAATCTCCAAGTATCAGGTCATCCCATAAATAATGCGAAATTTTATCGAATTGAAAGAGAAATAAATAAAACAATTTTTATGTATATTTTAATCATCTATGTATTTTCCTTCATTGTCTACAATTGTTCTCCACCTATCAGCTAACTTTTCTATACCTCTTTTGTAAAAGTCCTGCGGCTTTGAGTCAAAAAAGGATTGTAATGTCCTTTCGACATCTTCTTTACAATTTAATTTTTTTCCCGCTAGATGAGCTTGAAGACTTCGAAACAGGTGATAGTCTGACGGTGCCATGTCTGGTGAATACGGTGGATGAATCATTCTTTCCCAGCCAAATTCAATAATTTTATCTAGCGTTGGTCTTGCTATATGAGGTCTCGCGTTGTCTTGATGAAAAAGAACACCTCTTCTGTTAACGAGCCCTGGTCGTTTTTCTACGAGTTTTTCTTGAAGGCGCTGCAGTTGTTCGCAGTAAATTTCCGTATTAATGGTTTGGTTACGATCTAACAGTTCGAAGTAGATAATTCCGCGAATATCTCACCAAACACTTAACAAAACTTTCAAAGGATGAAGTCCACCTCTTGATTGTGATGTTGAAGGTTGGCTTGGGTCAACCCAAGATCTTTTACGTTGTACGTTATCATACAGAACCCACTTCTCATCGCCAGTCACAATACGTTCTAAAAATGGCTCGTGACGTAGCCTGCAGAGCAATATATGGCAATCATTTACTCTTCGCAAGCGGTTTTCTTCAGAAAGTTCATGAGGAACACATTTTCCCATCTTGCTGACTTTTCCTAGATTTTGTAGGTGCCGATGTACCGTGGAATGACTTGAATCGAGTTGTTTGGCTAATTCTTCAACAGTTACTGCTGGATTAGACTCCACCAGAGTCTTCAAGGCGTCCTCATCAAAGGCAACAGGCCTACCTGACCTGGGTTCATCCGAAAGGCTGAAGTTTCCACTACGGAATTTTTCAAACCATCTGCTCACTTGACTTAAACCTATTACACCCTCTCCATAAACACCATGAACTTGACGACAGGTTTCAGCTGCTTTTTCACCTTTATTAAAGAAAAACAATATAATGTGGCGTATATGCTCTTTTGACACTTCCATCGTTTTCTTTGCTAATGAGCTCTTAAATTTGTTTTGAATACTTCAAAAGACAGATTTAAAATGGAAAGGGATTACTTTTGTTACATACATCTTTTTTTTTGTGAGGAGGTATCAGGTATTGAAACTCGCAACCCTTATCGCCATACCCAATAAAAAATTCGCATTACTTATGGGATGACCTGATATTATATATGGTTCGTTTACTTGTTTTATTATGTGTTCAAGTTGTTGTTGAGTTATGTATGTGTTTGAATATATGTTTATTATTGTGAATTTTATTGCATAGTATAGTTCTATAGCTATGACTTGATGTGATGTATTAATTTGTTTTTCATTACATGGTATGTTTTCATTTACTAATATTGCAACTCCACCTTGAGCAATTGAATTTGTGATTTTGTTTTTATAATAAGTATTGTAATTTTTAATTTTTGGTTTTTGATCTTTGTGTAGTTTTGTTTCTTGTAGACAAATAATGTTATTGTTATATTTGTTTTTTAATATGTTTAAATAGTCTAAATGTTTGTTTAATCCCCTACAATTCCATTGTATGATATTGATAAGTGCTGTATTATTATTTAATATAGTATTATTCATGTTGACATAATGCTTATAGTCGATGCATCAGTTTCATAATCTGCATTTTTTGTTGATCTGTTTCTTTTGTTATTTCTTGTATTTGGACTATTGGAATTTTTAATATTTCGTTTTTTTGTTTTGTTTTGTTCGTTTCTGGAAGAAATGTTTTCTGCTTCATTTTTTTGTATTGCGTTTGTTTCATTTGTTATGTTTTTTTGTAGATTTGTGTTTTGTGTGGGTGTGGGAATATTATATTGGTAATTTTTATTATTTTTATTTGATTGTTCTGTTGATGTTGATTGTGTTTGTGTGATGTTATTGGTGTCATTTGTTGATTATGAGTTTTCATTCGTGTTTTGTTTTAATGTTCTGGTTGTTATAATAGCATAAAAATAAAATATTCTGGTAGTTTTGTAAGGTTAAATGTTATTATGAAAAGTCCTGTGTCTATTAAATTATTGTTATTATACTTTTGTATTCTTTTAATGTATGTTACGTATTGTGTTTCTAGTTCTTTTAATATTTCGTTATTTTTAAGGTGTATGAGGTCTCTACAATATATTACTCCTTTTGTTTGATTTAATGACATGTGTTCAGTAATTTCAACTTCTATATTTTCGTTTAATTTTACCACTTTTACAAGTTTTCTAGCTTGTTGTAGGTTTTTCGTTTTGATAATTATTGTGTCGTTTCTAAGTTTCTTACAAGTATCTACTTTACCTGCCACGTGATCAATGATTTTTTGAAGAAAAAAAGGCGAGATTTTTTCTAAAGTTTCATTTGAATTGATTCTTTTCATAATCAGGTATTTTGGATCAGGTGTGATGTTTTTGATGGTTTTATTGTGGTCTAATATAAGTAAATTATTTATTTGTGTGGATGTACTTACTCTGTCAGGTGGTTTTTTTGGTTGGTTATTTTCCAATTTTGAATTTATAATGTTTTTTTTTTTTAAATTCACTTGATAATTTTAAATAATTTGAATAACTATTATTTGGCATTTCCGTTTGATTATAAGGTCTTCACTTAAATTTTGATTATTGCGTCTACTCACTCACACTGCTCGTTAGAGACTATCTTACAATGTGCTTTTTTAAAGTGAATTATATTTTCAATGCATTCATCGTGTATAGCGATAAGTTTTTTGCTTAGGTCATCTTTTACGTTTGAACTAAATACATTGCTTTTGTGATCAACTAGAATATTATATTCTTCTAAAAGTATTGATTTGTTTTGTTTGTTGGGTAGTGGTTCTATTAGAATTTTTAAAAATACTCCCTCTGTATATTCAGGAATCAGTAAAATAATTAATATTTGGTCTAAATGGAAAGCTACAATAGTTATAATATCTTTTAAGTCACCTATGTATATTTTGTATCATTGTGAGCTCTTGTTCTGTCAAAATATTTTTAGAAATAATGCCTAATTTGCTAGTCAATATAACTTGTTCTATGTCATTTATGTGATTTTTGAGTAAATTAATGTCGTAGTTGATTTGGTATATTTGTTGCATGTAACCTATTTCGTCTTCTAATGTAAAAATCGTATTTTGGTTTTGTTTGTTAAAATCTTTTAAATATTCTGATATTGTTTTCTTTGTTTCTCAATTTGATTTGTTATATTTTTAATTTGAGTCGAAATTTCGTTGTTTATTATTACTTGTTTGTTATTTTCTTCGATTAAGTTTTTGTTGTTTTGTGACAATGTCTCTAGTTTATTTATTATTTCTTTTTCGTCATTGTAGTCCATTGTACCTAATATGTTGATTAGTCCTCTTGGATTCTGTTGTGTGGTTTGAGAATATTTATCTTTTTCTCTAAAAGATTGAAATTGTGGATGGTCGTGTTAAACATTGGTCCTAAAAAAAGGGATTTTGGTTTAATATTTTGGATATTGTCGTATATTATGTCTTTCGTGTAAAACTTTTTTGAATTTCTTAATAATTTTCTTGTCTGTTAGTTTAATTGTAACGTATCCGTTGTTGTCGTCCAGATTTTGAATTTCAATTTTTTGTGGTACCACTAAAATCAGGGGGAGGATTACGAGAATGGTGGGCAAGATTTTCATCATTTTGACCTGGAATGAGATTTGTATTTTTAATTTTACGTTTTGTTTGTCTTTTTATTTTTATAGTTGGCTTGTTGTTACTTTGGAATCTTTTCTTTCTTTTCACGTGAGATTTATAATATTTCAATCCCGTTTCTTTATCCGTTACATGGTTTTCATCAAGCTTCTCTAACTCTATTTTTCTGAATTTTGCATGATTTTTCCCTCCCCTTATTTCTTTAATAAAGTTTAGGCGGCATTCTGTTTGTACTTCGTCCCTATTCTGGTTTAGTTTGTCAATGATCTTTTCCTTTATTTTTGTGATTCTCTCTCTGATTGCTTTGTATTCTTCTGTCTTTATACTTCCGTTTTTAAAGTCGACCGGTTTTTTATTTATAGTAGAATGTATCGTATTATTATAAAACCCTATTATTTTTAATATTTTTTCTCCGACATTTTCTAATTTTTTGTACTCATCGTGTCGTAGGAGTCTTAAATGTTCATTAACTGTATTTTGTAGCCTTTCAATGTCGGCATTTGATGTGTGATTGTTGTTTGATGTATAGTGTATTTCAATCTGTTCGTTTCTTAAAAATTCCCTCAAAAGCAAAGCTTTGAATCCTCGCTCGTTGTCCACAATAAATTTTTTAACATTACCTACCGCTGATAAATATTGTAATATTGCCCTTTTAAATTCTACCCATGTCCTTGCATTTATTTTGATAGCCTGTGCGAATTTGCTAAATTTGTCAATGAAAGTTAAAAATAAATTCTTTTCTAAGGAGTAATACACGTCTACATCAGTGTTGGGGGATGCTCTTGAACAAAAATTCCCTGAATTTGAGCTAACACAACTCATTTTTCCCTCAATATTTTTCAAATTTCCCAGAAAATTCCCTATCGCTATTTTAATAAAAAATATAAGTACATTTTCAATATTTTTATTTGAAAAACTATTATAAACAAATAACAAAAAATATTACATAATATAAACAAAAAAACAAATAATAATAATAATTGTAAATAAATAACAAAAACATTTCGTAATATAAACAAACAAAATTAAAAGTAAGAAAATAAAATAAACTAAAAACAAATATGAATTAATAAATTTCTGAATTGAATAATTTTAAATGTTCATTATCAATTTCGAAATCAAAACAAGTTTTTTCAGATGAATGTAAGTGAGATCGCATCAAGCACATGGCATTTAAATTTACATCAGAAAGTTTATTTCGTTTTTTTGTTTTGATATCAGTTACACAACTGAAAATCCGTTCTGCTTCAGCATTTGAATGTGGGAATGTTAAAGCGTAATTCACCAATTTTTGAAGATTAGGGAATTGTGGCTCATCCATAAGATTCTTGGACTCCAAAACTACTTTCCAGAAATTTTCAGTTGTTAAATTTTTTAAATTTTCTTTTTCTTCCTTTGTGAAACTATTAATGCATTAATTGTTAGTAGTTCCAACAGTCTTGTTCTAATATTGTAAGTATCGTCAACATAGCGAACTAAAATACATAAATGTTTTGTGTTTGAAATATCTGTACTTTCATCCACTAATATAGAAAACAAATTTGTTTTCAAAAAGTCAGTTAGAGAATTCACTTCTTTCTTACTCAGTACATTCGTTAAAAGAGATGTACATTTTCTTCTAGATAGAGTGAGATCTTTCAAAATTTTGGAATCAGTTTCTATGTTTTTCATCAGTGGAATTAAATGGTCCACAATATTCAATGCAACATTATGTTCAGAAAAAAATCCAGCGAGTTTCAATTCTGCTTTTTTTACTGATATGGTATGAGAATCATCTTTGGCTTTAAAGATGTTTGTTATCAAATTAACATTCTTGACACTTCTTACATAAAAAACAGTGTTTATTACTTTTAGAGTGTTTAATCAATTCACTTTTACCTGGTTTTAAAAGCACGTTACAAACACGGCAAAAGGCTTTCACGTCATTTACATCTACTTGTTTGGATAGCCATCCTTTAAACTCGTCTGATTCTAACCAAACTTCGTTGAAATGTTTTTCATATTTAGAATTTTTTTTTTCTTTGCTAGAATTCATTTTTGGCATTTGGATAATACACAATGTAGAAGACAATATAGAATTAAATAATTGAACAAAAATACCTTTTCCAAACAAGGATTGCACAAAATAAAATCTAGATTTTCAACTAGAAATTTTCATCGAATTCGTAGATTTTTGCTACTTTTATTCTTAACTTTTTTCTTGATTTCTCTTTTAATGTGCTTTCTGCTACAACATATGGAATAGATTTACTACATTTTTTTAATTTTTTAAAAATGTACTACAGTTGTAGTTTAGTGGTTACTAAACATTAACTCATGCTTTTTTATATAACATAAATATGTATGCTATTATCTTTTTCCAAATACTAAATCTTGGAAACAATCAAAACATGGAATTTCCTTTCCTACTTATTTTTCCCTTAAAAATAGATATTATTAGTATTTTTTCCCTCTTTCCCTTTTTTCAAAATTTGAGATGAAAATTCCCCAAAAACGGGAATTTTCCCTCAATCCTTCACCACTGGTCTACATGGATAATTTCATTAGGACCATTTGGTGTGTCGATTAATTGGAATTTTTGTTTTATTGGCTTCCTTTCATATTTTTCGACATTACAGATTTCACAATTGTTTATAAATTGGCTTACTCTAATGTTTAATTTGGGATGGAAGTATTTTAATTGTAATTCTTTGCAGACTTCTGAAATACCACGATGGTTCTTCTTCTATTATGACTGCTAGTTTTTCTTCTTCTATTATATCTTCGAGTAGTTTGTTACACCTTATTACTTTCATTTGTCCACTATTCGAGAAGTGATTACGAAAAACTTTTTCTAAATTTCAAAAAAATTGGGATCTTGTACCAGGATTGCATTGAGATTTTTAGGATTGAAATGGTTTTTAAAAAGGGTTGTTAATGTTTTATCGTCCAAACTGTTTGTGTAAATTGTTTTTCTATTTTTATCGAATATTTTTGAGTTTTTTATTTTTAGTGAACCGGGGTTTGTTTTTTGAATAATGATTTGGTTTTTGAATATATTCAATGGTGATTTACTTGAGGGGATAAGAGTTGAATGGCTTTCTTCGGTAAGATTTACTTCGATAATGCATCTGCATTGCTATTTTTTATGCCCTTTTTGTACCTTATTTCGTAATTATATTCAGATAGTTTCAATCGCCAACGGACTAGCTTAGAGTTGGTTTCTTTTATAGAAAATAACCATTGTAAAGGTTTATGATCAGTTTCAATAAAAAATTTCCTGCCAAAGATGTAAGGGCGGAAATATTTTGTTGCTCAAACTACACCTAAGAGCTCTTTCTCTATTGTGCTGTAGTGTTGTTCGTGTTCATTTAGCGTGCGATTGGCATAACATATTGGGTGGTTATCTTGGGACAATACAGCACCTAAAGCGTATTGACTAGCGTCTGTTGTTACAGTGAAGGTTCTATTGAAGTCAGGGTATTTCAGAATGGGTTCGCTTATTAGGAGTCTTTTTAAGGTTTCGAAGGTGTTTATGTATTGAGGGTCATCGATATTCAATTTTTGATCCTTTTTTAAATATTTGGTCATAGGTTTTGCGATTGCGGAGTAATCTTTAATGAATTTCCTATAATACCCCGTGAAACCGAGAAATTGTTTTATTTGTCTGAGTGGTTTTGGTATGGGGAAATTTTGGACACATTCAATTTTCTTAGGGTTAGGCCTTATTCCTTCTAACGTGTCATAGAAATTCAGTT
Organism: Bombylius discolor; assembly: GCA_939192795.1. NCBI lineage: Eukaryota > Metazoa > Arthropoda > Insecta > Diptera > Bombyliidae > Bombylius > Bombylius discolor. The sequence continues at coordinate 24,243,799 of OW584238.1, forward strand.
TTCTTTTTTAGGAATTCTGATTTGTTCAATTGCACCATCAGTTTCACTTCTTGTAGTTTCTCAAAATCCTTAGTTAGAGAATCTAAATGCTCTTTTAGTGACGCTGAAAAGATAATGATGTTATCCAGATACACTAAGCAAATCTTATTTAAATAGTCCCTCAGGACAATTCTGTTTTTAAACAGAGAGGCATCCTCAGAAATTCATAGTGCCCATTTTCAACACTGAATGCCGTTTTGTGGATATCTCTTTCATCAACCTCAATTTGATGAAAGCCTTTAGAAAAGTGGAGCGTTGTGAAGTACTGACATCTTCCCAATTTTCCCAATATATCCTCTATATTCGGTATTGGAAATTTGTCGTCTATCGTTATTCCATTTATTTTACGATAGTCAATAACGATCCGCCATTTAACCTTTCCACTGGCGTCCTGCTTCTTAGGGACGATCCAGACAGGTGCAGAGTATGGGGAGTTACTTGCTCTTATTATTCTTTTTTCTAATATCTCATTTATTTGTTTTTCAACCACTTCCTTGCGGATGTAGGGGTATCTATAAGATTTTGCGTATATGGGAATATCATTCGTGGTACGTATTCTATGTTTGATGACGTTTGTAAATGATAAGTCTGAGTTTTCGTCATAAAATATATTTTGACATTGTTTAATAATTTTGAGGAGTTTTATTTTTTTTTCGTTATTTAAATGGTCTACGCGAATTTGTTCTAATAAAGGTTTATTTTATTTATTTTATGGTCCACGATTTAAGTCTGAAGAGGATTAAAACTTGTGAAATTCGGTCCGTCGGTATTTACTTGGACTAGTGCATTAATTTTGTAATTTTCTACATTATAAACGTCTTCATGTATGATTATTTGGTTTTGCTTTTGCTCCTCCAAATATGCCAGACCTTTTTTTTGTAACACTGGGATTTTTATTTTGAAATTTCCTTTTTTTTCTAGTTTATAATTGAGTTTTTATATAAAAAGTGCAACTTTATGTCGTTATATTTTGTAATAAGACATTGTTTTTCAAAGTCTATTTTCGTTTTAAGGGGAATAAGAATATTATTGCCTATGAGACCGTCAAAATATTATTGAAAAGGGAATAGATACATTTCAACTTTCATTTGCAGATCACCCAATTCCTTGAATAAGGGAATAACTGCTTTCTGCGTAATTTCTACTTTTTGATGTAGTGTTTTGAGAGAAATTTTGTTTTTGAGAGGTTCTAATAATGTTGGGTTGCATATATTTGGATTTATGATCGAATGTATTGCACCGGTATCTATAATAAATTTTAGGGGTCTTGTTTTGCTATCAACTATTATATAGGGTAGCTGTTTATTGAGGCTTGTGAAAGAAAATTGTGTGGTTCTATGGGTTGTGTTGCTTCATTGAGGTTGATATCCATTGGCTCTGGGGGTGGCAAATAGTTATTCTGCGACACACTGCACACACTGGTTGTTATTTGCAGGGTTATTTCAAGTATTTTAAGGTTACTTTGTGGTGTAAAACTATTATTACGTAGGGAAGGATTTTGAACGGTGGTATTGTAGGGACGTGTTAAACAGGTATTTGGGGATCTATCATTTTGGTTACTTAGGTGTACGTTACTTTGATTATTATTATTATTATTATTGTTGTTATTTGGGTATCTATTATTATTAAAATTATTGTTTCTAGAATTTTGGTTGGGATTTCCATTACTGCTGTAATTGTTATTTCTCAGATTTCGGTTAAGATTTTTGTTGTTGTTATCGTTTTTATTTTGATTTGAGTTATTATATCTATTACTGTTACTAGCTCTTGCATTTAAATTATTTGTTCTATTTAATGAAATGTTATAATATGCATAACCGGCTTCGTATAGTTTATCTATAGCGGCTTCTATACTATCAGGATTTCTACAATACAGTAAAGACCTCGTTGGTTCGGGGATTTTATTTTTAAATATCATTGGTTGGTTGGTTGGTTGACGTGGCGGTTTTCGAAAACTTTCGAAGACCCAATTAGCACTGAGAGTGCCGTTTTGATACCACACCTCGCGTAACCTTAGGCGTTTGACCAATGACATTTGACCGATAGATCATTATAGCCACCCCGTTTCATTCAGGAATCGTATAATGTTCCTAACCGTGATTTCTACTATTTCACCAAGGTCCCTGAAGAAGAAGCTACCCATTGTCTGGAACCTTGTTCTTGCAAGTGCCGGACATTTGCAGAGATAGTGGGTGAGAGTTTCTCTCTCATTGGCTTCCCTGCAACTGCGGCAGTTGATATTGAAGGGGATACCCAGTTTCTCTGCATGATCCCCTTTTGGCTAGTGCCCTGTTATACATGCTGTGACCCTAGCAATGCCTCTTCGGGATCTGTTGATAAGGTTTCCTGTTCGTTGTTTATTGTAGGATGGCCATGTCATTCTTAAGATTGCAAAACCCGCTAGTCTTCTCCAGCGAGTGTTGATATCTTCTCTAGAATGCAGCTGTGGCCGTACGCTTTTGCGGTCCACCGCCCAGATTCTCTGAGTCTAACCGCGCTGCACGAGGCGACATATCTGATATAGAGATCTGGAGGCAGAAGATACAGGATCACATTCAGTGCATCCGTCGGACACGACCTCAACGCTCCCGTAACACCTCCTGCCGCCGCTCTCTGCACCCTACTGAGTTTAGAGGTTATACTTTTTACTTAGGGCCGGCCACCACACGAATGCTCCATAACTGAGGATTGGGAGTACTACTGCTGTGTACATCCACAATAACATATGTGGTTTTAGGCTCCATCTTTTTCCAAAAGTTTTCTTGCATGTGTAGAAGGCAATGCATGCCTTCATCCTTGGGTGGTTCCTCTCCTTTGTCCTCTATTGTCAAACTCATCGCTAGTTACATATGGTTCCCATATGTTACATTTTACCTTACATTCATTATATACTTTATATATTATAAATGGTCATAAGCAAATCAGCATTTTTGATGAGAACTATCTACAATACGATTTTCCACCTGTAATAAAACATGAGAACTATCTACAGTACGATTTTCCACCTGTAATAAAACACCTTACTTGTTACATTTAAGTAATAGGTTAACAATTAAATTATGAGAAAGTTTTTTAGTTAATTCATGAGAAATTTTAATTAATAAATTATTATAGATGAAATTAAGAAACTAGATTTAAATAAAATTCTAACTAGTTTTTCAGTCTGACTTTTACCATCAATCCGTTAATTACAAAATTTGTAATCGGTCTTCTATCGTTTGTAAAAAACTTATAAAGTAAAGTTCAATAAAGTATTTAATAAAAATTTTAAATTTTGTTTTTTTCTAATACTTAGAATAAAGACGTATAACTGACGCAGTCGAAAAACTTGCTACCGAGAATCTATAAAAGATAACTCGTTTCTTTTTTTTACAAAAAGTTTGTAGCAAGATAAAGAACCGAAACAAATGTAGGTATTTCACTTACGAATATTGTCAAATATAATTTGAAAAAAAAAAAAATCTATCGAAGATAACTTGCTTAAATGAAATAACATATAAAAAAAATAATAATAATAACACTAAAGTGAATAAATAGTTAAACAGTTTAAAATAAATAAATAAAAAGAGAATAATAATAAAAATATATATATGTGTATATAAAAAGTGCATCGTGCAAAGAAAAAAAAAAGTATTACAAAAAGTGTCTAAATAAAAAAAAAAAAATAAATAAAAAATAAAAAAAAAAAGAGGATAAATAAATATATATATATATATATATATAAAGTGCATCGTGCAAAAAAAAAAAAAAAAAAAAAAATAGGAAAAAGACGTATGTATATAGTACATATAAATAAATAAAAATCTAACATAACGTGTAGTGAAAACAAAGGAAATTAAATATATAAAAAAAAAAATAAGAAAATAAAAAATAAAAAAAATAAAAATAATAATAATAACAATAAATAAATAAACTAATAATCAAAATCAAGAAGGCCAAAATAACATCATCCATGCACTCAAGGATTGTGCTATAAGTACCTAAAATTTTAATTTTCCATGTCAGACTCCTCTAGTACCACCTCCTTTTGTGATAGTGAAAAACTAGAGTCAAACATTGAGGATTTAGTTCTAAAATTCAATCATATCTCGGTAAACGAAAACACCTTAAACGAAAATTTGAATAGTGAAAACTTTACCACAAAAAACAATAATAATTTTGCTTTTGCAAATAGTGAAAATATTTCAAATAGTAATAAATTAAAAAGAATGTCACTTCCAAGTTTTTCTAAAGTACATGCCGAAACAATACCTGATTTTGACGGGAACGTTAACGAGCTACAATTCTTTATCGAAAGTATTAACAGTATAGAAGAAAATTTTTTTGATAAAACAAATGCTTATAACTATTAAAATGTGGTTATTTTTCGTACTATTATTAGTAAACTAAAAGGTCCTGTTAGAGAAGTGATAAACATAAGTGCGGCAAGTACAATTGAGGAAATAAAGAACGAATTAATTTCTAATTTTAGCGACCCACGTAATGAAAACTGTCTTTCCTTTGACCTTAATAATCTAAGACAACTTTATAACGAAACGCCGTTTGAATTTTATGACAGAGTAAGAAAACTTTTAAATACCATCTCCAATTACCTAGGTCTTCACGAAAAAGACATTTATGTTCGAAAATTCAAACAAAACATGTATAATAAACAAGCTCTTGAAGTCTTCTTGGCCGGATTAAAAAAATCCCTACGGTTTCATGGTCCGTACAAAGAAACCTAAATCCATGCTAGAAGCAATAAATTTTATAAAAAAAGAAATAAACATAAAATATCTTCAAAACTCCCAAAATAACTACCCGAAATCTCAACAAATTCAAAGAAAACTGTTGAGGAAAGAATTTAATTTAATATTTTGTAATTCTTAATTTTTAATATTAATGTTTAAGTTGCATATTAAGCAAAATCAGCATAGTACACTGACCAGCAATGACACAGTTTTGTAACATAACAATTTGCTTACAAATTTGTTTACGCTGCAATATGAAAAGAAAGTATTGCGTCAATGAACTATGCTATATAATTTATTGATAATAAAATTATTATAGAATTTTTATGTACTTTCCCCCATTCTATTGTATTTAGGATTAATTTTATGTATAAAAGAAAGTAACTTCGATAGAATAAATCAGTAGATAATTACCTACAACTGGAGTTTTATTTCTCACTTTCTTAAGAACAAGAGTTTCATTGTGTCTTGAGAATTATTATCAAGTGTTCTAGAATTAGAGATTCCTGATATCTAGAACCTTTAAATTATTCAGAATTAGAGGTACCTGATTTTGGATAGTTATAAATTCGGAGAATTATTTCGTAACATTTTTGGTGACCCCGACGTACCCAGAGTACAAGTTTAGCGAGATTTTTTTCGTTTTTTGTTTTTTTCCTTATTTTCAACGTATAGTGTTGTTTTTTTTTTAAATTTATATCAGAAGTTTGTGTAGCATTATCAACATTTTCAACATATTTTAATAAAACTATTGTTCATAAATTGTTTCTTGTATTCAAATTATCTGTTGAGTAAAAAACAAATTTATCATAAGTTGTTCATCAGTTCTCAGAAATGGAGAATTTAGCATTAGAACAAACTGCATTAGGAAAAGAAATTGAGAAGATTGCCAATTCGTATTATAGTGATTCACCAGACAAGAAAACACTAAGTTATTTGGAAGAAAAAGTACGTTCATTGGATGTGAACTGGAGCAAATTTGAAGAAAATGACGATAAAATAAGAAACATTTGTGACGAAGCGACGACACATCCATATTTTGCAAATTATTATTATAATAATGTTAAAAAATGTTATGATAAACTGAAAAAAGAAATATCGAATCTAATCGGTTATGTACAATCGTCTAAGGAACAATTTAAGAAGGGCACGATAAAACAAACATCAACATCAACAACTAGCAATGAAAATATTTCAAGTGAATCAATTGATGAGACAGTTATTCGTTCAATACGAAAACAGAAAAATGCAATAGCAGCATTAGAAAACATTTTAGCAGAAATATCGTTTACTGCAGATCAATCAAGGTCATACGCTCAAATAAAGATAGATAAAATTGACCATTACTGGAAACAAATAGAAGATTCAAATGTAGCAATTTGGGAATCTTCAGAAAATGCAATTAAATATGGATACAATCCGCAACAATATTTTAATTTGGAAAACAAAGTACAAGACATTCTAGTACAATTGCATCAAAAATTGGAAAGTACAAACCTAAATACCAATGCAGTATCAAATCAAATAATTCAGCCACTCATGAAATTACCAAAAATAATTCTACCTAAATTTGACGGAGATTATTTAAAGTGGCAACAATTTTATGATCTATTTACACAAATGGTGCATAATCAAATAATGGGAAAATCTCAAAAAATGTGGTATTTGAAAATGAATTTGTCTGGTGAAGCAGAAAAACTGATTAGACATTTACAATTATCAGATAATAATTATGAAACAGCATGGAACATTTTAAAAAATCGATACGATAATAAACGATTACTAGTAACAGCATTACTAGATAAATTGATCACTCAGCCAACAATTATCAATGAATCAGCATCATCTTTAAAAATATTACATGATACAACAAAAGAATGTTTACTGAGTTTGCAAAATTTAGGATTACCAGTAGAAAAATACTGGGATCCAATCGTGGTACATATATTAATGAAAAAATTAGATAAAAACACACATTCCTTGTATGAGCAATCGATATCTGCACCAAGAAATCTACAAACAGTTGAAGAACTTTTGAAATTCATAGAACTTCGTTTTCAAGCATTAGAAGCCTTAGGACATAAATCAAATTCATCAAAGCATCAAAACAAGTCAAACAAGTCATCAGTGTTAATGGTCAACAAAAATATCAAAAATGAGTGCTCAATGTGTAACGCAAATCATGCCATATATTATTGTGAGAAATTTTTGAAATTAAATTCAATGGAAACACAGAATAAAGCAAGAGAACTGAACATATGTATCAATTGTCTTAAAAAAGGACACTATAGCACAAAATGTACTTCAAGAGGATGTCTGAAATGTAATAAGAGACATAATACATTATTACATACATCAGGACCCATGCAATCGTCAACTTCACATAAAATGGAACAAAAAGATAAACAAAAGGCAGATGATGTGACAAAATTTACAAATTTGACTGCACGAGCTTCAAATGCCCAAGAAGGATATGTATTTTTAGGCACAGTGTTGGCAGAAACAAGAGATAAGGATGGAAAAATTTTACCATGCAGAATACTGCTAGATTCAGGATCACAGTTAAATTTTATAACTGAAAAAATGCGTAAACAGCTCAATTTGCCAAATACACAAGTGAATCTGAAAATTTGTGGCATTGGTGACGCTACAGTTAAAGTCACAGATAGAATACACCTGAAAATTAATTCAAGAATCAATGACTATAACACTCAGGTGGAGGTACATGTCATAAAAGAAATATCATCAAAACAACCTCAAAGATTCATAAATACAGATGGGTGGAAAATGCCTAATAATATCATGTTGGCAGATCCTGAATTCTACAAGCCACAAAGAATTGATATTCTTTTGGGGGCGGAGGTTTATGGCGAAATAATGCGAAATGGACAAATTAGATTAGGTGAAAAACTGCCAATACTACAAAACACTATCTTTGGGTGGATGGTTTTAGGAAAAGTGTCCAACATGGAATACAAGAAACCATTTTGTGGTGTGACAAACCAAGAATTAGAAGATCAGTTACATCGATTTTGGGAAGTTGAAGAATGTCCATCAAATGGAGTTATGTCAATTAATGATAAAAAATGTGAAGAATATTTTGAAAGTACCACGATACGAGATAATAATGGAAGATTTGTTGTAAATCTGCCGATGCTAAGCGATGTAAGATTACTTGGAGAGTCCAAAAATACTGCGTATAAAAGACTTCTAAGTTTAGAAAAAAAGTTGGCAAATGATACAATATTGAACGATCAATACTGTGAATTCCTACGGGAGTATATTCAGTTAGGACACATGCGCGAGATCAAACCAGAAGATATATCAGGTGCTCATTACTTCATCCCACATCACTGTGTGTTAAAGCCATCTAGCAGTACAACAAAATTAAGAGTGGTATTCGATGCTTCCACGAAAACATCAACAAACATCTCATTGAATGATTTGCTGCTAAAAGGTCCTAAAATTCAAGATGATTTAGTGGCTATTATTCTTCGTTTTAGAACAAAACGTTATGTTTTACAGCAGATATTGCAAAAATGTATAGGCAGATTCAATTAGCAGAAGAAGATAGAAATTTACAATTAATAATGTGGAGAGAAAATACAACTGATCCACTAAAATATTACCAGCTATGTACTGTCACTTATGGTACAAAATCAGCACCATATTTAGCAGTCAAATGTTTACAACAGTTAGCAAAGGATGAAGAAGAACATTATCCATTGACATCAGCAGCAATCAAGGACTTCTATATTGATGACATTATGACTGGTAGCGATAATATCAATGAAGCACTAGAAATTCAAAATCAATTACGATTATTAATGGCTAGTGGATGTTTTCAATTACGTAAGTGGTGCGCTAATCACCCAAAATTAATCGAGAATATCCCAAATAATGAATTAGAAATAAAATTAGATTTCTCGGATTTGGATGGTGAATATGTCAAAACATTAGGTCTGGTATGGCACCCAGTCACTGACTATTTTTCAATCACTTCGTCTCTAAAGCACATAAAATTATTACGAAAAGAACTGTTTTAGCAGATATGTCACAAATATTCGATCCATTAGGGTTAGTGAATCCTGTGGTGTTAACAAGTAAAATCTTCATCCAAGAATTATGGAAACGAAAACTCGATTGGGATGATGAATTACCTATTGAATTATGCAGAACTTGGGTACAATTCAGGAAAGAATTGGAAAAACTCACTGACATCAAAGTTCCAAGATATCTTTTTGATCAGAAACGTCCAGTCTCAATTGAGTTACATGCATTTTCAGATGCCAGTGAAAAGGCATATGGAACGGCTTTATATATAAGATCAAAGGATTCAAATAATCAAATAACAGTGAGACTTCTATGTTCAAAGTCACGTGTAGCACCGGTCAAACCAACTACACTCCCACGATTAGAGTTGTGCGCCGCCAAGCTCATGTCACAAGTGGTGAATTATATCAAAAATAACATAAATCTGAAAATAGATGAAATTTACTATTGGACCGATTCACAAATTGTAATTTCATGGATAAAGGGAGATCCATCAATACTTAAAACATTCGTTGCTAACAGGGTGGCACGAATTCAAGAGCTCACTGATCCAGAAAATTGGAATTATGTTAACACAAAAGAAAATCCTGCAGATCTTGTATCAAGAGGTACTTTTCCAGAACAATTATTACATTCAAAATTGTGGTTTGAAGGTCCTGCATTCTTGAAACTGTCTAAAACTTATTGGCCAAAAAATACAGTGACTATGGTTACGCTCGAAGAAGAAGAAAAAACAGTAAAAACCGTATTGCCCGCTCATATAGAATACAATGATCATCCTCTATACACCATAGATCACAAAAACTCATTTATAACAATAACACTACAACGCATGATGGCACGAATTTTAAGAAGTATTAAATGTTTCAAAGATAAAACATATGCAAAGGAGTTGAGTCCTTTCTTAACCGTTGTGGAGCTAGAAGAAGCATTGGAAGTCATCGTTAAAGAAATACAACTTAAAAATTTCAAAGATGACATACAATATTTACAAAAACACAACAAAGTTGCAAATTCTAGTAAATTAGCTACTTTAACTCCATTTCTTGATGAAAAGGGATTGTTAAGAGTTGGTGGTAGGTTAGAAAATTCTGAGCAACGTATGATATGAAACATCCACTTCTTTTGCCTGCTGACAGTTTTGTCACCAAGTTATTAATGACACATTTACATATTACGCATCTTCACGCTGGACCTCAAGCACTACATTCAATTTCACGACAGCGATTTTGGATACTTCAAGGCAGAAATATTGCAAGATCAGTTGTATCAAATTGTGTAAAATGCACAAAATTCCGGCCTAAATTATGCGCACAACAAATGGGAAATCTTCCAAGTGTGAGAGTACAACAGGCACGTCCATTTATAAACTGTGGAGTAGATTTTGCTGGACCTGTGTATACACATTTCAAAATACGGGGTAAAAAACCACAAAAAACTTATCTTGCGGTATTTTGTTTCTTGGCGACAAAGGCTATTCATTTAGAAGTCGTTTCAGATCTTACGACTGAAGGGTTTTTAGGAGCCTTAAAAAGATTTGTTGCACGACGTGGTTTATGTAACAACATCTATTGTGATAACGCTACGAATTTTGTAGGGGCTAAAAATCAGTTGGAAGAAGTATACAATATTTTAACAAATCAGAAGTCAAAGGAAAAAATTTTGAACATGTGTACTAGATTAGATTAGATTATAAGGGGCTATTATTGCACTTCGACCAATAGAGATCTTTTGTACCGCCCGTGCTTCTTATAGATCTAGGCTTTTGATAAATCCTAGGATTCTATTAGAAGGTGCGCACCAGATTTCCTCAGGTTTGAGAAAAGGCTGATGCATGTAGCACATTCTTTTGGAGGCCAATGCTTCGCATTCACACAGAATGTGTTTTGAGGTTTCCTTGTCCTCCTTGCAGAATCTGCATTTGTCATCCTCTTGTAGACCTATCCTGCTTAGATGGTAATTTAGTGGACAGTGTCCAGTAAGGAGACCTGTGATGGTCCTTAGCTCCTTTCTATTGAGGTTGAGTAGTTTCCTGGAAATATTAGCTGAAGGCGAAATGAATTCCTTTGCTTGTATATTTCCAGGAGTTTCTTTCCATCGGGAGATGCATTTTGCCATTTCCCATTTTTTTATATTGTTTTTTGTGTGACTCCTAGGCAGACCGCAGAAGGGTTCTGGTCCAAGGAAATTAGAGTCGGCACCTTTTTTCGCTAGGGAGTCCGCCAACTCATTTCCTTTGAAGCCTTCGTGTCCTGGGATCCACATTAGATATACTTTATTTGTCCTAGCTAGTGTTTTAACAGTTTTTAGGCATTCTAAAACCAGTCCAGACACAATTTTGTGTGAGTTTATGGCTTTAAGTGCTGCCTGGCTGTCTGAAATTATGTAGACTGTGGCTTTATTGAAGCCTTTCTTTAGGCACTCAGTAGCACACATGTCAATAGCAAAAATTTCAGCTTGAAAAACTGATGGATATTTTCCTAGGGATTTGTATAGGCTTCTTTTTGGACCTACTACCCCTGCTCCAACCCCTAGTTCAGTTTTTGAACCATCTGTGTACCACACAGAGGCACCTCTATCGAAGGTTATTTTGTTATTGCGCCAAGATTGTCGATCTGGAAACAGCACTTTGAACGGCTTTTCAAAGTTATAAACTGTTTCTATTTCGTCAGTCAACACATGTGTACTAACAAGAAAATCCAATTTCATTTTTCACCACCTAGATCACCTCACTTTGGTGGTCTATGGGAAGCAGCAGTCAAATCAACAAAATATTTTTTGCGACACACTATGGCTTCAGCTGCTTTAACCTATGGAGAACTATGCACCATCATAGCTGAAATTGAAGCACTCCTTAATTCAAGACCATTAACACCTCTGTCCACAAACCCAAACGACTTGATGGCAATCACCCCATCACATTTTCTAATTGGCGAACCAATGACGGCATCAGTAGACACTCATAACACTGAAGGTAAAATGTCGTTGTTGTCAAGATGGGCCTTAGTAAGTGCATTAAAACATTTCTTCTGGCAACGATGGTCTAAAGAATACCTGATTAATCTTCAACAAAGAGCAAAATGGACAGCAGAGTATCCAAACTTACAGGTCGGTACACTAGTACTAATTAAAGAAGACAATCTTCCTCCATTTAAATGGGCAATGGGACGCATACTCGAAACCATATTAGGAGCTGACGGCAAAGTACGAGTAGCTATCTTAAAAACACCAACAGGAACTCTACGTCGAGCCATCCACCAGCTAGCTCCGTTACCAGTAGAGACACCAGAGACCAATGAACAATCTATGACTGATATAAAATCATCGAATAATGAAACCACAAATGACAGTAGTGACAATAAAAAAACTCATCGACGGAAAAGGAAGAGTGCCTCCACATCTCCAAATTCATTAAAAGTTTTCTTATTATCAATATTATTATTGCCCCTAATAACCTATGCAGCACCAGTAGACAAAATAGAAATACAACAATTTGATTACATAATGACAACCATTTATAAAGATCAATTTTACTTACTAACACTTCAGGAATTTTCACAATGTTTACTGTTGGAAAAGGGTTACTACATATGTAAACAACTTCGACCTATTTACCTGAAAACAATTCAAATAAAATATGCGAAATAGAACTATTTTTACAGCAAAATATATATACGTCGTGTTCCTTTAGATTCTCTCCAAGAAGTAGAATTTGGATTCAATTAACATCACGAAATCACTGGCTATTTTCCTTCAATCAACCAACTGAAATTGTATTTATTTGTCACGATAAACCACAAAAAAAATTATTACAAAACAGTGGCATCTTAATAATGCATGATGAATGTACAATGAAAGGTGACGACATACTTCTTAAAAGCACAACAAATATGAACAGTATCACATCAATAGAATCTTTTCAACCTAAATTTAATGTAACATTAAATTACACATCAGCATTACAGCAAGATTACATTCCGCCATACATTCATACACGTTTAACACATCAGAATACAGCACTTGAAAATGCTAACAGAGAAATACAGCAACTAAAAGAACATCAAACTAAACTTCAAGAATTGCAATCTCAGCACATTCATCAGATTACAACAAGCTACACAGCTCTTGCATTTGAAGTTATTATCATAATATATCTTTGTATTTCATGGTATCATAACCGCCCGAAACCGCTGAATCTACAACCAAAACCAGCACCAAGAAGATGTCGCTCACAACAACAGGATTATAGTTTTGAAGTCAAAGACTCCAACAGGGGGCAGGATGTTGAGGAAAGAATTTAATTTAATATTTTGTAATTCTTAATTTTTAATATTAATGTTTAAGTTGCATATTAAGCAAAATCAGCATAGTACACTGACCAGCAATGACACAGTTTTGTAACATAACAATTTGCTTACAAAGTTGTTTACGCTGCAATATGAAAAGAAAGTATTGCGTCAATGAACTATGCTATATAATTTATTGATAATAAAATTATTATAGAATTTTTATGTACTTTCCCCCATTCTATTGTATTTAGGATTAATTTTATGTATAAAAGAAAGTAACTTCGATAGAATAAATCAGTAGATAATTACCTACAACTGGAGTTTTATTTCTCACTTTCTTAAGAACAAGAGTTTCATTGTGTCTTGAGAATTATTATCGAATGTTCTAGAATTAGAGATTCCTGATATCTAGAACCTTTAAATTATTCAGAATTAGAGGTACCTGATTTTGGATAATTATAAATTCGGAGAATTATTTCGTAACAAAAACCTCAATACACCTATTATAACAACGACTCCAAACACACTTTATATATACCAAGCCCACAGAATAACCCATACTCTCATTCTTTAAAAAATAATGAACCTAGATCGTATTTCCCATCTTCAATGCCGCAAGTCAACCCTGGTTACAAGCAATATCAGACAAACCAAATATTTTCTAATGATCAAACTTTTGGCCCAAAACAAACATTTCCTACAGGTCCGGTAAATATAACTCCAAAACAAAACCAAATACATCAAAAACTACCAACACATACGCAAGTTTTTGGTAAATCGAAAAACGTTTGGAAACCAAACCCTAATCAAGTTTCTACCCAAAGTAAACTTATACCAATGAGTATAACATCCCGTTTAACAAATAACTCAAGAAATCCACAACCTTCATCTCAAAAAATGGATATAGACGAACTTTACAATACAGAACATACTAATGACTCAAAAAATCTGATTGAATTTCCAGAAAACGAATATAACACAGACGAATACGAATATTCAGAACAAACAAACGACTACGAATATCAAAATTTTTGCCAGAATCTAGAGAACTCAGCCCCAATATAATAGACTTTAATTCTTCCTTCGACAAACGACAACTGCCTTTTATTACCATAAAAGAACCCTATTTAAAACTACTCATAGACACAGATTCAACAAAATCATTTTTATGTCCACAAGTCATTGAAAAATACTACTCAATCTATAAAAAAACATGATCCTTTCACAGCAACCACATCCTTCACTTCATCAAAATATAACTTTTCAGTAACCATACCCGCTTTTAAAGAGTTTAACGAAAACTCAATGATAAAATTCTACTCATATAAATTTCATAATCTGTTTGATGGTCTTATAGGTATAGACATTATAAATTCTTTTAAAATGGTGTTAGATTTTTCAAATTTAAAATTAACCTCGCCACATTAGGAAATTGAAATAGAGCTAATGAAAACAAGTAAAACAATTCTAGTAGAAAAATTGCTTGCACCAAATACTATCTCATTACTAAAAATTCCAGTAACAGTTAAAAATGAGGAAATCATAGTCCCAAAACAAATCATAAATAACTGTGTTATACCAGAAACTCTTACAATTTCTTATGATGGATGGGCAAATGTTGAAATTCATAACTTTTCAAACGAAGAATTAAACCACAATCACATGGATATCGAAGAATCAGAAGGCCAATGTCATAAAAATGACATTACAACATTTTTAAGAACCGATCATATGAATGAACAAGAAAGACTTTCTATTACTTCGTTATGCAAGCGATACGCAGATATTTTTTATACCGATAATATTCCACTTTCGTTTTCTAACCAAATCAAACATAGAATTCTAACAACTGATGAAATACCCATATACCAGTAAAGTTACCGTTATCCATTTATTCACAAACAAGAAGTACACAACCAAATACAAAAAATGTTACAGCAAAATATTATCAGACCAAGCAATTCTCCATGGTCATCACCAATTTGGGTAGTCCCAAAGAAAGCAGATGCATCAGGAAAAAAATAATGGAGAATTGTCGTCAACTATAGAAAACTAAATCAAAAAACTGTGGACGACAGATACCCAATTCCTAACATTAACGACGTTCTCGATAAATTAGGAAAGTGCAACTATTTTTCTACAATTGACCTGGCGAGTGGTTTTCACCAAATAGAAATGCATCCTGAAGATATAGCAAAAACGGCATTTAACGTAGAAAACGGGCACTATGAGTTCCTCAGAATGCCTTTCGGTCTGAAAAATTCGCCAGCCACATTCCAAAGAGTAATGGATAACGTACTTAAAGGTCTACAAAATTAAATTTGTATGGTATATGTCGATGATATTATCGTTTATTCAACATCTCTGCAAGAACACCTCGTAAATCTTAAGAAAGTATTTCAGCGTCTCCGTGATGCTAATCTTAAAATTCAATTGGACAAATCCGAATTCTTAAAAAAAGAAACTGCTTATCTTGGACATATTATTACCCCCGAAGGCATAAAACCCAACCCGGACAAAATAAAATGCATAAAAAACTACCCATTACCAAAAACAAGTAAAGAAATAAAAGAATTCCTCGGTTTACTTGGTTATTACCGCAAATTTATTCCAAATCTGGCAAAAATTACAAAGCCCATGACAGTCTGTTAAAAAAAGGTAAAAAAATAGATTTCAATTCCGAGTATATTCGCTGTTTCGAAATATGTAAAGAACTTTTAACAAACGAGCCAATCCTTAAATATCCAGACTTTACCCAACCTTTTAACCTATCAACTGACAGCAGTCAATTCGCTATTGGAGCAGTGCTTTCACAGGGCATACCAGGTCAAGACAAGCCAATAGCATACGCATCGCGTACATTAAATGATTCAGAACAAAAGTATAGTACAATTGAACGTGAACTACTCGCTATTGTCTGGGCCACCAAATATTTTCGTCCTTATTTATACGGTCAAAAATTTTTTATTTTCACAGACCACAAACCACTTAATTGGCTTTTTTCAATAAAAGACCCTAATGCAAAATTAACAAGATGGAGACTGAAGCTAGAAGAATTTGATTACACAATTATGTACAAAAAAGGTTCAGTCAACTCCAACGCCGACGCTCTTTCCCGAATAAGAATTAACGAAGTGAACACTAGAACAGTTAGCCCCAAAAACGACATACAGAGTAATAATATAGACAATGTATCTGTCATTGGAAACATTGACGAGAATCCAGACACAGATGACCCCGCACTTGATGAACAAGAAGATTGTAACACTATACATACAAGTGAGAAAAATCCAATTTTTGAGATCCCAACTTCAAAAATCCCAATTAACTACTTCAAAAATCAAATTTTAATAAAAACTGTTCTAATACCACTGAAGGCACCGAAGATCATTCAATTATTCCACAACAAGCTTCGAACAATCATTGAAGTTTCCGAAAATAACTTCGAAAAAGATATTATTGATATTTTCAAAGAATTATCCCTTACAAATAAAAACTACGCCATCTATCTAGACAAAGAAGAATTTATACACAAAATGTGTAGTGTGCTACAAAAAACATTTAAAAACCCTACTTTTAAACTATTTCTTTGTAAACAAATACTTGAAGATGTCAGATTAGCCCCTAACAAGAAAACATTGTAAAACGATATCATGATAGTACTAATCATCGTGGAATTCAGGAAACAGAGTCTGGAATAAAACGTAATTATTACTGGCCAAATATAAAAAAAACTGTAGCAAATATCATTAATAATTGTACGCTATGCCAAACAATGAAATACGAACGCCATCCTCCAAAACAAAAATTCAGCATTACCCCGACACCTACCAGACCCTTTGAAATTGTTCATTTAGACACATTTTCCATAAAAAAACAAAAATTCCTCACAATAATAGACAAATTTTCAAAATATGCACAAGCTTATCCTCTAGATGGACAAACCGCAATACACGTTTCAAGAGCTTTCATTAATTTCATGAACCATCACGGTGTGCCAAAACTTTTAGTTCTCGATAATGGCTCTGAACTAAAAAATAATATTATCAAAGATCTGGCAAATCTCTACAAAATAGACGTGCATTACATTACACCTTTAAATCCAAATTCTAACAGTATAATTGAACGATTTCACTTCACAATCACTGAACATCTGAGAATATTGAGCCAAACAAAAAAAGATCTCAATATTATTGATCAAATGCCTTATACAATTCTTGGATATAACAATTCAATACACTCCGCAACTAATCAAAAACCCATTGACATTATAAACGGTCATTTAAATACTAAAAGCCCCCTTAACATAGACATTAGTAAACTTTTATATACAAATTATATCAATACGCATAAGGAAAAAACTGAGGAAATTTACAAACACCTACACCAAAAAATGGCCAAACAAAAAGAAAATATCGTTAACAAGTTAAATGAAAATCGGGAAGAGCCCCTAACATACGCCACAAATACCTTAGCTTACCACAAAACTAGAGCACGAGATAAATCAGCTCCTCGATTTAAAACACATGTTGTCAATTCTGATTCAAAAATAACTTAAGAAGACCCTTAACTAACCAAAACACTGCTTCTTTACAGGACGTTACTCGCCTTGACAGCGACAACAGCCACAACTGACATTAAACTTACAAATTTAGAATCCAACCCCGGAATTTTACCATTCAAATTGGGACATGCTAAACTTAGAGTATCATACCACACATTTATACACTATTTTGACCTGAAACCGATTGAAATTGAAGTTAAATCCATCTTACAACACTACACTAGCATAAAAACAGTTGACGTAACGGACAAACCATATTCAACGCGGATAAAAAATTTAAAAAATATTGCAAAATTTCAAATCAATCTTGCTGATAAAAAACTAAAATCCCTTAATCATTTTTCAAACGAAAGAATAAGAAGAGGCATATTTAATGGTTTAGGAACAGTATTTAAAAGCATAACAGGAAATTTAGATACCGAAGATGGTAGAAGATTCGACGAAGCAATAAATACCTTAAAATTTAACCAAAACAACTTAGTAAAAACCCTAAACAAACAAATTTCATTAACCACAAAAATAATCGATGACTATAATAAAACCATTAGTTTTATTAAACAAAATGAAATCAATTTAGCTGCTAAAATTAATGATATTACGAGAACAACCACCGTCAATTTTGATAATTTTTTACAAGTCAAAACATGCCTCGACGAAGTCATAACGGTCGCAAATTCAATTTTACAGATCCTTAACAATTTAGAAAACGCTGTGACATTTGCCAAGTTAAAAATTTTACATAACAGTATTTTAAAACCAAAAGACTTGGAGTACATGATTCAAAAACTTCTGCAACATTATTCTCCAAATGCATTGTTTTTTGGTGGTGAAGTTTCCAACATTCATAAATACTATGAAATTTTAGAGGTCGAAGCATACTTTTCAAATTTTAAACTAGTTTTTATTATCCATTTCCCCATAATGAGCTCCGAAACATATCTGTTCTATCACTTGTATCCTGTTCCTAACAAATATAATGAAATAATTATTCCATTTAAACCATTTCTGGCAATGGGAAATAAAATTTACTATTATGAAGAAAAAGAGTGCAAAAATGTTTATTCAACATACTACTGCGAAAATTCGAAACCATTCAGCCAACCACAACAGGAGGAGTGCATCCATGAAATTCTTCAACTAAAATACAACACATCAAGTACATGTAATACAGTACCGGTAACAATTAAAACAGATATTATTGAACCAATTTCATCAAGCTATTATATTAGAATATTCCCCAACAATACAAAAATAAAACTGGAATGCAAAACTTCCGATTTTACAACAGTCCGCGGCACATACCTAATAGAATTACCTTCAAATTGTAGTTTCCAGACGGCAGAATGCACATATTTCAACAACGAAAACGACATTAAAAGTCAACCTTTACTCCTTCCACAAATCAAAACATCAAAATCAACAATCAAAAGCACTCAAAAACTTATATTGAATAACTTGTCGCTAGATCAATTACACCAGATATATAAGGAACAACAAACAATACAAGAAGTTAGTTTAAGGAGCTTTCCGGAGAGTTTTAGTTACAACTGGATCCTACTGATACGCTGTTGGATTACAATCACAGTTATAGTCACGATAAACTGCATCAAAAAATTCACAAACATAACAAAACAAAAAGATCACTCGCAATCAAAATCAACTACTAGTACTAAAATTCAAACACAAGCGTTCCCATTCGAACAGGATGTGGAAAATTGATGACGCCCGCTAAGGACTCTTCTGAGGAGGGAGGAGTTACATATGTTACATTTTACCTTACATTCATTATATACTTTATATATTATAAATGGTCATAAGCAAATCAGCATTTTTGATGAGAACTATCTACAATACGATTTTCCACCTGTAATAAAACATGAGAACTATCTACAGTACGATTTTCCACCTGTAATAAAACACCTTACTTGTTACATTTAAGTAATAGGTTAACAATTAAATTATGAGAAAGTTTTTTAGTTAATTCATGAGAAATTTTAATTAATAAATTATTATAGATGAAATTAAGAAACTAGATTTAAATAAAATTCTAACTGGTTTTTCAGTCTGACTTTTACCATCAATCCGTTAATTACAAAATTTGTAATCGGTCTTCTATCGTTTGTAAAAAACTTATAAAGTAAAGTTCAATAAAGTATTTAATAAAAATTTTAAATTTTGTTTTTTTTTAATACCTAGAATAAACACGTATAACTCGCTTCTTGGGCGAGAGTTGTTTCGTCCTCATCTTCTGCACTACTAGGCTGAAAGATCTTGAGTTTGGCATGTCTAATGCCAAACCTCAGCCTGTACTCTAATTTGTCCAGCGTCTCCATGCACTCATTGTTTAAGATGAGGAGATAAGATTGGCTGTTTGCCTGAGGCTCCTCTGCTTTGATGATTGCCCTCCCCTTTGATGATCAGAACATCTGGATTTTGCCTTTGAAGCCCTTTGATGAGCTTCTCCGCTAATCTTCATCTTCGGTAACCAAATGCGGGCCCTTGGTTTCCTACGAATTTCCTTTGCGGGGATTAGCTTGAGCTTCAAACCCTCCCAGGCGTCACTAACCTTAGCAACACACTCGCAAAGAAAATCCTTTGAGAATTGCAGAACAGGTTTGCATCCGAAGATGCGCTGTTTTTTGCTTTTTTATTTTTATTTGAACAATCCATAAATGTTCCCACGAGTTTGCGCGAAATAAAAGGTCCGCCACTACAGAGCCGGCATGCAGTAGTAAGGCACTTAATACAACCCACCTTACCCGAGCTTTGGAGGGGACCGTTCGGAACCAGCTCATTAACCACCTGCTGGCCAAGCAGCTTCTCAGCACGGTATCCTACACACTTTCGGCTTAGGTGGGATTTGTAGGGTTTACTCCCTTTGTGCTTGGCTTCGTCTGATATCTCTAAACTGACCTGTTCGACGTGGGTAACCCTACTGGAATAACAAGTGTTATAACAAGTGTTAATCCGTCGACATAGCTCAGTTCTTCTTAGATATACGCAAGCCCCTTCACCCCTTCACACCGAAGAGGTTAAATATCATTAATGCAGATGATTTATTTTTTGAAATAGTTTGTTCGACATTTGCTAAATTGTCTCCTGCAGTCAATCTTGTTTTTACATTAAGTCGCCGTAAGTGGATTTTATTTCGTTATAAAATTCGGCAGAATTAGTTTTGAATACTATACCTCTTAATTGATCGAATAGTTCTTCTAAAGTTATTCGATCACCAAAATTATCTATAAGAATTGCTTTTATATCTAACCAGCAAGTAACGTAGTTATTGATTTCCATATACTCTCTTGCTTTGCATCTCAATCTTGATTTGATTACATCAGAAAAAATACTTTGCGACATAGTATCGTAGCGTAATAAAAGTGGATGTACTTTGTCTATAAGGTCAGTGAAATTTTGTAAGTACCTATAATCTCCATAAAATTCCGGTACTTTACTTAGGTACTTCAAAGGGTCAATAGTCAATGTTAGTGCCATATTATGTTCTGCGATATTAGAATTATTAGTGTTTATTATTGAGTTTTGTAGGTTGTTAACAGAGGTTGTATTTTCTTCTGCTGTTTAATTTTTTTCTACAATACAATTAGACTTTTTGAATTTTCTACTTTTCCTAAGCTAAAGCTACCTATCAGGTCTGTGAGATCTTCTAAGCTACTACTATAATTTTTAATATTACTATTGTAATGTATGTAAAAATAAAAATATACAATCTTCATCTATGAAGATTTCTTCCACTTCCGGGTGTACCCCCTTAGCCCAGCTGCTGCTTCAGCCTGGGTGGGTTCTTTTGGGGCACCCTATCGGAAGTATTTACTACATTACATAAAATATGACCGGTGTTGAGATTTCATACTTAATAATATCATTATTTTCATATTAATTATACTTCATATTTTTACTTATCAAAAATTCATAATTAGTTCATAATTTTATTTTCATAAAATATTGTAATTTTTATTCTAATTAAATTTGTTTATATCAACAAAAAGTAACTTTAACGAACAAATTGCCAGACGAAATTTGATACTTTTGTTTACTAAGTCCAGTACATTTTTATGAGAATTTATAAATGTGAAAAGTAAAATTGCTGAGCTTTTACATTTTTACGTGCATAAATGTTCATTTAATATATTTTTAATATTTTTTATTATTAATAGCAGGTAAATTTTTTATTGTTATTCTAGTATGTAATTTTGCAATGTAATAAAAATTTTTGTATAAAAGGCCATGTAAATTAACAATAAATTATGAGTTATTTTCTGACAGTGAACCAAGACTTTTATTAGGATCTTCAAGTGAGTCTGCTTGAAGCACTGTTCGTGACATAACTCAATTCCTACAAGAATTTTGTATAGCGGTATCAAGAGCCGTATATACAGGCAGCAACTGGTCAAGGTTTATGAGCCTTAGATCAATAAACAATTTATTTCACAAATTTTACCCTATTCAGAACAAAGGAGTTTTGAACATTTTTGGTGACCCGTCGCATACAAATTCAGCATCGCTTTATATACACGTGCATATATATATTATATATATTATTATTATTATTGTTATTTTTTTTTATTTTTTTTTTTATCCAATTCTCAACCTCTTACAAATTTTTTCAATCTAATACTTTTGGTCATGGAGGAGCTTAACAAACTCGCGGCACAGCAAGAAGAAACTGGCACTGAAATACAACGCGTAGTCAGTAATTACAAAAAGGATGCATCATCCCGTAAGACAATTGATTATCTGCAAAAAAATCAAACTACATTCATCAGCTTTGGGATTCGTTTGAGCAAGTTGATCTTCAAATACGAGTAGATCATGCTCAAGAGTTAACCCATCCCTACTTTGCAAAGGGGTATTATGACATCATAAGGCAACAATTTGAATTTATAGATTCTGATATCCAAAGCAGAATTGAAATGTTAACAACCAAAGAACCTTTGAAATCTACCGAAAAGCAACCTAAAATTCCAACAGGTGGAAATGGATTACAAACTAATAACCAGTTCACCTCAACAGGAGCCGCTGCCAAGCAGCCCAATCCAGGTGCATCGTGCAAAAACAACGATTCCCAGCTGGCTAAATTAATCAAAAAACAAAGTGTAATTCTAGATACAATTTTATCCACATTAGGGCCTTTGATGCAAGATGATGCAGAACAATCTTCTCAATTTTATTCGATTAAAATAAAATCAATCGAGCAACATTGGGAAACAGCACAAAGGCTACATCAACAGATATGGGACCTAATGGATCAACCAGATCCCCTCGTTTACAATTTATCCGATTATATCGATAAAGAAGAAAAGATTCAATGTGCCTTAATTACATTACATGAACGTCTAGCTTCATGCTCATCATTAAATCTATCAGTATCACAACAACATCCACAATTACTCACAAATTCACCAATTTCTATGAAATTACCTAAAATTGAGATACCTAAATTCAACGGCGATTATCTACGATGGAGGCAATTTCGGGATCTCTTTTCTGAAATGGTACACAACCAACAAATTCCAGCATCTCAAAAGATGTGGTACCTCAAATCAAGCCTTACTGGAGATGCAGCAAAGCTGATCCATCATTTTACAGTGTCAAATGCCGATTACATTACTGCATGGAATGTAATTAACGATCGCTATGAAAATTCTCGCCTATTGGTTACAGCGATACTAAATAAATTATTATCCCAACCAACCATACAAAACGAAAATGCTTCTTTTATTAGATCTCTTCATGACACTACACAAGAGTGCATACTGAGTCTTGAAAACCTTGGCATCAAAACCACAAATTGGGATCCTCTACTCCTACACATTTTACTCAAAAAATTGGATCGGAACACACACACGCTTTGGGAGCAGTCTCTCAAAAAACCAAAAATCTTACCTTCATTAAAGGAATTTCTTTCATTTATAGAAACTCGTTTTCAGTCATTGGAGGCTTTAGGTGGGAAAGATTTCAAGCTTACACCGAAGGACTCACAGCATAAAAATTCAACTCCATCTAGGGCACTAGCTTTGACTACGGCAGCGAACTACCCCTGCATATCCTGTAAAGGTGGACATCCACTGTATGCTTGCCAAAAATTCCTAAAGCTGCAGCCAAAAGAACGTCTCAAATTGGTCCAAAAATTCAAACATTGCGTAAATTGTCTCAAACATGGCCACAATGCAAAGGGCTGCTCATCAGGAAGTTGCACACTTTGTCAAGGAAAACACAACACTTTGCTGCACTTGAAGCCTTCTAATCAAACCACTAACTCAGTAGCGCCAGATACAGCAATTGCACCAAGCAAACCAACCAGTTCAACAAATAGTAACCAAGTACAGGGGGCTATTTCTCTCGCCTCTCACTCACAGCGTGCAAGAAAATTACACAATGTACTTCTTGGCACAGTACTGGTACAAATCACCGACAAATGGGGCTCCAAGATAACTTGCAGGGCGATTCTGGACTCAGGGTCGCAGTTAAACTTTATAACTGAAAATTTACTGCAAAAACTTGGTTTTAAGGGAAAACCAGACACATTGTGCATAGAAGGCATTGGTCAACAGCAACATAAAACACAAAGAAAAATAAATTTAGAATTACACTCAAAACAAAATGGATTTTCAATCAGAATGGAAGCCCATATCCTTTCAAAAATAATTTCACCACAACCCGCGCAAGAGATTAATATATCTAAATGGTCCATTCCAAACAATATTTCGCTGGCAGATCCGCACTTTTATCAGCCAGGTCCTATCAATCTTCTAATTGGCGCAGAGGTATTTTATACGGCATTATCCGTAGGGCAGATAAAGTTATCAGACGACTTGCCTATTTTACAAAATACTTTGTTCGGGTGGACTGTGGCAGGCAAAATCACAAACGCAGCTGATGACTTAATGTCAGCTACTTGTGGTATATGCAGCGAAGATGAAGCTTTAAGTCAACACATAGAAAAATTTTGGCACCTGGAAGAAATAAATAATCAAGATGACAAGTATACAGCTGCAGAAAGGAGATGTGAAGCCAACTTTGTGCAAACCACATACAGAGATTCTGATGGCCGCTTCACTGTAAGGCTACCCTTTTGTGGCGACCCCACTACGCTTGGCCAATCAAGAGAAATTGCTATACAACGTTTCAAATCCATTGAAAGAAAGCTTAGCAAAAATGAAGAACTTCGTAGTCAGTATGTGAAATTTATGCAAGAATATCTAGCGCTTGGGCACATGCAAGAAATTCCATTTGACCAATTACAAAGGCCATACTATTTTTTACCGCACCATTGCGTATTAAAGGCAGAAAGTTCAACAACAAAGCTGCGTGTCGTTTTTGATGCTTCAGCTAAAACATCAACCAACATCTCTTTAAATGACATTTTGTGTAAAGGTCCTGCTATACAAGACGACGTCTTTACTATATTATTACGTTTTCGAATGCCGCTATTCGCATTCACAGCTGATATAGACAAAATGTATCGGCAGATTAGGATGGAGCCATCCGACCGCAAATATCAGCTGATTATATGGAGAGATGATCCCAATCAACCACTCAAATGCTATCAACTTTCAACAGTAACATATGGAACAACTCCTGCATCATATTTAGCTACGCGGTGCCTCAAAAATTTGGCTGAAGAAACAGAAAACACTTACCCGCTAGGAGCCAAAGCTCTTAGTCAAGATTTCTACGTTGATGATGTCCTCTCAGGCTCTGATCAACTAAGTACTGCTCTTGAAATACAAGCACAATTAAAAACTATATTAGCATCAGCAGGTTTTAATCTTCGCAAATGGTGTGCAAATCACCCCAGATTACTCCAGAACATACCACCAAGTGATCAAGAAGTGCAGTTGAACTTTGATGACCATTCTGAAAATTATGTTAAAACTATGGGTCTAGTATGGCTACCAAAAAAGGACTCTTTCTCTATAAAAATAACAGTTATTGAGAGACAAAGAATCACCAAAAGAGCGGCACTTTCAGATATAGCTCATATTTTTGATCCTCTGGGTTTGCTGACTCCAGTAGTAGTAACAGCCAAGCTATTTCTTCAAAGGCTTTGGACCTTAAAACTAGATTGGGATGCAGCCCTTCCTCAAGAGCTCCACACTCAATGGAAAAACTTCAGGGAAGGCTTAAAAACATTAAATGATATGCATATTCCAAGGCATGTTTTTGCCAATCAGATTCAAAAAGAAATGCAAATTCACATTTTTGCTGATGCATCGGAGAAGGCGTATGGAACGGTCGCATACGTCAGATCAGTTAACAAAGACGGCATCGTAATAGTTCGTCTTCTATGCGCTAAATCGAAGGTAGCACCCGTTAAGCAGATTACTCTTCCCAGACTTGAATTATGTGCAGCGAAATTAGCAGCAGAACTTGCAGAGCGCTTGAAAAAGGACCTCCATTTGAAAAATGAATTAATATTCCTATGGTCAGACTCAACAGCTGTTCTTGGGTGGATCAATTCTAACTCATCAAATTTTCATACATTCGTAGCAAATCGAATATCAGCCATTCAACGCTTGTCGCTACCTAAACAATGGAAACACGTCAACTCGGATCAGAATCCAGCTGACCTTTTATCTAGAGGGGTAGCTCCCGAAGAGTTAATGCAAAATACGATGTGGTTCTATGGACCCCGCTTTCTTCATGGCAACGAAACTATTTGGCCCAAGTTTCCAAAAGCACTCATTGAATGTACCTTAGAAAGCAGAATTAAACAACACACTCTTGTAGCAACACAGCATTCGGATAACATTATTAGCAATATAAACCATTATAACTCTTTTCGTCGCCTTCAACGCATATTGGGTTATGTACATCGCTTTATTAACCGGTTACGAAAGCGCCACAATGACAATACACCACCATCTTCCCTTAATCTATTAGAAATGGAACAATCCCTTCAATCCATCATAAGATATATGCAACAAGAAGAGTTTGCAGATGACATAAAACATCTACACAGACATGGGGAAGTGACAAAAAACAGCTCGCTTAATACCTTAGCACCCTTTATTGACGATAAAGGAATTATTAGAGTCGGTGGACGATTGGAGGCTTCATCGCTAAGTTTTGATGCTAAGCATCCTATGCTTTTACCTTACACGCATAGTTACACTAAAATGCTTCTTAAGGATCTACATGAGGAACATCTGCATATCGGGCCACAAGCCCTCTTGGGAATAGCACGTCAACGCTTTTGGCCAATCAAAGGAAAAACGTTAGCACGCTCAGTTGTACAACACTGTGTTCGATGTACAAAAGCCAACCCAACGCTGTTATCACAACTAATGGGTAATTTGCCAATGCATCGAGTACAACCTGCACGCCCATTTGTGAATTCTGGTGTAGATTTTTGTGGCCCTGTGTGGACACACTTTAAAATAAGAGGAAAACGGCCCCAAAAGGCTTACATCGCCGTGTTCTGCTGCTTTGCCACTAAAGCAGTACATTTGGAGTTGGTAAGCGATTTAACATCTGATGCATTTCTAGGTGCCTTGAGGCGATTCATGGCAAGACGTGGTAGTTGCCAGACAATCTATTGCGATAACGCAACCAATTTCGTGGGTGCAAGGAATCAACTGCAGGAAGTGACAAACATGCTTAAAGATGAAAGGGATAAGAACAAAATAATATCTGAATGCCATTTAAAGGGAACAGAATTCAAATTTATTACACCTAGGGCTCCCCATTTTGGAGGGCTTTGGGAAGCTGCTGTGAAATCAGCAAAGCATTTACTCGTACGCACAGTAGCCTCAGCTTCCCTAACATACGAAGAAATGGAAACTATTATAATCGAAATTGAAGCCATTCTAAATTCCAGGCCAATCACGGCTCTTTCTTCCAATCCAAACGATTTGAGTGCATTAACGCCTGCACATTTGCTCATCGGAGAGCCTCTCACAGCAAGCATAGATCCTCATGCTAGCCCTTTACATGCTAGTTCTTTGAAACGGTGGAAACTTGTGAGCCACCTGAAAAATGAGTTCTGGAGAAGATGGTCGTGTGAATATTTAAATCAATTGCAACAACGCTATAAATGGAAGCAGAAATGTCAAGACATTAAAACTAATACGATTGTTATAATCAAGGACGAAAACCTGCCTCCAATGAAATGGCCTTTAGGACGTGTGATAAGATTGATCAAAGGAGAGGATGGTTTGGTACGAGTGGTTGAGTTAAAAACTGCAAAAGGCATCATACGTCGTCCAATACACCGTTTAGCTCCGTTGCCAACAGAAGAAGCAGAATCATCACCTATAGGCGACAATCCTGAAGAAACTGAAGACGAACATCAGCTTGCAGACGATTCGGCTACGTCCAATCCTCGAAAAAGGATACGATTGTCAACCATAGCATCACTGTTGCTAACGTGTTTGTTACTACCGGTCGCTATCGCATCTAAGGTTGAAGTAACACCTTTCAGAACTAATCCAGGAGTATACTTTGAAAATCTAGGAACAGCCAACATCATCACTAGCGAATGGCACTTGATTGCTTACTACAACATCCAGCCTTATTGGAATGATTTCGAAAAACTTCTTAATTGCAGCACGATGTTAGAAAAACCCTGCAAGACCATTCAAACTCATCCAGAACCTTGTACAAAAATTCTTGCACAACTCAAACATGCCGTTCATCAATTGCAAGAAAACAATAAAATATTAAAGGCGAAGAAAACGACAAAAGTTAAAAGAGGTGCATTCAACATTGTGGGTAACGTTGCTCATGCTCTGTTTGGGATCTTGGATTCCGAATATGCAGAAAAAATGTCACAAACCATTGAAAGTGTAACACACAATGAAGCGCACTTGGCATCCTTGATACGCAATCAAACTTCATTCATAGACACTACCATCAACGTTATGAAAAGGGATCGTAAAGCCATTGAGCAAGAATTTGGGCATATAGAAAATCTTTTCAATGAAACGTCACATCAGCTCAGCATTACTCATCAACAATTATACGCAGAGAGGGCGGCACAAACTTTTACACTTTTAACCATTCAAGTCATGCTCGCTATATCAAACTTCCAGCAAGTTCAAAACGCTCTTCTTGATATCCTCACTGATACTCATCATGGGAAAATTAATCCACTTTTGATTTCACCTGAGCAACTCGAGCAAAGTCTACTGGAGATTAAGGAAGGTATCCCAGCTACGCTAAAGTTGCCCGTACAACCATCAGATATCTTAAAATTCTACAGTATAATGTCCATACATGGGAGAGTTACAGAGAAATACATAATTTTTAAATTAACGCTACCTCTTCTAGCAATACCAGAATTTGAGCTTTTCAAACTAATCACCGTTTCAGTAAAAGTTAACGACTCCTTCATTGGAATACAGCCTTCATCTCCCTTCTTAATAGTAAGTTTACATCGGGATCAGTATTACCCCCTAACTGAGCACGACCTAAAAGGATGTATGACAATTTATAGTGGAAGACATATATGTCAACAAAAAGGTCCTTTGTATAGTCGAGGATCACCAGTCAGCTCTTGCGAAATTAACCTGTTGAACAATCTAGCACCTGGACCCTCTTGCTCAATAACAAAGGTAGAATCAGGGGTTCACTGGATACAATTACATAATCCCAATCAGTGGATTTATTCGCTGGACAAAAATACTAGTATTAATGTAGTATGTGGAGACAGCACGACTCAAATCATCCTTCAAAAAACCGGCATACTTAATATCCAAAGTGACTGCATTGTCAGGCAATCCTTATTAACTATACAAGGTCATAATATATATCCTACAATCAGTAGAACCTCGTACATTCCATCGATTGACATAATAGACTTCGCTACGCCTAAGCAAATAAAACCAGCTGCGCCGTACACTAATCATTATCACCCCCAGTTAGGTGAGTTGGAAGCCATTAAAAGGGAACTACAGCAGATCGACACCCAATTGCCGAATAATTTAACTTCACACCACATCCATCATTACGCTCTTGGATATTCAATCTTGGGGCTAATAGCTTTTTCAACAATTTACCTCCTTTGGAAAACACGATGCACCAGATGCGATAAGTTACATCAACCAGAAGAGGAATCAGCAGCTTCTAACGAAGAAAACGGAAGCAACCAGGACCCTTCAAGACCACATATAATCAGGATATTTAGTTGAATGCAGAGCCTTCAACGCTGGGGAGAATGTTGAGATTTCATACTTAATAATATCATAATTTTCATATTAATTATACTTCATATTTTTACTTATCAAAAATTCATAATTAGTTCATAATTTTATTTTCATAAAATATTGTAATTTTTATTCTAATTAAATTTGTTTATATCAACAAAAAGTAACTTTAACGAACAAATTGCCAGACGAAATTTGATACTTTTGTTTACTAAGTCCAGTACATTTTTATGAGAATTTATAAATGTGAAAAGTAAAATTGCTGAGCTTTTACATTTTTACGTGCATAAATGTTCATTTAATATATTTTTAATATTTTTTATTATTAATAGCAGGTAAATTTTTTATTGTTATTCTAGTATGTAATTTTGCAATGTAATGAAAATTTTTGTATAAAAGGCCATGTAAATTAACAATAAATTATGAGTTATTTTCTGACAGTGAACCAAGACTTTTATTAGGATCTTCAAGTGAGTCTGCTTGAAGCACTGTTCGTGACATAACTCAATTCCTACAAGAATTTTGTATAGCGGTATCAAGAGCCGTATATACAGGCAGCAACTGGTCAAGGTTTATGAGCCTTAGATCAATAAACAATTTATTTCACAAATTTTACCCTATTCAGAACAAAGGAGTTTTGAACAACCGGCATATAGATCTTATTTGATTATAACAAAAAAAAAGGCAGAGAACTTAATGACAAGGTCGTCATTACCATAGCAAGAAAACTACCTTCATTTAAAGAAAAACTCAACAGAAACCAAGACCGTCCACGTCAACCATAGATGTCAGTCCGTCCCAAAACATCCCGCAGCCTCTACAAACCAAAAAAAATTAATTCAACAACATAACGATTAGATTTTCATTTCTTTTTTTTCTTTTATCAGAACCATTTTTTATTATTCCTTTTTTTTGTTTTGTTGGTGAACATAATACAATATTTTCTTATCGATAGTCAATCTATCCAGATAGATGTACATTCTCCTTTCCTAACCTAAGATTACAAATCAATGTCGCTGCTTGCATAATTGTTTACTTTTAAACATAAAATAAAAAAAAAATTAACTATAAATATAAAGTATTCAAAAAAAATTTAAATTACTATAATTTGTCTCAAGCCAAAAGATGAAAGAGAGTACTGCAGTTTTTCTTTTTTTTTTCTCGTTTTTACAATTCCTTCCTTTGTTTAGACTATTAATTGTATTTGCATACATATACACATATACATATATGTACATTCGAGTGCGTATATGCACGTCTAAATAACTATTAGGTAAGTTCAAAACATCATTGCTGAATTTCTTATATATATATGCAAATTAACACAAGTGTAATATTACTTAAGCTACGGACAATTTTTTTTGTTTTTTTTGTATCTTTTTTTTTTTTCTTTTTAATACAAACAAAAAAAATTCAAAGTTTCACTTATCTTAGGTATCGCGAACGGTGAGTGATGGCCAACTGGGGTGGACTCCCTCGTTGCAGTACTGAAAGATGTCGAGTTGCCAATCGCTCCTTTTTAAATGGTACATAATGTGGTCTCTTTTTCTAATTTTTCCCTTTTTTTCTAATGTTATCATTTACAATTTATTTTTTTTTTTTTTTTTTTGTTTTTGGAACCGATAATATATAAAAAAATCACCAATTTCTTCCTATAACTGGTATGATTTCACATTCAAATTGAGAGATAAACAACCAAAGCTAATAAAATTGCAATCCTTATCTTTTTTTTTTAATAAACCTTATTTTCTCATACGCAAGAATTTCGTTCTTTTATACTGAAGAAAAAAATTGAAAATCCAATCTTACTGCTGTTGCAACATAGATGTGTACCTACATCGTAATCTTTTAATAACTCTATTTTTTTGTTTTATGACCTTTTTTTTCTTTTGTTTTCTTCTTTTTTTTTTCTTGTTATACACTATTTATTTTAGATATAAACCTCTTTTTTTTTCTTTTGTCCTACCTTTAACCACTAATGATACTTTATTCAAACTAAAGTTGAAAAAAAAAAACGACCGAGCATTTATTCTGATATTTAACATATTCTGATTTACAATGAAAGATCATTAAAAAATTACTACAAGACAGTGTCCGTCAAATATTTAGAATCACCTTTTTCAAAAAAAAAACCTTTTAAAATATCGATATACTGTGCACTGACTGCTATCCTGATAATAAAAAAAAAATTCACTAACTATTGATTTATCATTCATCACTATCTAAAATTTGTTTAAACATCTTTTTTTTTCTCCTTTTTTTTTCTTTTTTGGTATTAAAATTATGAAGCACAAGAAAAAAAAAATTTTATGTATATTCAATCTTTAAGTATATCTTAATTACGAACATTTCTCAGTGGAACTATAAATTTTAGATATTTAAATATTAAAAAGGGTAATAACATTTCCGCTTTACGTGTAAATTGAATTTAAAATGAAAAATTACAGCGATTTTAACTAGTCACGAAACAGATTATGATTTACGTATTATTTTATAAATTTAACGTCACACATATTTTTTTTCTTTAAAAAAATTATTTTAATAAGCACCGCACTTTGTTATTTTATTGAATTGCATTTTGTTCTGCCCTAGATTTTTCTTTTTTGTGTTCTTTTTTTTTTTTTTTTTTTTTTGTAAAGAAAAAGGTACATCACTTTCGATGTTTTAAGTTTTAACACCAAATCTGAACTAAAAATGTTAACTCTTACTAAAAAAGAAGAATCCAACAAACAAAAAAAAGGCCCGTGTTATATTTCACGTCCCTTATATAGCAGCAGTTTCGTGTTAATCTCATTGCACATTTATTATGTAAGGGCAATGAGAGAAACAATTAAACAAAATTATATGGTCATTACATGTGTACAGTGTACTAAGTAAACAGGTACATGAATTATCATCACATTACCCAGAACGGCCAGAACATTCCATATAATTATTACTTAATGAGCAATATATAGTGAGTAGGCAATATTAACATATTGGAACTTGATACAGTGTGCGTGAGTTGAAATTAATATATCATTATGTTATTTACATGAGTAAATAGGTCATAATGAAAATATTGTCATATCATATGAGCTTTAAACTCTAACCTCATCTTTTAACTTTGAAGTCTGAACTCATCTTATCAATATGTATAAGTAAATATTTTTTACAATTCTAATATCTCATGAGAAGAGTAAATATTTTGTACAAGTTTCTTATCTTGAGAAAAGACGTAATTATCTTATCTCAAGAGAAACACAAATAACAATTGCACATAATCTTCTCATGGGAAATACAAATAATTGAATAATAGTTATCAATATAAAATTTAATATAAAAGGAAATCATAATTAAGTATAGTAGTCAGTAGTCAGTAGTCAGTAGTCAGTAGTCAGTAGTCAGTAGTCAGTAGTCAGTAGTCAGTAGTCAGTAGTCAGTAGTCAGTAGTCAGTAGTCAGTAGTCAGTAGTCAGTAGTCAGTAGTCAGTAGTCAGTAGTCAGTAGTCAGTAGTCAGTAGTCAGTAGTCAGTAGTCAGTAGTCAGTAGTCAGTAGTCAGTAGTCAGTAGTCAGTAGTCAGTAGTCAGTAGTCAGTAGTCAGTAGTCAGTAGTCAGTAGTCAGTAGTCAGTAGTCAGTAGTCAGTAGTCAGTAGTCAGTAGTCAGTAGTCAGTAGTCAGTAGTCAGTAGTCAGTAGTCAGTAGTCAGTAGTCAGTAGTCAGTAGTCAGTAGTCAGTAGTCAGTAGTCAGTAGTCAGTAGTCAGTCGTTAGTCGTTAGTCGTTAGTTGTTAGTCGAAGTCCTATTGTGTAACTTAAGTGAAGTTCTGTATCTTTTTTGTAAATTCTCTGAAAGACCAGATTATAAATAAAAATAATAATAAATATTTTAATAAATAGAACCAAAAAGTGAGTTTTATTTATTACAATAACGTTTTTGGCGCAGTCGGTAGGATCCTGTTGTTAAGTTCGTGATTCTAACATTGTCTAAACTTTTCTTAGTAAGTGAAAGTGTTAATACTAGTAACTACTAACTTTTGGAGAATAATCAAGCATCAAGGAAAATGCCACTCACAATGGACAACATGATGAAACTAATCAAAAATGGACCAGAAATTCATGGTGAGGATGATCTTTTCCCATTTATTGAATATTACGAAACCATTTTTAGTATTCAAATACACGAAAATTTTTTGCCTATAATGCATTTAACTTTAAAAACAAAAATTAAAAGTAAAGCAAGGCAAATAATCGACTCAAATCCGTTAAGTAATACTTGGGATACAATCAAAACGACATTAGCTGCTAATTTAGCTAACTTAGCTTCTCTTTCAACTTTAACAGATGAATTAATAACTATACAAAATAATTCATCTACATTAGAATTTTACGATAAAATTCAAAAACAAACGTCTAGAATTCTTAATAAGTATCGGCTAGATAACCCTCAAGCTACTGATCAACAGATTAATGGACAAGGTACAATTATCAGACGAATTGCGCTTAAACAATTTAGAGACAAACTAAGGGAACCATTAAGAAGCATTGTCGTTACCAGAAATCCACAATCGATGGAAGAAGCTCTTCTAATTTTACGGGAGTCTTCTTATGATCTTGATGATAGACAAATTCATCAATATCATAACCATTATTCAAATCCAAGAAATCGTCGTACTCAACAACTTTATACAAACAGCATAAGTAACAATCAAAACTATAATAACTCTAGTGATAATGATCGCAGATATAATTACAGAAATTTTAGAAATAATAATAATAATGTTAGAAATTATACAAATCAAAATAATTATTCTAATGATTCTGAAATTAATTCTAGAAATCAAAATAATATTAATAATTATCAGATTAATCGTAATAATGATTCTGAAATGTCTAGAGTTAGGAGATATGGTATTCCAGAATCTATGGATATAAATTATAATAATACTCGTACACATTCAGAAAATCAAAATTTTCACTTCTTAGCCTATGTAAACGAAAGTCCTTTACAAGAATCTGAAAAATCAAAATCTATTAAATGTGAAGAATTTGAGGAAGATGACAAAAATATGTCAAAGAAAAACTCTTCAGATGAGAAATTTTCATTATGTAGTAGCGTTTATTATCAATATTATGATAAACATTTTGATAAGATTCAACAGCAATCACCGACAGTCGAATGTGAATCTGAAAATAATTTTTCAGAAATATTCGAATATAAAAGTCTTGAACATTTAAATGATAATGATGAACAGTATTCAAGTTTAGAACCAAACATTTATCATGAACATGCTTCGGCTTCATCCGCTGAAGATATTGAACCATCAGCAGCATGTTCAAATATTAGACGTCATAATAAAAAATCACATCGTCATCATCAACAACATAGAAAATTTACTGATGATAGTGAAAAATTACGACCATTAATTGGTGATAATTCAACAATATGTTCAGTAGTATCAACAATAAGCGGTAAAGATACAATTACTTCTGCAAACGGTGATAATATTAAAAAATTACAAAATACTGATATTGCTCTAAAAAATACAAAAGGAATTATTGATACATTGCCAAAAAACTGTCAGAGTGAATCAAATTATCAAGCAAGTTCATCAGAACCAGGTGAAATTTATTCAGATAATAAATGACAAGAAAAAGATATTTCATCAATGGATTTTACAACAAAAGCAAACATTACATTAAATACAAAAACGAGCAATAAGGAAGATCATGTTACATCAAAAAGCAAACACCAGCTACAGGAACAAGAAATTAATTCACCATTAAATATTGATTGTTGTGGTGGAATACAATCAAGTGGAAAAAAGAAATCAAAAAAGAAAAGAAGAGTTAAATTATGATTAGAATTAATTTTGTAATACACATATATTTTTTTTTATTTATATAATCACTTCAATACGAAAAAATTGTAATTTTATATCGATATCATACTTTTCGATGAGGACATCAAACTTAATGATGGGGGTGTCATATCACATGAGCTTTAGACTCTAACCTCATCTTTTAACTTTGAAGTCTGAACTCATCTTATCAATATGTATAAGTAAATATTTTTTACAATTCTAATATCTCATGAGAAGAGTAAATATTTTGTACAAGTTTCTTATCTTGAGAAAAGACGTAATTATCTTATCTCAAGAGAAACACAAATAATAATTGCACATAATCTTCTCATGGGAAATACAAATAATTGAATAATAGTTATCAATATAAAATTTAATATAAAAGGAAATCATAATTAAGTATAGTAGTCAGTAGTCAGTAGTCAGTAGTCAGTAGTCAGTAGTCAGTAGTCAGTAGTCAGTAGTCAGTAGTCAGTAGTCAGTAGTCAGTAGTCAGTAGTCAGTAGTCAGTAGTCAGTAGTCAGTAGTCAGTAGTCAGTAGTCAGTAGTCAGTAGTCAGTAGTCAGTAGTCAGTAGTCAGTAGTCAGTAGTCAGTAGTCAGTAGTCAGTAGTCAGTAGTCAGTAGTCAGTAGTCAGTAGTCAGTAGTCAGTAGTCAGTAGTCAGTAGTCAGTAGTCAGTAGTCAGTAGTCAGTAGTCAGTAGTCAGTAGTCAGCAGTCAGTAGTCAGTAGTCAGTAGTCAGTAGTCAGTAGTCAGTAGTCAGTAGTCAGTAGTCAGTAGTCAGTAGTCAGTAGTCAGTAGTCAGTAGTCAGTAGTCAGTAGTCAGTAGTCAGTAGTCAGTAGTCAGTAGTAAGTCGTTAGTCGTTAGTTGTTAGTCGAAGTCCTATTGTGTAACATAAGTGAAGTTCTGTATCTTTTTTGTAAATTCTCTGAAAGACCAGATTATAAATAAAAATAATAATAAATATTTTAATAAATAGAACCAAAAAGTGAGTTTTATTTATTACAATAACGTTTTTATATATGGATCAAGCGATATATAAGAATTTTACTCGGGGTAATTTATATGGGTATTAATCATTATATGAAATTCGATGTATTTGCCGTCGGCAAATACAATTACATACATTTTAACTTATACAAGATTTTAGAAATGCAAATTGAGAATTGGAGAACTTTGATTTAAAAAAATTGGGTAATTCTCATGAATTTTCTAGAAATCGCGTAATTTATAGTATAAAATAAAATCATGCCATTTCTAGAACAATGAAATGGATTAAAAATTTTGTTGCGCGTGAGTTATATCACACTGTTCCCATAACATAGAAAATAAAATAGACTTTAGCCATCAATATCTAGAATTAATAAAAATTATCAATTCAAAAACAAATGAACTATAACAAATAAATAAAGAAGAAGATATTTTAAATATAAGAAATTAAAAACAAGACACATTAAAAATAAATATCACATAGATTAAGTAATCCCAAAAATCAATAAACCTTTAAACTATTAAGAATATGTTATCAATAATACATTAAGAAATACAGTAATTAGTCACAACTTACAATCAACTTTCTAAAATGATAATAAATAGATAATAAACAGAAAATAAGTAAAATAAGAGATTTCTTTATAAATCTATTTTTAAATAAAAATCAGTTGAATTTAGAATCTTAAGAAGTAAATTTCAATTCCAAAATAAAATTAAATTTATTTTTGTAAAACTTATACTTTGTTTTATTTTTTATTAAATAATCAATTTATATTATTCGTGTGCAACGGATTTTTTTGGATTACAGTTCGTTTATTAGAATATTAAGTTGCAATTTTTGGAATTGCATACAAAATTTTCCAATATGAACTGAATTAAGAAATTTTAATGTACAGCCAACTGAATTTGTACAGTGGTGTACCAAAAAAAATTGACCTATATGAAAAATAAAATTTTGCTGTCGCAACACTATTCATAACATACCTGTTTTCTTGGTGTTGTAGCCGATATAGCTATACTCTGTTCAGAGTACAGGTCTTATGGAAGAGTTCATTTTTATCCACTGTCGTTACATTTAATAGGAGTATACAAAGCTACTCATACCCCAATCTATTATTTATAGGTGCAACGAGACACTGGAAAACAGAAAAAAACAATAACAGCCATCCCTTTGTTGTCGCCAGTAACACAGTTGTACTGCGAGTCTGCGACTGATTATTTTTCTTATATTTCAATTCTCTGGATGAACAAATATTAACAAAATGAATTATATGAAGAAAGATAAAAATGATGAAAAAATTCATGCGCACACACGCTGATGAGCTAAAAGTTGGTTGATTGATAATCGAGATGTGTGTATAAAAAGTAGAATGAATAATAAATAATCTCAAATTAGTGTTGCTGTGTAATAATTATATTACTTAATAGTAGTACCGTTCTTAATAATAAAAAATTAAATTTTATTATTATAATTTATGTACTGCATTTATTTATACACTTACAGGTATGTATATGATATGATGTAACATATAAAAACAATAAATTATGTTTTATTTGAAAAAATGTTTTCTACATATTTTTTATATATTATTATAAATTTATACAATTGTATACACATATTCCTTTGCAATAGAAATGCATTTTGTAATAAATACTCACTCTATAGGAAAAATGTATATAATTGATACTTTGATATTTTGTACATAATGGGTAATTCTTTTCCTTAAATATGTGTAAAAAGAATCGCACGATACCCTAATAAAACAGCACAAAAATATTTCTTGGAAATTCTGCAAAGTGTTAGGTAATTTGAAAATTCTTATGATCAACAAATTGAATTAAAAAACAATGGAATATATACATTAGTATTGATACTGATAAGGATCTAAGTTATATTTTCATTCATACGATCAGCTATAAGACAAAAAAGTAAAACCCGTAATCCCTTTCACTTTCACTTATCTGCTTGAAGGATATACATATGTGCATACAATGTTTTTGGGTTTTTACATTTTCTTATTTCATAGAAATAATTTAAATCTAATATTACACATTCATAACATTTTCTATTTAATAAATTTTTAATAATAATTAAATTAAAAAAAAAAATAAATATGTATTATAATTTTTCTTTATTGGGAAACAATTTTTACATAGTATAAAATTTTTAAAAATTGGAAAACATATGTATAAACGGCAACACTTATCGAAAAGTTCATCTTATTTTAGATACAAAATATAAACTGAAGGGTAACACTGTCGGTGACGAAAATAAGAAACACATTTTTGTAATTACTCAAAGAAGAAACAAGACAAGATATGTCCATAAGACCTGTACTGAAAAAACTTTGTGAACAGAGTATAGTGTAACTGATGAACTGATGTGGTTGATGCAATGTTGATTTTGAAGAGATGCACTGAAGTTGTTAATAATACACTGATATCAGATATGGTGTCTTCTCCGGGAGATGAGAGATTAAACGTGTATCCTCAAATATGAAACCGTTTACTTATATGTAGATTATGACTGTATACATATATATCTGTATATATATATTATTATTATACAATACATATATTTATGTAAAAAAAAAATTGATATTATATCACTTCTTTTGATATATAATTTTATAATTTTAACAAAACCACTTCTGCTGGTATATATAGTGTAAAAAAAAAAATTTCTAATAAATTATGGTTTTTCAGAATGTGCCATAAAATGTTTAAACATAAGTGCAACATTATTTTACACTTGGCACATCCTACCGAATGCGCCAATTAAAGATTCGAGGTTCCAGAACTCGAAAAAAAATTTAAAAATAAAAATTATTGATATTTCGATAATTGATCAAAAGTAAAACAAACTTTTATTAGAACACAAATCAATTTTATTTATTTCTTAAAAATTTTATTCGAACTTGTTCAACAATAACTTTTTCTACAAATATTATTCTTATAATAAACTTTTACCACTGTATATAAAATCTTCTTTTCTACAATTTGACAAACTTTAAGGATTTTAATTGTTTTCACTTCGACGGATCACTTCAGATTAACTTTTCTGTTTTTTCCTGTTTTTAAAATAACTTTTTATTTCTAGTATTTTCTAAATTTTTTAAAAGAAATTCTGCTGACTCTATGTCTCTTGTACCGGAACTTATGTCAAGTGCAATAGGCATGTGTTCTATGCATGAATTTTTGTTAATTACGCAAAATATTATTTGTGAGAAAAATTCTAATTTTCGTTTCTGTGGGAATTTTGATTTTACAACTTTTCTGTTGAGACAGCATTTATAAGTTTTAATAAAATAAGTAATTTAAAGGAAAGTAATATTAGGATTAATATTTTATATAATGTGTACAGGGTGATCTTTTATAACATATAAACTCGGTAATTTGAATCTCTTTATGAAATAGAATGAAATAAAAACAAGTTAAATATGTTCATACGAATATTACCGATCATTTTATAATCGTCATAATAAATTTTGTAATTATTTTTTAAAAAATACAAATGAATTTTCTTACAAAATTATTTGATATTTTTGTTTAAATAGTGTTTAAAGTGTAAATTTATTTCTATCTAATATTTTCAACTGTTTTAAGATTTTAACAAAGCCGGTTTAAATTAGTTCAAATTATCGAGTTCATACTGTTATGTATGTAGAATTTGTACTTCTTTTTCATCCAATGAATATTGAAAATAATTGTTGCAAGTTTTATGAAATGTTATTCTGGTTGTGCTTCAAAGTACATGGCATAAAAATGTTTTTTGGTAACAATAATATGTTTTTTTATTCCACTTTAAATTTTTTTTAAATATTTTACAAATTTTATGTTTGTATTTATATGGAAATTAAAAATATATTTTCATTTCATACATACCACAAGACACGTGATCATTGATATCATCAAATCAACAATCATTATGATTATACTCGATTGTATTATGTATTTTTGTTTTTCAAAACAGAATATAATTTATAAATCAAAAATGTATACAATCAGAATAAAAACAAAATTAAAAAATATCATATGGTAATAGTAGATAAACAAAAACAATTGAAGCATTTATAATGAATAATAGATTTATGGCCGTGTTATTCTTTATTTCTTTAATTTCCTTCACATTTTTCTTCTTTTCACATTTCTCCTCTTGAAGTCTTACACAGCCAATCATATTATGAGCTACCAGATTAAACTTCTATTGTGTAAATTGTATTCTCTTTGGAAAAAGTCGTCTGTCTTTATCTCTTTTCAAATAAACGATATGCATTTATAATTTGTATTATTCTCTTCGAACATTTGCTCAATCCTTTCTACTTTTGTTATCTACTTCGAAAATAAACAAAACAGCTGACTTACATAGATTAGAAAATTCAAATAGAAACGGAAAAAATTAGATTTAGTTCGAAAGTTTCAAAAGTTATTACATTTATTGCTAATTCTAACCAAATATTTATGTACATATGTTTGCATGTTCTGGATTTTTGAAACAGATTGAGATTAAACCTCTCTTGTATAAATTGTATTCTCTTTGAAGTTAATCAAACTTTTTCCTTCGGCTATTCCAAAAAGCATCAAGTAAAATAGAGGTTTATTGTAGCCGTTAAATTCAAATTTTTGAATTTTCATGTCTGTATGTTTGCAAAAATAATATAAAAAGGGGAATAATTTTGCTTCGAATAAGCTCATGATATGATTGGCTGTATAAGATTTCAAAAGGAGAAATGTGAAAAGAAGAAGCATGTAAAGTAAATTGAAGATATAAAGAATAATGAAAAACACGCCCATAATTATAATATTCATTATAAATGCTATATTTGTTTTTGTATAGCATATGATATTTTTTAATTTTGTTTTGATTCTGATTGTAAGCATTTTTGGATATTTATACATATTTTGTTTCGAAAAACAAAAATATAATAATACAATTGTGTACAATTATTGTTGATGAGATTAATTATCACGTTTTTTTGTGATATAAGAGAAATGAAAAAATATTTTTAATTTTCATGTTTTTTAAAATATACTCCTTCTTGTTCATTTTCATATTGCATTTTATAGTTCTTATTAAATAATGATAATTCATTCATTCGCATGATGATTTTTTTTTTCTTTTTTGTCAAATTTCAAGATTTTTAGTTATTTGGTAACAATAAAATCTTTTTTATTCCACTTAAAATTTTTTTTTAAATATTTTACAAATTTTATTTACGTAAAATAATTTGTATGGAAAATTTGTCATGTAACCCTGGGATTGCCTGATCGTATACAAATGTATACATTCGGACTTTGAGCCTTAATTTTAATATGATCCGTTTGAGCTAGGATCTTGAAACTTCACCAATTCCTCCATTGGAGGATCCTCACTTTGAAAATTTTGAAATTTTTTTTTTCAACAAGATGTACTATCTCAGCATCCTGTGGACCAAAAACTAATATTTTCATATTGAATATTTTAATCCAAAAATAATAGTTTTTGATTCAGAGGATGCTGAGATACAGACCTTCAAAGTCAAATTGAGATCTTAATTATGTTTGAATTTGTAAATGTATGAAAATTTCAAAAAGTAAAAATAGTGCAAAATCACATGGGTTGATCAAAGAGGACTCTTCAACAAATATTAGGGTCAAAAAATTACGGTTTTTGGTACAAGGGATGCTGAGATATCGTTTTTTGAAAAAAAAATTTCAAAATCTCCATATAAAATGTATAGTATTCATTTGTATACGCACGACCAAATTCGTGTTTTTGCATAAAAAGAAATATTTTGTTTTACAAATTTTGAGCTAGGACTATGAAAATTGGTTTGTATAGTGAGGATCCTCCATTGGAGGAATTGGTGAAGTTTCAAGATCCTAGCTCAAACGGATCATATTAAAATTAAGGCTCAAAGTCCGAATGTATACATTTGTATACGATCAGGCAATCCCAGGGTTACATGACAAATTTTCCATACAAATTATTTTACGTACATAAAATTTATAAAATATTTAAAAAAAATTTAAAGTGAAATAAAAAACATATTATTGTTATCAAATAACACTTTTATGCCATGTATTTTGAAGCAGAACTAGAATAACATTTTATAAAACTTGCAACAATGTAAATGTACATACCCAGGTACAGAAGTGTATTCTGATATGCAATAGGATTTTTTTAAAAACAATTGAAATGATCTATGTATGTATTAAATATTAAAAAAATGATTGGAAAATATTTTATTATATATTTTAATGTAGGTACCTAATTTAATTTTTTTCTGAAAAATTCTATTCTAGGCGATCCTCAAACAGTTCTTTAAAAACGAATTTCTCATATAAATTATTTTACATATAAATTATATAAAATTAATAAAATATTTAAGAAAAATTAAAGTAAAAAAAAAATTATTGTTTCAAAAAACATTTATACAATTATAATTCACATTGATCTTCTGTCTTTTTCTATCTCAATATAATCGATATGCGTTTGTAATTTGTATTATTCTTTTTGCGTATTTTCTTAATCCTACCTACTTTTGTTACCTACTTCGAAAATAAAAAAAAGTCAGCTGATGTGCATTAGTGTATTAAGAAAAAACAATTTAAAAAGAAAAATACGCACGTAATAAGTAAACAAAATCTATGGGAAAAAATAATTGTTGTATGAAAAAAACCCTTGTAAAATATTTCATTAACAACTTTTATTTTCATATAATTATTTTAAATAAATTGATGAAATATTTGAAAAAAAGTTAAAGTGAAAAAAAAGTAAACAAAAATAATTCATCATTACAAAAAAAAAACATTCATACAATTATAATTCACATTGATCTTCTGTCTTTCTCTATCTTCATATAATCGATATGCATTTATAATTTGTATTATTCTTTTTGAACTTTCCTTTATTCTTACATTATACTTCGAAAATAAACAAAACAGCTGATTTGTAGTAAAAAATTCAAATAAAAACGGAAAAAATTAAAATTTAGTTCGAATGTTT
This sequence comes from Bombylius discolor, assembly GCA_939192795.1. Taxonomy (NCBI): domain Eukaryota; kingdom Metazoa; phylum Arthropoda; class Insecta; order Diptera; family Bombyliidae; genus Bombylius; species Bombylius discolor. The sequence continues at coordinate 24,287,460 of OW584238.1, forward strand.
CAAAAGCTATATTTATAAATTTTTCGAAGCAAAATATTTATATATGTTTGCATGTTCTTGATTTTTGAAAGAGATTGAGATTAATCCTCTATTGTATAAATTGATGCTTTTTGCTCAAAATCTTCCATATCCAAATAAAAGCTTGAACTTCACAATGCTATCAGCATTTAAAAAAAAAAAGACATTTTGAATTTAAATTTTTTAAATCTAAAGGCAATCATTTCTTCTTTAAATTTGAAAAGTGGTTAGTTATTAATTTTTCTTCTTTTTTATTTTTAACTGCAGTCTATTTATCTTATTTATTTTCTACAAAACTATATTTTTTATTTTTATCTTTTTTAACTCAAAAACCCTATTATACTCTGTTCACAAAGTTTTTTCAGTACAGGTCTTATGGACATACTTTGTCTTGTTTCTTCTTTGAGTAATTACATAAATGTGTTTCTTATTTTCGTCACCGACAATGTTACCCTTTAGTTTATATTTTGTATCTAAAATCAGATGAACTTTTTGATAAGTGTTACCGACTATACATTTGTTTTCAAATTTTAGAAAATTTTATACTTTGTAAAAATTGTTTCCCAATAAAGAAAAATTATAATACATATTTATTTTTTTTTTAAATTTAATTATTATTAAAAATTAATAATTTTAATTATTTAAAAATTGAAAATAGAAGGGTTTTGTGAAACGGAAAGACTTTAAAATTGCTGCACGTATGTAAAATTTAAAGTAACGAAATGTTACATTTTTTAACTCATATCGAATTTTTTTATTATTTTAATTTTAGGAAGGACTAAAATAATTGAAATATTACAAAATTATCATTTTTTTCGTTGAAATGCTACTTCTACCTAATGTATTTCAAAACATTTAATGACATACGGTCATACAAATTTTTTTATTCATTAAATAGAAAATGTTATGGATGTGTAATATTAAATTTAAATTATTCCAATAGAATAAGAAAATATAGAACCCCAAAAACATTGTATGCACATATGTATATCCTTCAAGCAGATAACTGAAAGTGAAAGGGATTACGGGTTTTATTTTTTTTTGTTTTATACATAGCTGATCGTATGAATGGAAAAAAAATTTACATAATCTTATCAGTAAAAAAAAACTTATTTCTATAGAGTGAGTATTTATTACAAAATGCATTTCTATTGCAAAGGAATATGTGTATACAATTGTATAAATTTATAATAATATATAAAAAATATGTAGAAAACATTTTTTCAAATAAAACATAATTTATTGTTTTTATATGTTACATCATATCATATGCATACCTGTAAGTGTATAAATAAATGCAGTACATAAATTATAATAATAAAATTTAATTTTTTATTATTAAGAACGGTACTACTATTAAGTAATATAATTATTACACAGCAACACTAATTTGAGATTATTTATTATTCATTCTACTTTTTATACACACATCTCGATTATCAATCAACCAACTTTTAGCTCATCAGCGTGTGTGCGCATGAATTTTTTCATCATTTTTATCTTTCTTCATATAATTCATTTTGTTAATATTTGTTAATCCAGAGAATTGAAATATAAGAAAAATAATCAGTCGCAGACTCGCAGTACAACTGTGTTACTGGCGACAACAAAGAGATGGCTGTTATTGTTTTTTTTTTCTGTTTTCCAGGGTCTCGTTGCACATATAATAGATTGGGGTATAAGTAGCTTAGTATACTCCTATTAAATGTAACGGCACTGGATAAAAATAAACTCTTCCATAAGACCTGTACTGAGAAAAATTTGTGAACAGAGTATAGTATTGAATAGGTGGCTGCTGACCTTTCAATAGGGGATAAACATGCGAAATCGTACAAGACCGATGGAGCATGCCGTAACTATTGAATTGTCGGAAGTCCGGCTACGACCTCCTCGTGGTGCCACTGGTAACAGATCTTCAGTACGGTCATGTCTCTGCTGAAGATCTGGCCAACAGTAGCCTGGGCATCCAATCCAAGGGTGGAACAGCATATGCCCAGGGATGCGTGGCTAGGGGAGAGCCTAGTCGCTAATATGCGAACTCTGGATACCAGGCGACCTCCAGTTTCAATTAAAAGCCTTCTCAAGGTACAAGGGCTCTGCCTTGGGTGACTGTTTATTTCCCTATTACTCGTGGGAACACGTATGGAAAATTCTGAAAATAAAAATAATGAGGGTGATGCACCTCTGAAAGCATCAACATCACAAACATCAACCCAGCAAACAGTTCCTATGGTTGACAAAGTCATAAGAGGAGCTAAAAGCTTAGATAGCTTAAGCGAATCTTATGACAGCGACGATGACACAATCACAAATGTGTCATCCTTGCTAGACAGCGAAGCTGAATCCATCCAAAATCAAGAGGATGAAGTTGAAACTTCATTACAGAATTTGAAACTGAAAGACTCTGATAAGAGGATGAAACTCAGTGGAGCTGGTAGGAAGAGAATGAAGAAACTACTGCAACAACTTCTTCCAAAAAAAATGGGAGATAATCTCAAGAGAGGCCGCTCTGACGACTCAACTTCTGAGGCTTCTGGCTCTAAAACAGTCAAATAACCTCAAAAGGTCGAGATTATTTCTCAACCAAAAGAAAAAGATATGCCTTCCACAGTAAGCTTTAAGCAAGCTGTGGAAAGTATACAAGTTGGTATTTTGGCGAAATCTTTTCCAGAAGCTCTCTTGACAACTGAGCAAATGAGTGCCATTCAAGAGCAGATTCTGAAAAAGATAATCGAACAAAATAACAACCAAACGAAACCAAAATTCCTTGGTGCCACCTATAAACCTGGATGACTGGTTTTGAGGTGCGCTAACGAAAGCACGAAGAAATGGTTTCAAGAACTAATTGGAGACTTGAAACCATGGGAAGAGGCAAACCTGGTGATGGTATTATTAAAAGATATTCCTCGCACTCAGATACTGGTTGGTCACTTCCCTAATAGTGCAAAAGATAAATGTGAGGACATATTAGGACTCATTAAAGGCCAGAATGAGTACAACGTGGACGATTGGCGTATCATTAGAAGGGCCAATGAAAAAACTTCCGCCTTGGTCACTCTGTCCGTGGATCATAAGTCTATGGAAGCCTTGAAGAAGAATGACTTCAAAGTTAGTTTCAAATTCGGAGAAGTCAGACTTCGTCGTAGAGGTGAAGGAGGAAAGAGAAAGCCGGAAGAAAGTGAGGGCAAGAAAGACCTCACAGAACCAGCAGCCTCAACCTCCAAAACCTCTACAGAAAGGCCAAAAAAGAAAGTCCCAACTCCAATCGAGGCAAACCTTAGATGTCTACCAACATAAAATGTATTCAGATAAACCTTCACCATTCAAAGCTGCGTCAGATGTGCTTTGCCGAAGGTTTATCAAGGACAACATGGAAATAGAACTAGTACAAGAATCATGGACATTGAGAGGACAAATAAAAGGACTCAACACAGCAAATTGTAAGCTAATTTACGATAATAAATCCAACAGGCCCAGAACAGCCTTGTTGATAAAAAACAATATAAACTTTTCTCCAATTCCAGGATTTATCTCACAAGACCTGGTAGTACTGTTGGAGGTGCCCACAGAGTCGGGTAAACAAAAGGCTATAATAGCCTCCGCTTACTTCGACAGCACAGAAGCAGAGCCTCCATCTAGCTCAACGCAAGAATTAATACAGTACTGCAAGGAGAACAACACCCAGCTGATTCTGAGCTGTGATGCCAATGCGCATCATGTCTTATGGGGAAGCTCAGACACCAACAAACGAGGTGAGTGCCTTTTAGAATATATTAATTGTGATAATATTATAGTTAATAACGTAGGCAATAAACCCACCTTTAGAAATGTCATTAGGCAGGAAGTCCTTGACCTTACCCTGTCTACACCAAGTATTTGTGAAAAAATTATTGATTGGCATGTGTCGGATGAGACTTCTATGTCAGATCATATGCACATTCGATTTGACATAAAAGCAAACGTTTCACACATCCAATTCAATCAAAACCCTAAATGTATTAACTGGACTTTATATGATGAACTCCTGAGATATCGCATAGATCAGGAACATATAATAGATACCAGGGATGAACTAGATCTAGCAGCGGCTAAACTACAACAATCTCTGCAAAGTTCTTTTAATGACAGCTGCCCGGTAAATCCAAAGCAGATCGCTAGAGATGTTCCCTGGTGGAACCGGGAGCTAAGCAGATTAAGGTCTTCAGTCAGAAGACTATTCAATAAAGCTAAACGTATTAGAGAGTGGTCCGAGTACAAAAAAGATTTAACGGCATACAATAAAGAACTAAGAAAATCCAAAAGAAAAACTTGGAGAAGCTTCTGTGAGGGTGTTACAGAGTTACCTCAAACAGAAAGACTTCACAAAGTTCTCTAAAAAGTACACTCCAACGGAATAGGTTAACTAGAAAAACCTAATGGGGAATACACTTTAAACCAGGAAGAAACCTTAGAACTATTACTAAGTCACTTCCCAGGCTCAACAAACCTAAAGAGTGAGATTTTTCTACAAGAAACTCATACAAGGGTTTCAAATAGAACTCATAGTCTAGCCAAAAAAATTTTCACAAAAGAAAAAATCTCTTGGGCGATAAATAGCTTCAAACCATACAAAGCAGCAGGGTGAGATGGAATATAACCAGCACTCCTGCAAAAGGGAGCTGAACGGATCCCCTCGAACCTAACTAACTTGTTTAAAGCAAGCTTTAGACTATGTAGGTTATATTCCCAAACTGTGGAGAAAAACGAAAGTAATCTTCATACCCAAAGCGGACAAAAGACGATGCCCAGCCAAAGTCATTTAGACCAATCAGTTTAACATCCTTTCTCCTAAAGATGCTGGAGAAAATAATTGATCAACATATTAGAGATAGCGTTCTTGTGAAAAAGCCTCTAAATGCTAATCAACATGCCTACCAAGCAGGTAAATCCACCATAACTGCTCTCCACAGCCTAGTCTACAAGTTAAACAGAGCTATGGATACAAAAGAAATAGCATGAAGGGAGCATTTGATAACACCTCATTTGAATCAATTGCGAAGGCTGCCCTAAATAAGGGATGTGAACTCCCAACAATTAACTGGATTAAAGCAATGCTGAGTCAAAGAGAAATCGAAGCTACGTTAGGAGGTAAATCAATGACAATCAAAGCCGTCAAAGGTTGTCCTCAAGGAGGGGTTCTATCACCTTTGCTATGGTCTATAGTAATTGATGATCTACTAAATAAGCTTGATTCTCTAGGATTTGAAGCACAAGGTTACGCAGATGACCTAGTAATAACGGTTAGAGGCATAGATGATGATACAATATCTATGCAAATACAAAAGGCTCTAAACCTTATTAACAAATGGTGTTGTGAAAATCTATCCATAAATCCTCACAAAACTACTATTGTACCCTTCACTACAGGAAGAAAAACAAAATTAAGAAAACCTTCCCTAAAAGAAACACAAATAGAATTTTCAGATGAAGTTAAATATCTAGAAATTATTCTAGACAGCAAACTCACCTGGAACAAACAATTCAATAAGTCCATTGAAAAAGCCACCCTTGCCCTGTGGAACTGCAACAGACTCTTTGGCAAAACATGGGGACTAAAACCAAAAATGTTTATTGGTAATATACGGCCATCATAAGACCCATACTCACATATGCTTCAGCCATATGGTGGCGAAGACAAATCGAAAAACGGTTCAAAATAGACTTAACGAAGTACAGAGACTAGCCTGTCTCAGTATTACAGGAGCCCTTAGAACTACCTCAACGGCAGCATTAGAAGCCATGCTCAGCTTGCCATCACTTAATATACAAATTAAGAAAGAAGCACTGAACTGGGCCTTAAAATATCAGAAAAGTAAAAACCTAAACCACGTAATCTGACACATAACCTTAAAATTCTTGAAGAATTTAAGAACTTCAAAATCAGTCAAGTGACTGACGAGATGGAGGCAACATTAAACTTTGAGAAGCCGTTCAAAGTACTATTTCCAGATCGCAAATCATGGCGCGAAAACCAAATAACCCTTGAAAAAAGTGCTTATATATGGTACACAGATGGCTCAAAAACCGAGCAAGGTGTAGAAGCAGGAGTAACAGGCCCAAAAAGAAGCCTTTTTAAATCCCTAGGCAAACATGCATCGGTTTTCCAAGCTGAAATACATGCAATAGACATGTGCGCCACTGAATGCCTAAAAAAAGGATTCAATAAGGCCACAGTCTACATAATCTCGGACAGTCAGGCAGCACTTAAATCTCTCAATTCACATAAAGTTGTATCGAGGCTAGTATGGGACTGCCTGAAGACTGTTAAAAGACTTGCTAAAACAAACAAAGTCTACCTTATATGGGTCCCAGGACATGAAGGTATCAGAGGTAATGAGCTGGCAGACTCTCTGGCTAAGAAAGGTGCCAACTCAAATTTCCTCGGACCAGAATCTTTCTGTGAACTACCACGAAGCCACACAAAACATAATATTAGGGAATAGGAAATGAAGAAATGTATCTCCCACTGGGAAAAAACTCCCGGTAATCAATAAGCGAAGGAGTTTATTAAACCTTCAGCTAACATCTCACCGGGCACTGTCCACTTAATTATTATTTAAGTAGGATTGGGCTACAAGAGGATGACAAATGCAGATTCTGCAAGGAGGCCAAGGGGACCTCAAAACACATTTTATGCGAATGTGAGGCGTTGGCCGCTAAAAGAGTGCAACATATGCATCAACTATTTCTAAAACCAGAAGAAGTTTGGTATGCACCTTCTCATAGAATTTTAGGATTCATTAAAAGCCTAAACCAATGAGAAGCACATGTACAAAAGATCTATAAAGGTCGAAGTGCATCAATAGCCCCTAAATATCTATCTATCTATCTATATGTACATGCTAATTCTATTATTTCGTATTTATCATCACCGATCACCATTCCCATACAAAATGTGTTGCTAATATATCTATATACCTAGCTATGTGAAAAATTAACAATTTGTTTTATTGATAATAATTAAACTACGTTACCAATTTCCCTGAATTATTTTTCAAACTTTTTGGAAAAGGTTATATTTAAATCTTATAAGAAGAAATCACAGTATCTAAACGTTTTAATACATGAAAAAAGTGTGAAAGTTTAGTGAATTTTTTTTCATCTGTACCTTCGAAAATCGAATATAAAAAAATTTAAGGACCAAAAATTTAAAAATGTGTTCCACGTAAGGACCATAATTCCCTTACACCTATCTATATCTGTAGGTGGTCACTTTGCAGGCCCAAAATCGCAAAACAGCCACACTTTGAATCCTTGTATTTTTGAAATAAAGAACTTTTTCAAAAATGTGTTCCACTTAAGGACCACAATTCCCTTTCACCTATCTATAATCGAAATTTCATGAAAATCGGTTGAAACATGTAGGCTGTAGGCGGTCACTTTGCAGGCCATTTTACTAAATTGGGCTCTTAATTGCTTGTTATCGCTTGAATTATGTCTTCCGCTTTTCTACGGATCTTTTTATATTAGTTCATTATAGTCAAATTTTTAAATTATCCCTATTTATACCTACATAATTATAACTTCGTTACTAAATTAAAATTATAAATAAATTAAACTTACTTACCTGGTTATAAAATGAACAAATAACTTTAAATAATTTTGAATTTTTAAACACACTTGCTAATGATACAATTCGTTTTTTCTTCTTTTCTTATTTTTCATAGAACAGTTATTAAGACTTAGCCAAAGCGAGATTGTTTCGAACCAATTTTGAATTACTTGTACTAAATTTTATTTCTCGTTTGGTTTTTTGTAATATACTATTCGCTAAAATGAAAGCAGCTCGAATCAATCTTGAATTTATGTGCACAAGTTATTTTTTTAAATTATTTTTCTGTTGAATTGATAAAACATCGCTAAAGTGAAGAGTTTTTGACGAATTTTCGATAATTCTTCGCTAAATTGTTTGCTGGGGAGTTTCAAACAACATATGTAAATACATATGATCGCAAATAGGAGTAATATGTACATATATATGCACATACATATGTATGTGTTGACATTCAATTATACATATTTACATACATTGTATTGTATACAATTATACAATTGTATACAATTTACTCTTTCATAAAAAAGTATAGTGGGAAATTTGTAAATTTTTTCCCAAACACATACTATACATATACATACATATACATATACATATGTACACTTTTTTTGATTATCTATATTTGCATTGAAAAAAGTATAGAGGTAAAGTATGAAGGGTAATAAGGAGAAATGATCTTTTTTTTATTTTGAAGTGAAATGTAAGTTGTTATTCGATGGTATAACACCTCCTTGTTTTTTTATTATCGTCAACATACATATATACTACCAAACAATCCTAATATGGATGGATACAATGGGCCACATCTTTAATCGTCTAGCAAGTAAGCTAGCAAGACTTGCTAGCTAAAATGATAGAAAAGGTATACTTGATTGTTTTTGCTCCCGCAAATGATCAAATTAACCGTCAAAAGACAAAAGTTGCGATCGCAAAATTAGTATCGCAAACTGAGTTAACAGAGCACATAACCTCAAATTTCTTATAAAAAAGTAAAAACTCAAATCTAAATACTTATGTTATCATTGTAACTTGAGTATTCTTTTCTTATAATGAGGCTTCAAAAAAAGATTCAAACTGAAAAAAAAAATATCATGATAGATTTCGGTTATGATTTAAAATTTGAAAAGAAAACGAATTTTTAATATTTTTTACTATTGGAGATGATTTTGTTGAAAGTCTCGTTGGCTAAGAATTATGATTTCATATTACAAAAATGATTTTTAGTACTGGAAAATTTAGGATTTTTGATAGAATTTATCAACAAAATTTTAAAACTATTATATGTATATTCGACCTGATAAACGACAAGCAAAATATTGATTGTAAATTAGCAGTTTTATTATGTTCCTAATGATGAACGTTTTGTTTTAAACATATCCTCAGATTCTTTGTTAATTTCTAAAAAAGAAGAAAAGAGTCCGCTCACTTTATATATATTTATATGTATGTATTTACTTATATACATATATTCCTAATCCCAATTCCCATAGCTCAATCTTTGCTGTTTTTTATACAAATACTATGAAACATTCTCATTTAAAAAACACTGACATTTTCTACTATGTTTAAAAAAAGATAGTACGTGAATGTTGTTGTTTGAAATGGAAAGATGAAAATTCTCTTTCTATAAAAAAATACATTATGTATAATGTATTTTCAAAAAGCTTTTCATATATCTTACCGACGAAACATTTTTTGTAGTAAACCGAAGAGGATTACGATTACTGTATGGTATGGTGTTCTTTTTTCAAGCTTAACCTTTTTTTACATGTTACTGTCAATATCAACCAATATTGAATTTATCAAGATATATTCAAAAACCCACTTAGTATATGTACTATATACTTATGATATTTTTATGGTTTTTATATTGTTATCAATAGACTTATACTTTATGTTGTTTTAATTTAGTAGTGTTTGATTGTTTCGTTCAGGTGTTCAAGATGTTCACAGAACACCTCATTTTTATTTTTAAATTTCTAATTCGACTTTTTAGCTTCAACCGTTAAAAAGATATATTTAACACCCCAAATTTAAAATTTGGAAAGCAAAATATTTACACCACTTTTACATATTCAAATCAACCAGTTATCTATTTTTATTCATTGCAACAAATAGAAAATATTATATAATACAAATTTTAATAATTTGCGAGTATATTGTTATTTATCATTCAATTTTCTAAGTTTTTTGTCTAAGATATCTATAAATGTTATAATAATAATAAATATATAGATTTTTGTATTCGAAAAGAATAAAAATAGTAAAATGTAATGTACCTATAAATAATAAGTTTTATTTTATAGAGCAAATTCAAGCAAATTCAAATTCAAGAAGATTCATTGCTAGTATTCCGAATATATGTATGTATGTACATATGTGTGTTTATTGGTAATATACGGCCATCATAAGACCCATACTCACATATGCTTCAGCCATATGGTGGCGAAGACAAATCGAAAAACGGTTCAAAATAGACTTAACGAAGTACAGAGACTAGCCTGTCTCAGTATTACAGGAGCCCTTAGAACTACCTCAACGGCAGCATTAGAAGCCATGCTCAGCTTGCCATCACTTAATATACAAATTAAGAAAGAAGCACTGAACTGGGCCTTAAAATATCAGAAAAGTAAAAACCTAAACCACGTAATCTGACACATAACCTTAAAATTCTTGAAGAATTTAAGAACTTCAAAATCAGTCAAGTGACTGACGAGATGGAGGCAACATTAAACTTTGAGAAGCCGTTCAAAGTACTATTTCCAGATCGCAAATCATGGCGCGAAAACCAAATAACCCTTGAAAAAAGTGCTTATATATGGTACACAGATGGCTCAAAAACCGAGCAAGGTGTAGAAGCAGGAGTAACAGGCCCAAAAAGAAGCCTTTTTAAATCCCTAGGCAAACATGCATCGGTTTTCCAAGCTGAAATACATGCAATAGACATGTGCGCCACTGAATGCCTAAAAAAAGGATTCAATAAGGCCACAGTCTACATAATCTCGGACAGTCAGGCAGCACTTAAATCTCTCAATTCACATAAAGTTGTATCGAGGCTAGTATGGGACTGCCTGAAGACTGTTAAAAGACTTGCTAAAACAAACAAAGTCTACCTTATATGGGTCCCAGGACATGAAGGTATCAGAGGTAATGAGCTGGCAGACTCTCTGGCTAAGAAAGGTGCCAACTCAAATTTCCTCGGACCAGAATCTTTCTGTGAACTACCACGAAGCCACACAAAACATAATATTAGGGAATAGGAAATGAAGAAATGTATCTCCCACTGGGAAAAAACTCCCGGTAATCAATAAGCGAAGGAGTTTATTAAACCTTCAGCTAACATCTCACCGGGCACTGTCCACTTAATTATTATTTAAGTAGGATTGGGCTACAAGAGGATGACAAATGCAGATTCTGCAAGGAGGCCAAGGGGACCTCAAAACACATTTTATGCGAATGTGAGGCGTTGGCCGCTAAAAGAGTGCAACATATGCATCAACTATTTCTAAAACCAGAAGAAGTTTGGTATGCACCTTCTCATAGAATTTTAGGATTCATTAAAAGCCTAAACCAATGAGAAGCACATGTACAAAAGATCTATAAAGGTCGAAGTGCATCAATAGCCCCTAAATATCTATCTATCTATCTATATGTACATGCTAATTCTATTATTTCGTATTTATCATCACCGATCACCATTCCCATACAAAATGTGTTGCTAATATATCTATATACCTAGCTATGTGAAAAATTAACAATTTGTTTTATTGATAATAATTAAACTACGTTACCAATTTCCCTGAATTATTTTTCAAACTTTTTGGAAAAGGTTATATTTAAATCTTATAAGAAGAAATCACAGTATCTAAACGTTTTAATACATGAAAAAAGTGTGAAAGTTTAGTGAATTTTTTTTCATCTGTACCTTCGAAAATCGAATATAAAAAAATTTAAGGACCAAAAATTTAAAAATGTGTTCCACGTAAGGACCATAATTCCCTTACACCTATCTATATCTGTAGGTGGTCACTTTGCAGGCCCAAAATCGCAAAACAGCCACACTTTGAATCCTTGTATTTTTGAAATAAAGAACTTTTTCAAAAATGTGTTCCACTTAAGGACCACAATTCCCTTTCACCTATCTATAATCGAAATTTCATGAAAATCGGTTGAAACATGTAGGCTGTAGGCGGTCACTTTGCAGGCCATTTTACTAAATTGGGCTCTTAATTGCTTGTTATCGCTTGAATTATGTCTTCCGCTTTTCTACGGATCTTTTTATATTAGTTCATTATAGTCAAATTTTTAAATTATCCCTATTTATACCTACATAATTATAACTTCGTTACTAAATTAAAATTATAAATAAATTAAACTTACTTACCTGGTTATAAAATGAACAAATAACTTTAAATAATTTTGAATTTTTAAACACACTTGCTAATGATACAATTCGTTTTTTCTTCTTTTCTTATTTTTCATAGAACAGTTATTAAGACTTAGCCAAAGCGAGATTGTTTCGAACCAATTTTGAATTACTTGTACTAAATTTTATTTCTCGTTTGGTTTTTTGTAATATACTATTCGCTAAAATGAAAGCAGCTCGAATCAATCTTGAATTTATGTGCACAAGTTATTTTTTTAAATTATTTTTCTGTTGAATTGATAAAACATCGCTAAAGTGAAGAGTTTTTGACGAATTTTCGATAATTCTTCGCTAAATTGTTTGCTGGGGAGTTTCAAACAACATATGTAAATACATATGATCGCAAATAGGAGTAATATGTACATATATATGCACATACATATGTATGTGTTGACATTCAATTATACATATTTACATACATTGTATTGTATACAATTATACAATTGTATACAATTTACTCTTTCATAAAAAAGTATAGTGGGAAATTTGTAAATTTTTTCCCAAACACATACTATACATATACATACATATACATATACATATGTACACTTTTTTTGATTATCTATATTTGCATTGAAAAAAGTATAGAGGTAAAGTATGAAGGGTAATAAGGAGAAATGATCTTTTTTTTATTTTGAAGTGAAATGTAAGTTGTTATTCGATGGTATAACACCTCCTTGTTTTTTTATTATCGTCAACATACACATATACTACCAAACAATCCTAATATGGATGGATACAATGGGCCACATCTTTAATCGTCTAGCAAGTAAGCTAGCAAGACTTGCTAGCTAAAATGATAGAAAAGGTATACTTGATTGTTTTTGCTCCCGCAAATGATCAAATTAACCGTCAAAAGACAAAAGTTGCGATCGCAAAATTAGTATCGCAAACTGAGTTAACAGAGCACATAACCTCAAATTTCTTATAAAAAAGTAAAAACTCAAATCTAAATACTTATGTTATCATTGTAACTTGAGTATTCTTTTCTTATAATGAGGCTTCAAAAAAAGATTCAAACTGAAAAAAAAAATATCATGATAGATTTCGGTTATGATTTAAAATTTGAAAAGAAAACGAATTTTTAATATTTTTTACTATTGGAGATGATTTTGTTGAAAGTCTCGTTGGCTAAGAATTATGATTTCATATTACAAAAATGATTTTTAGTACTGGAAAATTTAGGATTTTTGATAGAATTTATCAACAAAATTTTAAAACTATTATATGTATATTCGACCTGATAAACGACAAGCAAAATATTGATTGTAAATTAGCAGTTTTATTATGTTCCTAATGATGAACGTTTTGTTTTAAACATATCCTCAGATTCTTTGTTAATTTCTAAAAAAGAAGAAAAGAGTCCGCTCACTTTATATATATTTATATGTATGTATTTACTTATATACATATATTCCTAATCCCAATTCCCATAGCTCAATCTTTGCTGTTTTTTATACAAATACTATGAAACATTCTCATTTAAAAAACACTGAATGGGTATATGTATACTAAAAACCCTATAGAATCAAGAACATTAAAAAAACTATATCCTATATTCGTGGATTAATTTATACATTATTCGAATTTCTGCTCTATAAATTCTGATTGCCTGGTGCAAAAATAATTTCTCAAATTTCTGTACAATTTTTTATGGAAAATAGATAGAAAAGAGAATATATTTTTAAAAAGTGAGAAATTAAGAAAAAATCCCGACACGATAATAAAAAAGAGCTTGAAACAGCTTTTAGATTGGAGGCCAACTGGCTGTTACCATTTCAATATATTGGAATAAAAAGTCTGTTATAGAATAATTACATTGTCATTCCTGATACTGAGCAAATGAGGTTATAAAATTTCGGCTATCTACTCACTAGCAAGTGAGATTTTTTCTGCCGACCTCTATTGTAGAGGTTTATACAAAATCCACTTTTAAAATTTACTCCCAATTTCTTGTCGTATAAACCCGATAATTCGGATTTTGGATTAAATCCATATAAGTATATGTATGTGTAGCGTAAAATGCAATATAGCGGATTCTAATTTTTATGGTGCGAATTGTAGAGTTAAGAAGGAAGAAGAAAAACATGTATACTATACGTGTATCAATGTTTGTATGTATTATTTTAATCCCAATTTCATATTTTACCTGTTTATACTGTACTTTCAATTTAATCAAAAATTATTTTTTACGCTATAAACCAGTAAATTGTCGACTCATGAAAATCACTGCGAAAAAAACGCTCTTATCATGTGAGGAAGTGAGAAATCTCAGAATTTTCACTTCTTCAATTCCAATAAAACACAGCAACTGATAACAAGTAAAAAATATTGGAAACAAAATTATGAAAAAGAGGAGAAGACAAAATCTACCTTTTAAAAAAAATTAGGTATGTACATATACATATATGTTTATGTATGTATGGAAAAATTAAGAAGAATCAATGGCATTAAAAAACATCAATGATATGTACCTACATAATATCAATGTAAAAAAAGTGAATAAAAGAATATTTTATATAATATAATAAGTTATGTGTTTTAATTACATACATAAATCATTGTTCTTTATCAGTTTGGACGGAAAAAAAGAGTCATATTTTTTTAATTTTTTTCTTCTTTTCTCGAGTGTTAATTCTTCAAAAATCTGAAGTTTTGTACACACTTCCATCATCGTCTACACAGGAATAAACACGTTTACAACACTCAGGGAATGGACGTGAAAATGCAAATAAATCTCCAATTCGACATCCTGTTTTATTTTGTGGAATACAGCTGCATGGAAATTCAAATTTTAAAATAAACTATTTACAACACTATATAAAAAACTATATATGTATATGTATGTATGTATAAAAAATTATACAGAACAATAAGCACTTTATAAATCGATACTTGATTTTTATTACCTATGTCCGCTTATCCATCCATTTACTCCACAAATAATTTTAACACAACGCCTTTTAACTTTATGTTCACCGGGGGGATATGGTATACCATCATGAACACACATTCCAGGATATTCTTAAAATATTTTTTTAAATAGATTTTTATAACGTAAAAAATTAATCTTTGTATAATACTAACGTGGATCTGTTCCATTTATTGAAAACGTTTCTGTATTACAAAATTGGAAAATTAAAAATAACATAAATATTGAAATAAATAATCTCATTATTATTTATTTGATCCGAAACAAAAACAATTTCTTCCAAAATTTCTTTCAAATTAAAACTTTAATATGTAGTTATGTCGAGTTTTATATGAGTTTACAAAACCATAGCTTAGATTAAATTAATCAATATTTCATCAAAATTCGAGTATTATATCATATTGTATGTATAGATTAAATATTTTTATCTCCAGCAGTCATTCAAGTTAGTTTTTTTTAATACATGTATTTTGTTATTTTAAAAGGATTATATACATAGTTATATACATACACATTTGATTTTAACTTTTTTTCGAAAATTTTAGTTTATAACAGAAGAATTTTCCAGTTTTTAGTTGATTTCATAAAAAACAAAAACAAGCAAAAATTACTCAAAAAATAAGCAACTTATAAGAATTTATTAAATGAGAAACATCGTAAAGTATGAGATTAAAACCTCGCCTAGTCTGAAGGCTAGACTTGATGTTTTGTACACTACCGGTTATGACACTACACTTAGTGTCGTGAAATTTACTACCACTACACTACAGTTTTTGCGAATCCAAATTTAAATCGAAAACATTGTGGCATAGCTAAAGATCTACATCGTACATGAACAGGGTAGAAATGAAAGACTGAACCTCTCGTTTTTGACTGAAAATCAAACAAGAAACATTTAAAGAAAAAAAAAATGAATATACACAGATGAATATTGACCTTAAAATATTTGTACCTGGTCTAATGATTACCTATGGATTTTCTGTAAACCCAATACTTTGGAGCTAAATAACTGTACAAAAAAACTCTTGGCTTTTTAATTAGTTATTTGTTATACCTCTACCCCTACCCTTTCAGAAGTTGTTAGACTTCAAAGTCAAAATTTTGTAAATTTCTACCCAAATTTTTGAGACAAATCCAAAATTTATTTAAAAAATTAAAAATTTGTTCTTATTTTTTGTACAAAACTAAAATGTAAAATGTACCTATTACTTAATTTAAAAACTTGATTGAAATCAATCGCAGTCATAAAAATTCAAAAACATCATATTCATAATTAGGTTTAAATTTTCATATAAGATTTTAAAAAAAAATGAAATTTATTAGATACCGGTTCTTCATATTAAGATACGTCTTTTGAAAAAACACAAAAAAATTTTGTAATTAAATAATTTAATAAATAAATTGTATATTAATTTTTTTAAACTAATTATAAAGTATAAAAAACGGATTAAAAACTAAAATATTTTATTTCTTTTAATGTTTTTAAATGAATAACGTGTGGTTCAAATTTAAAACAAATATACGTAGATATTTTTAACAAAAAAATGAAAAAAAAAAATTTTTGTCTTGAATTTTTGTTGTTGTTTACAATTTTTAAAAAGTGTAAAAGTGAAACTTGGTCATTTAACGCCACTGATCCAAGTAAAAATATACTATTAAAAATTTAAATGGAAAATTATATTTATTTTTTTGCAATTGATTAGGACATCCAGGAATGTGCCTTTATAATGATGTAGTTTATCAACCAGGAGAGATTTTCATTCCAATAAATTGCATTAAGTTGATTTGTTCGAAAAGTGGTTGGATAAGTCGTCACAGGCAATTCAAAAATTATTTTAAATTATTTGAAAAAACAAAACTAAAGGTCTTTTTTTTCAATTTTACAGCTGTATCCGTCAACAAATACCAAAAGATTGTGATCGTTTAGGCTATGTTGACGTAAAAGCACCATTCCCAGAATGTTGTAAAAGAAAATATAGATGTCGAAAAGAAAATGGTCTTGAATTAGAAGAAATAGATTTTTAAAAAATTTGAATGTTTTTAAATTTTGGAAAACATGAGCTGTTCATGCTTATAACGTTTAAAGATATTCTTTTTGTAATTTTCTACTATGTTTAAAAAAAGATAGTACGTGAATGTTGTTGTTTGAAATGGAAAGATGAAAATTCTCTTTCTATAAAAAAATACATTATGTATAATGTATTTTCAAAAAGCTTTTCATATATCTTACCGACGAAACATTTTTTGTAGTAAACCGAAGAGGATTACGATTACTGTATGGTATGGTGTTCTTTTTTCAAGCTTAACCTTTTTTTACATGTTACTGTCAATATCAACCAATATTGAATTTATCAAGATATATTCAAAAACCCACTTAGTATATGTACTATATACTTATGATATTTTTATGGTTTTTATATTGTTATCAATAGACTTATACTTTATGTTGTTTTAATTTAGTAGTGTTTGATTGTTTCGTTCAGGTGTTCAAGATGTTCACAGAACACCTCATTTTTATTTTTAAATTTCTAATTCGACTTTTTAGCTTCAACCGTTAAAAAGATATATTTAACACCCCAAATTTAAAATTTGGAAAGCAAAATATTTACACCACTTTTACATATTCAAATCAACCAGTTATCTATTTTTATTCATTGCAACAAATAGAAAATATTATATAATACAAATTTTAATAATTTGCGAGTATATTGTTATTTATCATTCAATTTTCTAAGTTTTTTGTCTAAGATATCTATAAATGTTATAATAATAATAAATATATAGATTTTTGTATTCGAAAAGAATAAAAATAGTAAAATGTAATGTACCTATAAATAATAAGTTTTATTTTATAGAGCAAATTCAAGCAAATTCAAATTCAAGAAGATTCATTGCTAGTATTCCGAATATATGTATGTATGTACATATGTGGTTACACGAAGTTTAAGTCTTTTTGGTACTCGGATCACAAATAACAAAAAAAAAATCAGTTAATACATTAATTTTAAACTTTATTTATTTTTGAAAACTTGAAAATACTCTTACTCTTTACTCAATAAAATAGTTTCAATGTTTTTTAATTTTGTAATTTGTTTTTAATAAGTTTGTATATAATTTAAAATTATGATTAAAATAAAACTGAACATAGAAATTAGAATTTAGAAGTATTGTTTGTTTTCCATTATTATTTATAATTCTGATTCGTGCATATTTTTGGAACCTTGACTTTGAATATTGAATTTTTAAATTTCAATAAGACTGGTTTTACTTTTATTTGTTTAATTTATACTTGTGTTATACATATATGTATGTAAAATTTAGCTTTCATATTTACTAAATATATTATTTTCATGGAAAAACCAGATTTTTGTTTTTAAATTTTAGTATACATATTTTATTAACAAACTTCATTTTAAGTACCTAATTTAAGCATTATTCATAACTTTTTATTTGATTGCATTCATTTGTATTTTTTTCTTCAAATAATGGGATATTTATTATACAGTTTCCATAAACGGTGTACTATCTTCAATTTTTGAAGATAATATAACACTTTAATATTCTCCAGTGTAATAATATAATCAGCTGGCTAAAAAGTTTCACCTAAAGATTTATAGGTTTCAAATCTATCTATTATTCTCTTTGAGAACTTGTGCTAATTATTATTCATATCTTTCTGCTTTTTTTGCATTCACGATCATTTCAATTTTTTAAATATATAAGTATTTTTTCTTCCTATGACTATTACATACATATGTACATATATCACAGAATCTACAATATATTAAAAATGACAATGTAATTCTATAATTCTTTAATAAGTATACTCTCTGATATTACTAAAATAATTACATTTTCATTTTCATTTATGTTCTGTTTCTATGAATTTTTTATTGTATACCAAAAGTATGTGATTTTTAATTTATTTATTTACACATTCATGTGATTCTTGTATTGAACCTCAATGGAAGGATTTTTATCAAGCCGATAAATTTTGAAAAGTTGTATGTAGTCAATCAATCACACGACAATCGTATACATATGTATGTACAGGAATTAGAATATTTTTAAGGCATTTATTATTCTTCCATGACATGTGACATATGATAAAATTTCTATAAAACGTTAATATCAAATTGTCAAAGTAGCACGTTAAAAATTGCGAATTTTTGAAAAATGATTTTTGCCCAGTTTTGTGGCTGTAGTAACAGAATGAAAGTTGACATTTGCTGGTGAATCTTGTTTATTTTTCTTGCAATTTATGCAGTTGCTACAAAAAACACTAGGAGCACCTGGTCTTCTTTTTTCTGCATACATCGGCTGTGTGACCTGGAATTGTACAGAAGGCTGTCTTCAAAAACGCATCGTTGCTTTGTTAATGCAGAATCACTATCGTCAGTAGTTCAAAAATGCATCACAAGTGGCATCGCTGATTGAATCAAATATTGAATAATGCATCATTACATCATATGATTCGTCAAAATTAAGCAAACATGGCATCACAAATTTTCATGATGCGACGTATACATAACCACAACTATGTATTATATGTCAATTCAAAATTTATTTTATTTTATTTGTATTAATTTGTTTCTCTAAATCTAAAATAAAAAATTCTTAATGGAGGGACAAAAGTGAGTAAGTTTGTGATAGTGTTCATATTATTATTATTTTATAATATTTTTAGCAAGCAAAAACATTGGCCAGCCGATAAAATTAAATTGCTGATAAGTACGCGATTGGAATTTGAAGAGGAGTATAAACTAGGAAAGAAGAAAAAATCTGTCTTATGGGATGAAAATATTAAAAGAAATTAAAAAAGTTGAACGGCTTCTCAAAGTTTAATGTTGTTTGCATCTCGTCAGTCACTTGAATGATTTGGCACTTAAATTTTTCAAGAATTTTAAGATTGTGTGTGAGATTACCCGGTTTGAGTTCTCTCTTTCTCTGAAATTTTAAGGCCTAATTAAGTAGCTCTTTCTTAATTTGTATATTAAGTGATGGCAAGCTGAGCATGGCTTCTAATGCTGCCGTTGAGGTAGTTCTAAGGGCTCCTGTAATACTGAGACAGGCTAGTCTCTGTACTTCGTTAAGTCTATTTTGAACCGTTTTTCGATTTGTCTTCGCCACCATATGACTGAAGCATATGTGAGTATGGGTCTTATGATGGCCGTATATTACCAATAAACATTTTTGGTTTTAGTCCCCATGTTTTGCCAAAGAGTCTGTTGCAGTTCCACAGGGCAAGGGTGGCTTTTTCAATGGACTTATTGAATTGTTTGTTCCAGGTGAGTTTGCTGTCTAGAATGATTTCTAGATATTTGACTTCATCTGAGAATTCTATTTGTGTTTCTTTTAGGGAAGGTTTTCTTAATTTTGTTTTTCTTCTTCTAGTGAAGGGTACAATAGTAGTTTTGTGAGGATTTATGGATAGATTTTCACAACACCATTTGTTAATAAGGTTTAGAGCCTTTTGTATTTGCCTAGATATTGTTTCATCATCTATGCCTCTAACCGTTATTACTAGGTCATCTGCGTAACCTTGTGCTTCAAATCCTAGAGAATCAAGCTTATTTAGTAGATCATCAATTACTATAGACCATAGCAAAGGTGATAGAACCCCTCCTTGAGGACAACCTTTGACGGCTTTGATTGTCATTGATTTACCTCCTAACGTAGCTTCGATTTCTCTTTGACTCAGCATTGCTTTAATCCATTAATTTTTGGGAGTTCAAATCCTTTATTTAAGGCAGCCCTCGTAATTGATTCAAATGAGGTGTTATCAAATGCTCCCTTCATGCTATTTCTTTTGTATCCATAGCTCTGTTTAACTTGTAGACTAGGCTGTGGAGAGCAGTTATGGTGGATTTACCTGCTTGGTAGGCATGTTGATTAGCATTTAGAGGCTTTTTCACAAGAACGCTATCTCTAATATGTTGATCAATTATTTTCTCCAGCATCTTTAGGAGAAAGGATGTTAAACTGATTGGTCTATATGACTTTGGCTGGGCATCGTCTTTTGTCCGCTTTGGGTATGAAGATTACTTTCGTTTTTCTCCACAGTTTGGGAATATAACCTACATAGTCTAAAGCTTGCTTTAAACAAGTTAGTTAGGTTCGAGGGGATCCGTTCAGCTCCCTTTTGCAGGAGTGCTGGTTATATTCCATCTCACCCTGGTGCTTTGTATGGTTTGAAGCTATTTATCGCCCAAGAGATTTTTTCTTTTGTGAAAATTTTGTTAGCTAGACTATGTGTTCTAAAAATTTGATTTTTTCATGTGTCTATTTTCATATAAGTAAGTCCAAAATACAGATATTCAATTTATGAGTATGGAAAGCGTCTGGAAAATAGAAAAATTAGGAAAAAAGATTATTTACTTATACATTTTTGTTTTTTATATTGTGATTATATAAATGTTCTTGTTTTTCCTTTTTTTGTATTTTTTATTTTTTTTAATTTTAAAACTTTATTTTAATATATAACTTTTTTGTTTTTTATGTAATCCAATTTTTTAATTTATTGTTCTTAATAATATTAGTTGCCATGAATAATTTTTCATTAATAATACTAGTAATCGAAAGTTTAAAACTTGTTCTCTATGTTCTTTACATTCATTATTTCCAAACCATCTGTTTGTTCTGAATGAGGTATGTATGTATGTATACGAATATTATTTATATCTTCCAGTTCAAGGGTTGTATATTCTCCAGTCGTATTTCTACACTTTCGGGAATACGTCTTCACTACATTAACAGCCAAATTATGCAAAACATAATCTTCTGATTCTGTATTGAAATGATTTTCGTCGTTTGCAAGATTTATGGGTAATACATTCATAAGTATTGGTCCTTAACTATTTAGAGAATCTTGTTCAAAATTTGATATACCATTATTTGGAGGGATTAAGTTTAAAGTTGGAATCGAGTTTAATAATGATTTTTTGCTACCAAATGATTTTTGTTCAAAATGTGCTGAACATACAAATTTAAAATTTAAATTTCCAGTTAAATCAGTATTGCAAGCTCTAATCCATTTATTGCTTAAATTTTCATTTTTTGGAAATTTGAACATCCTAAACATTTGGTCGGTATTTGTACAGAATGGAATACAACATTGTATACTTTTCTTTTTTTGTGGTACATGAGAAAGACTTTCACAATGTGTGCCCAAAAATAAAGTAGGAACAGTATTTGATTTTAATTTATGTTTGCCCTTGTATTCACTTAAAAAGTGAATATTACAAATAAATTGCTTATTGTTTGCACAAACCAGCCCACAAATAAGTAACCACAAGGAGCTTGGAAATCTATACAATTTGTTACCATTTTAACGGCTATTAATACAATTAGGAACGCAACATCGTTCTGATCTTAAACCCTCCAAAAAGATTTTTAACTGTTAGCCCAGGAAAAAAAGAATATAAAACACAGTTAATATTTAGGTAAAAACAAAACAAAAACAACTTTATATTAATTCACAAATATTTCAAAAATCTCAAACGCAACCAATCAACGACAGTCGACAATTACACATTGTGGTTGTGTTTTTTTTTTATTGTTTATACGATACTTTATACTTTCATATCAGTATGCACCAGTGTTTCGGTTGAAAATAGTACAGTAACAGTGGCATAAAAATTCGTCCACCTAAATTTACTGGTATCACCAAAAAGCATCAATTATACAATAAAGGTTTAATATAGCCGTTAAATTCAAATTTTTGAATTTTCATATCTGTATGTTTGCAAAAATAAAATTAAAAGGGGGATAATTTTGCTTCGAATAAGCTCATGATATGATTGGCTGTATAAGATTTCAAGAGGAGAAATGTGAAAAGAAGAAGCATGTAAAGTAAATTGAAAAAGTAAAGAATAATGAAAAACACGCCCATAATTATAATATTCATTATAATTGCTTTAATTGTTTTTGTATACCATATGATATTTTTTAATTTTGTTTTTATTCTGATTGTATACATTTTTGGATATTTATATTTTGTTACGAAAAACAAAAATAATCCAATTGTGCACAATTATTGTTGGTGATATTAATTATCACGTTTTTTTGTGATATGTATAAAATGAAAAAATATTTTTAATTTTCATGTTTTTTAAAATATACTGCTTCTTATTCATTTTCATATTGCATTTTATCATTCTTATTAAATAATGATAATTCATATAATCGGATGATGATTTTTTTTCTTTTTTGTCAAATTTGAAGTTTTTTAGTTTTTTTTTAACTTAAATGACAAATTTTCCATACAAATTATTTTATGTAAATAAAATTTGTAAAATACGTATACCTATTTTACAAAAATTAAAAGTGAAATAAAAAAAATATTATTGTTACCGAATAACATTTTTATGCCATATATCTACTCGTATTTTGAAGCAAAACCAGAATAACATTTCATAAAACTTGCAACAATGATTTTCAATATTCATTCAATGAAAAAGAATTATAAATTATACCTAACTCAATAATTGGAACTAATATTTAAACTGACCTTGTTAAAATTTTAGAACAGTTGAAAATATTGCACAGAAACCTATTTACACTTTCAACACTATTTTAAACAAAAATACCAAATAGTGTTGTAATAAATTCATTTGTATTTTTAAAAAATAATTACAAAATTGATTATGACGATTATCAAATGAATTTTAAATTAGGTAATATGTACATATTTAACTTGTTTTTATTTCATTCTATTTCGAAAAGTAAAAATCAGAAAAAAAACTCCTTTACAAAATTACAGATCATTATTATCTATACTCTGTTCACAAAGTTTTCTCAGTACAGGTCTTATGGAAGAGTTTATTTTTATCCAGTGTCGTTACATTTAATAGGAGTATACTAAGCTACTCATACCCCAATCTATTATATGTGCAACGAGACGCTGGAAAACAGAAAAAAACAATAACAACCATCCCTTTGTTGTCGCCAGTAACACTGTTGTACTGCGACTGATTATTTTTCTTGTATTTCAATCAGTGATGGTAACTTGGTGCTAAAAGCACTAAAAGTAGTGCTTTTTTAAAATTATTACGCGAATGAAAACTTGAAACGCGTCGTAGTGCTTTTTATGGTGCTTTTTAATTTCCATTTTTTCAGTCGTTTTTTAAATATAATACAACAAAATGTTTCAATTCCAGTTAAACCATAATTATGCTTTTATTGATTTTTTTCCTTTTTTAGAACATTTGATTGATTAATTGTTCTTTTTATCTCAGCTCTGTTCCTTTTGTCGCAACCCTTCTTGATCTTGAAAAACAAAAACAAAAAATACTATCAAACTACAAACTATGGAGCAATATACATAAAACCGAAGCAAAACTAAAATTAGAAATAGACTTTCTCTGAATTCAGTAAATTCAGTTTTGCATTTGCATATTCGTTATGCATTAAAACGTAAAAATATTTGTTGCTCTGAGTGTGAGTACTCACTACCTGACAAAGTGAATATAAAAATAAATTCAAATGAAAATATTTTGTGCAAATATTTTTTTTAACTTTGCAATGTTTTTAATAGCATTAGTATACATGATTTTTTTTTAAATTTTGTTTTTCATTGTTATAGTTTTTATCATTAAAAATAAATAAAAGTACAAATTAAATTGAAGAAGTTTCATTTTTATGGATAGTGCTTTTTTGTCTTAAAAACGCGTTTTTTCGAGGGCTTTAGTGCTTTTTTACAAAAAATAGTTACCATCACTGATTCAATTCTCTGGATGAACAAAAATTAACAAAATGAATTATGAAGAAAGATAAAAATGATGAAAAAATTCATGCGAACACACGCTGATGAGCTAAAAGATGGTTGATTGATAATCGAGATGTGTGTATAAAATGTAAAATGAATAATAAATAATCGCAAATTAGTGTTGCTGTGTAATACTTTTATTACTTAAAAGTAGTACCATTCTTAATAATAAAAAATTAAATTTTATATATTATAATCTATTGCATTTATTTATACATTTACAAGTATGCATATGATATGATGTAACATATAAAAACAATAAATTATGTTTTATTTGAAAAAATGTTTTTTACATATTATTATAAATTTATACAATTAATTGTATACACATATTCCTTTGCAATAGAAATGCATTTTGTAATAAATACTCACTCTATAGAAAAAATGTATGTAATTGATACTTTTATATTTTGTACATAATGGGTAATTGTTTTCTTAAAATATGTGTAAAAAGAATCGCATGATACCCTAATAAAACAGCACAAAAATGTTTCTTAAAAATTCTGCAAAGTGTTAGGTAATTTGAAAATTCTTATGATCAACAAATTGAATTAAAAAAACAATGGAATATATATGTACATTAGTATTGGTACTGATAAGGATAAAGTTAATTATCTTTTCATTCATACGATCAGCTATAAAACAAAAAAGTAAAACCCGTAGTCCCTTTCACTTTCAGTTATCTGTTTGAAGGATATATTTTCTTATTCTATAGGAATAATTTAAATTTAATATTACACATTCATAACATTTTCTATTTAATAAATAAACAAATTTTTATTTTCAACAAAAATGTTTATTTCAACAAAAAAAAGTGATAATTTTGTAATATTTCATTCTTTCCTAAAATAAAAAAAATAAAATAATTCGATATAAGGAGTTAAAAAATATAATAAATTTTTAATAATAATTAAATTTAAAAAAAAAAATATGTATTATAGTTTTTCTTTATTGGAAAACAATTTTTACAAAGTATAAAATTTTATAAAATTTGAAAACAAATGTATAATCGGGAACACTTATCAAAAAGTTCATCCGATTTGAGATACAAAATATAAAATAAAGGGTAGCACTGTCGGCGACGAAAATAAGAAACACATTTATGTAATTACTCAAAGAAGAAACAAGACAAAATATGTCCATAAGACCCTGTACTGAAAAAACTTTGTGAACAGAGTATTGCTATGTGCAACTTAACTATATATAACTTTTATATGCTGTTTACGTTACTTTTATCATCACACATACTACAAAAATTGCAATTTTCTTTGCATCGAGCTTATAGAGTTTATACTATCTGTGTAATTTTTATTTAAACCCATAAGTATGCAAAAAAATGTATGTGATATGAAAAATTAGTAATGAAATTTTATGAAAAATTAACAATTGTATGATTCATACACACCATACATATACGCATATTTCCATATTCATTATATTCATTCATACATTATAAGTGAAGAGGAAAAAAAACAGGAATATTATTGATTTTTTTCTTCTAAACGCATTAATATATGTAATAAATATTGAGGTATTTCTATTATGATATGATATATACGAGTATACAGTGGAGGAAATTCCTATAAAGGCAGTACCATTTTCTGAATACATATGTAAAAAATTATTAATATACCTGGCAATATCAATTTAATTTATCTTGTAATTGAAGTGTTATTGTTTCAACTTCGTGTTAAATTATTTTAAAGATATCCTGTTGACATGCGTCATTGGTTATTAATTATTAGTTGTGTGCACATGTGATTTTAGCTATATTTTGTGAGGAAATTCGTGTAAAGGCAGCTATTTTTGTTTATATGTTAAGTGTAAATTTTAATATAAAAATTCATTTAACTTTCATTATTTTGTTTTCTGGTAAGTAAATTAAAGGAAAATTGTAAATTGTAATTTCATTAAATTTTTTGCAAATTACAGAAAAAGATGCCACGTGGAAAAGTTCTATCTGAAGATGAGAAATTCAAAATCAAAGTGTATAAGGAGGCTAATCTTTCCAATAGAGAAATCGCTAAGAAATTAGGTCGTTCATCATCCTTAATCGACAACTTTATGAAATGCGGTGACAGTTATGGAAAAAATAGAAAATATAATAACAACGAATAGGTCTACAAAAATTTCCTTAACATTGATCGGCATAGCTTTTTTCCTTTGGAGCTCGTTCCGTGTTGCAGGGATTTCTTTTGTTTAAAAAAGAATTTACTATATATACGTATATGCTACTGAAATTTTAAGTTATTCGAATCACAGGGTCCAGAGATATTCAAATTTGAAAACTGATTTTTGACGAAAATGTGCCAAAATTGACTCGAGTGTTGAGGATTGCTTAAAAATGGTTTTCCAGAATAATCTAAAATACCTGTTTATAAGAATATTTTCTAAACGTTTGTTTAGTATAAGGTGACCAGATTTTTATTGAGACAATGGGACATTCATACATTCATTGTCGACGCGAGCAAAAAAAAAAAAAATAAGTTTGAATTTTTTGAAATTGATAGTTTCAAGTAACAATTTCAAATATGGGGTAGTGGATCCATATATTGATGTATTCACCATTTATCTAGATATTGTCATTTATGTTCTACATGTTGATGAATGAAGACGTTCCGTGTCATAGTCTAAATTCTTATTTTTTTCTTAAGAAACAAAGGTTTGGAAAATAAGCTTTGTAGTGTTTAAAAATAAAGTGTTGAAGTATTTTTATTAAAACAGTGATTAAGTGCAATAATTTAAACAGAAAATTTAAAAAATAACTCAAAAATTTTAATTTTTCCAATAATATTGTGGTGTCTGGTAAAAGGAGCATTCTTTTGTGCAATTTCTTATTATCGGACACTGGCTCCAGCAATTCATTTATCGGACACATACTATTATCCTTATTTCTATTTTCGATTTTTGCCTATTTTTCCGAAAATTATATCCTTAATTTTAAAAATGAAAAGAAAAAAAACAAACTATACCGAAGCCGATTTACAAAAAGCTATTCTTGATATAACAGAGATAAAAATGAAAAAGAACTACAAGATATAGGATGCGATTCTTGTCCTCGCTGGTATCATTTAAAATGTACTCATTTCAAAACCTATTTTAGTTTTAAGTGCTTAATTTGCAAGAAACATTAAGAACTATGTATATATATTTCATTTTTTATTAGTTTTATAATTAATATTATAGGTCCTTTTTTATTTTAGGAGTGAATCCTACTTTTTGTTAATTTAAATTTAAGGGCCCTGTTGTGTAATTCGATCGAAATTCAATCGAATCGAATGAATATTCACAATACATATTTTATGTCATTCTCAAACAAATGCTATAATATATACGCTGTATGAATTTCATTTAAAAAATCTAGTGAGCTGTGATTTAAAATTTTTATTTAACAATTTCATTCGATCAGAAAGAAGATATCGAAATAATTTTCGGTAGCAATCGAATAAAACATTAAAAAACATAGATTACTAGATATTTTAAATGAAATTTACATACATTTTATTCGATAAAGACACAAAATTTTGTGAATATTCATTCGATGCGATTGAAATTCGATCGAATTACACAATAAGGCCCTTTGTTTTTTCAGTTTAAGTTTTATAAAAATGTTTTTTTAAATTTTCGTTTTGTTGAATAAATCTATAATTTCTTATTGTTAAGATTTTTCTATCTGTTTTCTTTCTCAATATTATTAATTTTTAAGTTTAAACACTTCATTTTAGT
The DNA here is from genome assembly GCA_939192795.1 of Bombylius discolor. Classification (NCBI taxonomy): domain Eukaryota; kingdom Metazoa; phylum Arthropoda; class Insecta; order Diptera; family Bombyliidae; genus Bombylius; species Bombylius discolor. The sequence goes on from OW584238.1 coordinate 24,315,922, forward strand.
ACTGTCCGGTATTAGGAACCATTTCGTCCGGCACAAGACACCAACTGTCCGATAATAGGTGAAATGTGTATTTTTGACTTTAAGTATATTGTTATTAAAAAAATAGGAATGTAATTTGAGAAAATATTAATTGAAATTGAAAATTCAAAGGCTTTTTTATTGATTTGCAAAAGAAATTTTTCGAATATAGTAATATTTTTTTGTGTAATAAAGAATTCATTTGGCAAAGTCTCTTAAGTGTCCGGTATATGGGTCCGCTACCCTGCTAAGATAAAGTAATAAGTGCATACATATTTATAGCAAATTCATGAAATTTGGTGCAGGTTATTCATATTTGTCATAAAAACGTACAGGGTCATATAGGATTTTTTTTTATTTTGAATTTATTTGTATGTCTACAGTTTTTATTACAAATTATTTCCCTACTTTATTGAAAAAAATTAAAATAAAAGCACCTTATGTATGTATACATACATATATACATATAGTATTGTACATTCATAAAAATTCATTCTGGTACATTCATAAAAAAAATATTCGTTTAGGAAAGGTAATATAAAGTATAAAATTTCACCGATTCATATATACTGTCTTGGTTATTATTTTTTATTATTTTCTACAGAACTTCTTTTGACACCAAAAAGATCCCTGCAATAGAATGCGAGTTACAGGGTATCAAACATAAAACATAAAAATAATTATCGAACACTTTAAGAAAATTAATAATCGACATTTAAAATTAATTATTAACACTTTAAAACAGTGATTAAAACATCACATAAATTAATGAATTTTTGTGAAAAGAGATCATCATCATTAGCTTCTTTGAAATACAATAATATTGAATTTCGAATAAGAATAGTATTTTTTCTAAAAAAACATAATTTTTTCACTTGATATAAAGTGCATAATATACATAAATAAAAAATTGTACAAATCTTAATTAAACCAAAATAGTGACACTTAATATAAAATACGTCTACACAAATATTTGTATAAATATACATGAATGAATTATAATTTAATTTACATTATGTCAAGACTAGATAAAATTATTCTATGTTTACATGCGTTATAATCAATGTAAATTTTCAACATACATACATATATAGTTTACATTTATTTATTTATTTATTTATTTTTTTTCTTATTTTAAATATCTATTAAAAATCTCCTATTCACACATCTCTTCGTCTACAAATATTTCAAAGGGCCTCATATTGCATGGTGCACAGACACTTTTAAATGGTATTCGGGTAAGTTGCATCCCATCTATATCTTTTACTAAATATCTATCACCTAAAAGTACCTTTTCAACCTTATAAGGACCTCTATATTTTGAAAATAACTTTTTGTTTACACCCGGTACACTAGATACATTTCTTAGCATTACATAATCATTTTCTTTATACACGGTTGGTGGCTTATGACATTTATCAAAATATGTTTTATTGTAATTCTGAGATTTTTGTATATTCTGACAAGCTTGATTTCTTATAGTCTCCAAATCTTCGCGAGATACTGCTGTGTTTTTCCCAAGATACTCTAAGACCAAATCACAGACCTCTCCTTTTTGGTTCGTGCCAAATAAAAGCATAGATGGAGTAAAACTTGTACTTTTGTTGACGGTATTATTTATTGCATATTTTATTTTTACAAGATGTTTATGCCAATCAGAAGTTGTTTCAGGATCGCATAGTTTAGAAAGCATTGGTGTTAGAACTCTATTTACTCGTTCTACTTGACCATTTGCTTGTGGACACTGTGATGCAATCTTTATGTGCTGAACATTTTGTAAAGAGAGAAAATCTGCAAACTCTTTTGAGGTAAAACATGTACCCCTATCAGATACAATGCGATTAGGCCGTGAATAACTTTGAAAATAACATTTTAAACATTCAATAGCTTCTTTACTTTGCGTTGTTTTAACTGAATATAATTTCACGAATTTAGTGAAAGCGTCAATAATTAAAAATATATGTTTTTTTCTTGTTGTTGAATTAGATAGAGGACCGTAGTGGTCAATATGAAGCGTATCAAACGGTAGATTTCCTTTGGGTATAGAATGAAGTATACTTTCATTTTTTCCCGTATTTGGAGACAAATAGATACATTTTAAACATGTCTTAATGTATCTTTTTATTTTTTCTTTCATCTGAGGGAACCAATACGTACGAATAAGGAAATCATAACATTTTTCCACCCCCATGTGACCCATTGCCTCGTGATGGGTACGAATAACCTGCACCTCCATATGCTGTGGTACATAAAAAAGTATTTTCCCTTTCAGCTTGCGATATATCAACCCATCAACCATTTCAAAACTTGAGCTTTCAGTTTTTTCTAGTTCAGAAGCTATAGATGTTATCTTTTGATCTTGCCGTTGAACTGTTGCAAGAACGTACTCAAAGGATTCATCTATGACACTAAGTACATTAATTGCTCGACTCAGAGCATCAGCATGTGTCATTTTGTTACTCTTACGATGCTCTAAGGTGTAGTTGTATTCTTGCATCTCCAGTGCCCAACGGGAGATTCTGGGATTTAAGGTTCTTTTATTCAGGGTCAAAGATAATGACTGGCAATCTGTTATAATTTTAAAATCGATTCCTAAAAGATATATCTTAAATCTTCTCAATGCATATACAATCGCGAGTGTTTCCAACTCAAAACTGTGATACCGGCTTTCTGTTTCTGTTGCTCTTTTAGAAAAGTAAAAAATTGGATGGAATTTACCATCACTTTGTTTCTGCAACAGAACAGCTCCAAAGCCAATACTACTGGCATCACAGTGAAGCTCAGTGATACTTTTTGGATTGTATATACACAAAACAGGAGAATGAATGAGTTTCGACTTTAAGGACTCAAAAACTTTAAATTCACATTGACCAAATAAAAAAGGCACGTCTTTCCTTATAAGGTCATATAATGGTTTTGCGATTATGACGAAATTCTTTATGAATTTCCTGGAATATGAGCACAATCCTAAAAAACTATGTATGTCCTTGGTACAGGATGGAATGGGAAAATCTCTTACAGCCCGCATATGGTCTTCACTCGGACGAATACCATCAACATTTATTTTATAACCTAGGTAAATTATCTCATTTTGTAAAAATGAACATTTATCTAGTCTTAATTGTAAGTTATTTTCTTTTACCACATCCATAACCTGTTCCAACATACTTATGTGCTCATCGACAGTTTCTGTTGCGATCAGGATATCATCAATGAAAGAAAGAATTTTACCTGTTTGCAAAAGCTTTCCAAAAGCCCGTTTCATGAACCTTTCGAAAACTGAAGGAGCATTCTTCAACCCGAAAGGCATTCTGGTGAATTCGAACTGCCCCAATGGTGTTACGAAAGACGTATATTTCACAGATTCATCAGCTACTTTTACGTGGTGAAAGCCATTCTTCAGATCTAACGTAGTGAAATATTTTTTTGATCTTAACCGGTCTAAATGGTCCTCAATAAGAGGTAAAAGATAAGGTTTTATTACGTCATTAACTTTAGCTTTAAGTTGAAAAGGTAATTTTTCGTTCAAATTTAAATTAATATCAGATGGTTCGCTACTTACATTTATGTTTAATATTTGATGCGCGAAATCATCATCATCGCCATTATTACATAATGGGTCTGCTGCACTTATTGGATAAGATGCATGAATCGAAGATTTTTTACATTGTACGGTTTTGCCCGTGTCTCCAGTATTTTGTTTTTTCAATATCAAATTACATTTATTTAAAAAATCTCGACCTAAAATGATACAATGTGACATACTGTTATTTTTTACTACATATAATGTTAGATTTGTTAAAGAATTTTCATAAATGAATTTACATTGAACTGTTCCTAAAATTGATAAAATACTATGTACCATTAATTCCATGAAATGATTGTATTATAGGTATATCGTTCGTCATTACATAATCTGGTATAAACTGCTGTTGAACAAAGCTGATCGGACTACCTGAGTCTAGTAATGTTAATAATGATGACGTACTTTCAGCATTCCCTTTATAAAATGTAAATGAAAGAATGTGCTCATATTCATTGATTGCCTGATTCACATTTTAAACAGTATGTTTATCATTACTAGACACTAAACTGCCAGTCGATTGCTGTGATGACGTAGCACCAGATGATGTTGAAAATGATGAAATTCTATTACCTAGAGTTTTAATTTTATTTTTTGACCTAGGACAATTATTACTATAGTGACCCAATTCCTTACATTTAAAACATTTTATTTTTTCAGTTGATTTTGATTGTTTATTAATTCCAAGATAATCAGGTTTTTTATTAACATAAAAATTTGAATGTAACTTTAATTTTTCATACTTACGAAGAGCCAACTTTAATTCTTTCATGTTGTTTGCACTGTAGAGTAACATTTTGTTAGAATCAGAATCCTGGATACCTTTGATGATATACTGCATTACATCCTCTTCATCAATGCAACCTGCAGAAGCAATTTCCTGCATTTTCAAAATATATTGTTTCATAGATTCTTCTTTTTTCTTATGACAGTTTCGTAATTCATTATGTATATCAGACATAGTAACATGATTTTTGAATTCACTATTCAAAGCACTTTTTAGTTCTTTCCAAGATTTTACTGATACACTTCTAATGAATATTTTTGCTGAACCAGTCAATAATCTTTTTCCAAATACAAATTTTTGTTTTTCATTGAATTCCATGATATCTGCAGTTTCTTCAAAAAGCTCTATCCAACGTTGAATTGATAGGTTGTCGTCTCCATTGAAATTAGGAACAGCGTCTCCAATGTCTCTGTAGCTGTAGCCCGGTGTAGACCTTGAAGTGTCCTTCACATTTTCACATTGCAACTTTAATAATTCTTTTTTTATTTTTTCAATCTCTTTTTTCTTATCTAATAAAATTTTTAATCTTTCTAGTTCAGTGTCAACATTTTCAATTTCATCATCATCAACTCCACTTTCACTTTCACTAGCATGTGTATCTTCATTTGAATGTACTTCCGGAATCAATACTAATAACTGCTCTTCAGAAAATTCACTAACCTTTTCCTATATTCTTAATACTAAGGCAGCCTTGTTACCTGATGTAGGCAGATCCAATTTTCCAAGTGCATCCTTCAAATCCACCCACCACCTTTGCTCCTTGAAGAAAGTGATTCCACGTGTCTGCCATATAGTTACACACGTCCTTCAAATGACCCTCAAATGTTGCACCAACAAAAAATTTTTTTTTTTTTGAAAAAGTCTGGCATGGGTTCTTGGGGTCACCCTGTCGGAAGTGTCCGTAGCGTTACATAGTTTGACCGGCTACAATTACATGTATGTCACTGAGGAAAGCCACAAAAAAAAGGAATCAACGACTTTCAATGAAGAGAGAAAACTAAGACCAATACATGGACCATGCTTGGACCATAGATATGACAGGGAAAGAAGAATCATTCCCGCAATCTGCGACCTTCATCCCCCCCACGAAGACCATCCACCACTCACAGTTACCCTTTTCACTTTTATCTTTTCATCTCTTTGGGTTTTATTTGAAATACTTTGGATTTAAGAAAATTAATTTTATTATCTGTTTCTTTCTAGCCTACTTTAATAAACAGCAATAATAATAATCATAATCATAATAATAATTTTAATTATTATTTGTTTTTAATCTTAATTTATTTATTTTATTTTTTAGTTGAAATCCTTACTAACTTAAATTGATTATTTTGACTTTGTTTAATAAAAAAAAATCTTGCAATCAAAATTACTTTTCCAAATTTTGTTTTTTTTTTTTCTTTTTTTGCCTTTTAAACTATCTTTTCGAATATATAACTTTATAATTTAATTTTACAATGAAAATTATAAATTGATTAAATTACAATTTTTTTTCTTTTAAATCTTTTTTTATTCATTTAAATGTGTAATATATATTCTGTTATTTATTTATTTATTTATTTATTTTTTTTTTTAAAATTAATTTCTGATTTTTTTTAGATTATTTCTTCCTTTTTGTGTTTATTTAAAAAAAAATGGACCTACCAAGTTAGACTACTTATCTTAATTCTAAAGGTAGAATCCTGCAGCGCTGCTCTGGCCAGATGCTGACGATGTTTCTCAATGATGGCTCGATCACGCTGTTTCTTTTTCCTCTTTTTTTTTGTTGTTGATTAATTTTTTTTCTTTTTGTAAAATTACACAAAAAAACTTAATTTTAGTTTAAAGTTTTGTTTTATTCGAATATTAAAATTTTTATTAAATTTAACTCAAAATTTTTCAATACTACATTAAATACAATTTTAACTAGTGTATCTAGTAATGTTTATTATTCAATTTTCAATAAAATCAAAAAATATTTCTGCTTTTATACACAATTTTAGCATTTTAATATGTTTTCCTTTCTAAATTTTTTTTTGTTTTTTGAAGATTTGTTAAAATTAAATAAGTAACATTATTATTGACTCTTTTATCTATTATTCTTTTTTTTTATTTTGCAAATTTAATGGATAACTTTCAATTCAATTATTAAATAATTTTTAAACGTAATATAAGGTAATTTTGTTTTAATTTATTTTTTTTTCCTTTTTCATTATGATTTTAATTGACGTATAGTTTGTTAAATTTCTTTTTATTCCCGTGTATCTTTTTTTTTTCTTTTGTATCTTTTTTTTGTTCTTTTAAATTATATATTTCTTCTTTTTATACGACTTGCCTAACCCCTTCTTTTTTTCTATTCTTCCTTTTCAATTTTTATTTCAGATTTAAAATTATTAAATTTTTGTTAGAATTAAATTTTATTTTAATTTTTTTCCCTTTTTTATATTATTATTTTATTTAAATAGCTTTTTTTTTTGAACCTTCTCACGTTTCTTATATTATTTTTAAATTAAAAGAATTCACTTTTTTTTTTTTTCATTTTAAATTAAGATACATTTGTAATACTCTATAATGACGGAATATCCACCTGCTGGTGTAAATATTTCACTTTATAAAGTACCTATAAGAATTTTTCTTTTTTGTTTTCTCTGTTATTTTTAAATTTTTGCAATAAAAAGGATTTTATTTATAAATTTTCTATTGTAAATACATTTCATTAATACGTTAACTTTTAATTTGAACACTAAAATTATGTATTCCTTTTTTTTTCTTTTAATTTTTAATCCAATTTAAAAAAAAAATGCATATTTCGACACAACGAACAAACTAAGCAGAAGAATATATCTTATAATTCACTAATACACAAACTAATATCAAAAAAAAACCAAAAATGAAATATATTTATATCAATCAATTTTTTTTTTCCTTCAAAGCAAAAATGAATTATTTATTTAAATTGCACATAGTAGCAAATGTGTTTTTGATTTGCATACTTCTATTAACTTTTCTTTTTTGTGTTTCTTTTCCAAATTTTTAACACCTTTACTCACGATGCACGTTTACCAAAAAAAAATTTTTTTAACTTTTTCCGTTCAGTTTGATACCCAAGAACTAAAGAAATTCAATTCGTATACATTTATCCGAAATTTTATATTGTGACCTTAAATTTTCATTATAGTTATAATATACTTATTACTATTACTTCACCTTATAAAAAGATTCAACAAGAATAAATTTTATTCAAATCATTATTTTTTTTTTCTTTTCTTTTTTTTTCTAACTTGAACACTTTATTTTTTATTTAATATCAAAAAAAGTCACAATTAATTTTTTTTTTACAAAATTTTAGAAGAATTATTTCTGCTCACATTTTTTTTTTCTTCAATATTTTTTTTTTAAATTTGAAAAAAAAAAAAAAATACCGACTGCCTATGCATGATGTTCACCCCCAACTGAATAATACCAGTCAAAAGAAAAAAGGGAAAAAGAGGCTGTGGTTTAATGTACCTTCCTTATATACCCGTGCTATTACTATTAGCTTCATTACCAATCACTTAATTAGGTATACTAAGATAATTAAAACGTCATTTAAGAGATTATTAACCAGTAATGAACATGAAGGTATATGAATTATTCCCGAATGTTCTGGTAAATTCCATATATTACTTGAAGAGTAATATATAGTGAGTAGGCAACATGAACATATCGGGTACCTGACCAGTGCGTGTGTGTGTGAGTTAAAATTCATATTTCATTACGCTATTTACATGAGTAAATAGGTCGTAATGGAATATATGGGTCAATTAATATATACAAAATTTTATATGAACCAATTAATATGGGTATTAAATAGTATGTGTAATTTTATGTATTAGCCGTCGGTAAACGTCATTACATGTATTTTAGGTTGTACGAGATTTTTTAAAAATTTGAATTTTAATAAAAAGGTAATTTGAAAATAAGAGAATTTAGATGGAGAAGGAGAAGAAAAAAATTTAAGTAGAATAATTCTCTTATGTTTTCTATAAATCGCGTGATTTTTAAAATATAAAAGAAAAATCACGCCACTTATAGAACAATGTGATGGATTACAAATTATGTTGCTTGTGTGCAACGGATTTTAGTTTACAGTTCATTTCTTGGAATTTTAAGTTGCAATTCCAATGAATTGCAGACTTTATTTTTCCATTATGAACTGAATTTAAATATTTTTAATGTACAGCCAACTGAATTTGTACAGTGGCGTACAAAAAAAATAGGCCCATCAAAAAAAATTAATATAGCTGTCGCAACAATATCTCAGAATCCCGTGGACCAAAAACCGTTATTTTTTTGATCCAAATATTTGTTGAAGTGTCCTCTTTAATGTTTCTGTGCGATTTTTCTTGTTTTATTTTTACTTTTTGAGATAAAGTGCAAAACAAAATGACTTAAATTTAAACTTAAAAAATCTGTATCTCAGCATTCCGTACACTAAAAACTAATATTTCTATTCTAAAACATTTATTAAAGTGTTCTCTTTAGTATTGTCCTCTATACAGTATTGTTGTACTTTCTTTAGTATTCAAGGTAAAATACAAAACAATATTAAAAACGTGAATGTTTCAAACATTCATAAAGGCAAACATCTACATAGTTTTGACTTTGAAGATCTATATCTTAGCATTCTCTGAACTAGAAACTAATATTTTCGGATTAAAATATTTGTTGAAGTGTTTCTTAAGAGCTATCTTGTACAATAGTACAACCATTCTGTAAGTACCATAGTTTTCAATCAAAATAGAACACTTCAATAAAGATTTCAATATAAAAATATTAGTTTATGGTTCACGGGATGCTGAGATACAGACCTTCGAATTCAAATTTAAGTCTTAATTATGTTTGAATTTGTGAATGTGTGAAAATTTAACGTTTAAAAATACAAGAAAACTATACACAAAAATTTTAAAGAAAGTACTTTAACAAATATGCGAGAATTACGGTTTTTGGTCCACGGTATGCTTAGATATCGCATGTTGAAATTTTTTAAATTTTCATTTAAATGTACGCACGGCCAAATTTTGTGTCTCAAAATGTTTTTCTACGTATTGCGTCCTTTTTCTCGAAAACTATGATAATTACAGAATAATCGAGCAAGATAATTTTAAAGATAACACTTTAATAAATATAATGGGTCTAAGAATTGCGGTTTTTGGTTTAGGAGATGCTGACACACATTTTTTTGGAAAAGAAACTCAAAATTTCCATATAAAATGTATTGTATGGTATACATTTGTATACGGACGGCCAAAAGTTTGGCAATGTTAAGGTTAGCGGACATCGACTCCGCCGTAAAATGGCTAGATGAGTTAACTGCATTTTTGGTGATTTTGAGTTAATAACATTTTCAAATAAAATATTTGTTTATCTTAAAATTTATGAAAACCATGTAACTGTACGAATTTTAGTTGTTGGAAATTCGGATTACTTGCATTCCCACTGAAATTATACAATTTATACAACGGCAAAAAGAGTTAAACGATCTTATGCTTTTTGATTATTGTATTATATATTATATAGTATATATATTATATAAACATTTGGTTTGATAAAATAATGGAAAATTCAGACTATTGTGAAATAGTTGAAAAACAAACAGTTATTACAGTAGACTTAACAAACTCTGACTCTGAAAATGAAATATATTATATATTCCAAAACCTGTGAAAATAGAAGGAATAGGTACGTCCAGATTACGTCACCTTTTAACAAGTGTAAAAAAGAGAACCGGAAAAATTATTCCTTTTATCCAATAAGAATTTCCCATAAACTACAAAGGGTAAATAGTATGAGAGTGTTTAACGTGTTTAACTCTTTTTGCCGTTGTAATCTCTTATAAATTTCTTTAAGTTTGCAATGCTGAAATGAACAGTGATGGTAACTTGGTGCTAAAAGCACTAAAAGTAGTGCTTTTTTAAAATTATTACGCGAATGAAAACTTGAAACGCATCGTAGTGCTTTTTATGGTGCTTTTTAATTTCCATTTTTTCAGTCGTTTTTTAAATATAATACAACAAAATGTTTCAATCCCAGTTAAACCATAATTATGCTTTTATTGATTTTTTCCTTTTTTATTACATTTAATTGATTAATTGTTCTTTTTGTCTCACCTCTGTTCCTTTTGTCGCAACCCTTCTTGATCTTGAAAAATAAAAACAAAAAATACTGTCAAACTACAAACTATGGAACAATATACATAAAACCGAAGCAAAACTAAAATTAGAAATAGACTTTCTCTGAATTCAGTAAATTCAGTTTTACATTTGCATATTCGTTATGCATTAAAACGTAAAAATATTTGTTGCTCTGAGTGTGAGTACTCACTACCTGACAAAGTGAATATAAAAATAAATTCAAATGAAAATATTTTGTGCAAATATTTTTTTTAACTTTGCAATGTTTTTAATAAATAAAAGTACAAATTAAATTGAAGAAGTTTCATTTTTATGGATAGTGCTTTTTTGTCTTAAAAACGCGTTTTTTCGAGGGCTTTAGTGCTTTTTTACAAAAAATAGTTACCATCACTGGAAATAAATTTCTCTTTTAAATCTCAGAAAATATTCGTATCTGTTCAGAAAAAAAAAATATATAACAAATCTCTGTGTCCACTGAACATATCTATTGTCTTATATGAACATCTATTTTTTAATATTCTGAATATCAGTGATTGAAGTTATCTAAGTATCAAAAATTTCAACTGAGTTTTTTTCAAAACTTAAAATATGTAGTTAACTCGTTTAGCCATTGTACGGCAGGACTGCGCAACGACTTTATATTTTATACTGCGGTTTTTTTATTTTTCACATAAACATAAAACAAATGGCGACAGCTGAATAAATCTGTTGTCTTCACGATTTGTGATAGATAAATTCGAAATGGAGAATGTATTTCTTTTACTAAAATAAAATAAAAAACAAACCCTAAGAGTACAGGATGATTCGTTCTTAGAAATAAAAAAATAAGGAAACAAAAATTGAAATATCACATTAAAAATCAGAAATTTCTATGATATTTTCGATTTAAGTTACTTTTTTATCAAATATAAATTTACAGGAATGTGAAATTCGTTCAGAAACTGATTTTTGCACAATTTTAAACATCCTGTTATCAATGACAATATTAGTTCTATAACTGATAACTGCTCTGTGCTGTTATTAACATACCTACATACCTATGTTAAAAAGGACCCTTTTTAGGTTTGACAGAGATATATTTTTTAGAATTTCCTACAAACAATTATTATATGTGAAGTTATTAGAAACACATTGTGCCTCCATAAGCACAATACTGACTTCGAATTGTGAAAATAGTATATGTATATGTATAACTATGTATATATATGTATATAGGTATTTATTTTCCCAAATTTTCTCTTTAATCCTGTTGCACACCCTAGTGGTTAGGTCACAAGACGCCACTGATTACTATAATTTTTAATTTTCGAATAATCACTTTTATTGCTTTTATTTAGCTATTTAGAAAACGCATCGAAAGCCCTTGCAAATTTTTAAATGAAGTGCTATTGATAATAGAACCATTGAACCAAACTTCTAATGAGTTTTTATTAAACCTTCGCTAGTGAATGGGAAAAAACTTTAGTTTCATGGAGGAAATCTATATTATATATATGTAGTACATACACACATACTTATGTATTTATATTAAAAATATACTAATAAGTACTTATGTTATATTTTTTTGATAAATTTTATTTTTAATTACTAAAAATATAGGTATGTACCTATGTATTACAAAAACACTTATGTATATAGTAGATATAGATACATACATATATTATGGACATAAAATTTGAGAACAACATTCTGGATATGGTTTATTATTATCCTGGTCAATAAATTTACAATGCGGTGGTCCTGCCTCTAATGCACAACTGAAAGAAAAATAGGTATTTAAGTTTTAAATTTTTAGGATATATGTACCTATAAAACCATAACACTTTACGTTTTCCCGATGACACCGCCTCCTTCCTGACATGTATACATAGCACATTCACCAATAGGAGCATAGTTTTCTCCAACAGTGAACATATGCCCTTTATAGTTACATTCATCTAAGAAATTAAAAAAAAAAAATACCAAATAGGAGTAATAAATTATTTAAATTCTTTGCTTTAAGCATGTTTTTTAGTACTTTAACTTACTTTCGGCAATTGAAAAAGCAATCAATAAGAAAATTAAAGTAACACCGTAAATAACTTTCATTTTGAATTGAAAGTATGTAGGTACAAGATGGTGAAGTTTTATTTAGTAAAACTACAACGTACTATAAAAACAGACGTAAAACTGATCAAACTAATGCTTCCAAATTTTAGTTTGCAGAAGTGTTTTCCAATTAAAAAATATTTATAAACTGAGAAAACTGAGGAATTTGCCCATATTTATATAAGAAATCGAAAAGATTAATTTCATTATTTACTTTATTTTTTTAAGCACTTTTTTACAATAATAGCAATGACAATATAAATTTTATACATATGTATAGATAACTGCTCTGTGATAATAGTATGTACATATATATATGTATGTATAATATATGTATACCTAATTGCTATAGCCAATATATAGTATATATAAAATTAATAATCAGAGAAAAATATACTTTTTGAATTACTGTAACACATTGGTGTTTTAAAAAATTTTCTAACATCTAAGCAAAGATCGTAATAACTATAGAAGATATTGCACTCAAATGGGAAGAATGTATACAAAAAAATTAAGATTCTTTTTAACAAAGCTTTTCTCTCTTTGTAATTATTTTTGATTTTTGTTACATTCTGCCTGTACACATTAGGTGGTTAAACCAGCTATTTTGCGCTGGGAGTAACAATAATGGTATAATTTTTTTCGACTTGATATAAGAAATCATCTAAAATAATTTTAGCTTCACGGGTGTAATACACTCACACTCTCGTTACAACTGATCGTGCCACCTTCAGATGTAATTTGAGCAGCTGTAAGATCAGGTTTTAAAACCGGTTTGCGTCCGTTGTTATAACCACCTAATATGTTCATACCCATTCAGTATAAATAGTGAGAAAAGTTTATCTTTTCTCTCGCAAGTATTGTATTTTGAGCAGCAAACTTCAAAGCTTTTTAAAATGGATTTAGCGTAAATCCACCTAAAAATCCACCTAAAGACAGTGAAATACACTGGAGTGCAATATCTTCCTATAGTTACTACGATCTTTGATCTAAGTATATTAATAACTGAGTAACTAAGCATCGAAAACGTTCTGATAAGGATATTCATATGAATCGCTAACTGCAGAAAGGAGGTATATCACTTTTTTTTTCAAAAACAATGATATTTTTTTCCATTTCTGCAGTATCTAACTTTGTAGGTATAGTTCATTTATAAATTAAAATTATTGAAACATGCCTCCTTTTTGCAGTAAAATATGCTTTTACCCATCTAAAGTACAAAATACAAATACGAATAAATGTCATTTTGTTAGAAAACTGGACATAGCTATCCCCTTTCTGCAGTTAGCGATTCGAATATAATATCTACAATGACAATAGAAGTTCTATAACTATAGATAACTGCTCTGTGGTATCTATGTATGTATGTATATGGTCAGTTGAAAAATTTCTCTATTTTGATAGGATACTAGTTTTATGACATTTTTCAACACAATATCTTTTTGTCTCAAATGAATTCTTCACGATCTAAGTTCTTAAGTTAAATATACATACATACATACATTTTTTACACGTGAATATTTTTTGTATTATAAATAAATATCAAATGTCCAAATGGAAGTAAAAATATGTACATAAGTAAATTTTTTCAAAAAACACATATGTATGTACCTATATATTTTTCAAAATATTTTACATGTAAACTTTAAAGTGTTTGCTTTCAATTATTACATAGAAATAGAATATTAAATTCATAGAAAATTGTGTATACAGACAACGACTACTTAAGTACAAAGACTGATTGCTCAATTTTATTTTACTGTTTATATGTGTTGGGCGTACCAAACTAATATGACAACTTATTGTTTATAATCACTTATAACTAATTTGTGACTAAAGTTACATAAAAATTATGTTCTAATGAAATATAGAGAAGAATCTAAGCTTTATTTTCACCGAATATATTAAATATCTATGAGCAACGTAAATCACAGAAAAAACGTGATAAATATTAAGTAACATAAAACCGAGAATCAATTTTTCTGATATCTCCCGAAGTACTAAAAATATCAAATTGTAATGTTCTACAAATTTGTAGATTTTTATCAAATAAACATTTTTCCCAAACATTATTATATCATAAAATTAATAGAAATTTAGTTATTAAGGAAAAATTATAATTTTTAAATCATATCACAATTATCTCTCTCATGCTCAGTTTATGTAAGTTTTTACAGTCACCTCTAAAAATATAGTACCACTTTATGGTACATTATAAAATATTGCAATAAACTGATAATTTTTTGTATTGTTATTTATTATTAATACCATATAAGGTGCGCGTGCACTCATAAAAGACTCATGACTTCCCGATTTAAATGCACTATATATAGGCATTTACATATAAATATCGGTAAGAGCTGAACCTGCTACATTATGTACATATGTACATATGTATATGAGAAAAAGGGAATGCCATGAACATCAAAGGTATTTTTTTTCCAAATTGGATGAATACCTTAAAAGATACATACATACATATGTACATATATAAATTTTTCCAAGTCAAATTTGAAAAAAATGGGATGAAAGAGTTGGGTTCTTTTAGGGCTTGTGAATTTTTTCTTGGATTATATGACTTTTGATTCTTTTTGTGCAAAGTTTTTGATTTTTACTATCAGTCACAACAACCAAAAATATGTAACATATGCAAGTATATTTGTTGTTCAGAAAGAAAACCTACTTTAATAGAATAAATACATATGTACCTATGTATGTAGGTACATAAATAATTTTGGAATAAGAACGCTTAGCAGCCGACAAATTTTTCTATATCAAATATATGTACATAGAAATGTATTTATTTTTTTGTAGGTATATCTACGTACATACTCTCCCCGACACTTGATTAAGAAAAACTTTTTTTTGCCTGTATTTCTACCTGTATGGGGTGATCCTAAAAATTATTGATAAGAAATATTTTTGTTTAAGGTAAAAATTGAGGCTTTGCGTTCCGTAAATAAAAATTATAGAGAAATTATAGCGGAAATAGGACGAAGCATTTGTGTTATTAACAGTTATTTGAAAAACAAAGAAAACTACTGCAACAATAGAAAAGGCAGGACAAAAAAGGCTGCAACGGAAGTGGAAAAAAGAAGAATTTTAAGGGTTGCTTCTAATTCTACCATGACGTGTTTATGTATCAGGGCAGCAATATAATAATGTAGAAGATCTTACAGAGTCAATTTTACTTGCCTGGAATTACATTCCACAAAATGTAATAACCACCCTGTACCGATCATTACAGAGCAGAATTTTTGGATTGATTAGTAACAATGGTAAACATACACGCTATTAATAAAAAAAAATATTTAAAAAATACGATTTTTTAAGTGTTTTATTTATTTTTCTTTAGCTTTTCTTAAACATGTGTCGCGCTATTCATACACCTTTTTGAGAAAAGTATCCTAAAATTTTTGCTAATTGAGGGAATTTCCATAGTTACTTTATTTTCTTATTGAATACCCTAAACAAAAATATTTCTTATCAATAATTTTTAGGATCACCCCATACAGGTAGAAATACAGGCAAAAAAAAGTTTTTATTAATCAAGTGTCGGGGAGTGTATTTTGTGAATATTTAATTACAATATAACAAACACGTATTAAATTCAAATTCTAAAAAAAATTCAAAATTTATTCAACTTGTTTTGTTTATACTTCATCATCTGTTTTTTATACATATATACATAGTATACATATGTATGTATATCAACATATGGAATTTAAAATTTAAGATATAAAGTATCCAAGTGATGTGTTGTGGAAATGACTATATATATTATGTACCTACCTTGTTGGTGGTTAATCCAGTGGCGGTTCGTGTGGAAATCAAGTGGTGAGGCTGCTTAAAGTTTCAAGGATGTTAACACTCGAATCAATGTTAACACGTTTTTGTCAAAAATCCGTTTTTTAATTTGAAAATCTCC
Source organism: Bombylius discolor (assembly GCA_939192795.1). Classification (NCBI taxonomy): domain Eukaryota; kingdom Metazoa; phylum Arthropoda; class Insecta; order Diptera; family Bombyliidae; genus Bombylius; species Bombylius discolor. Next base: position 24,332,478 of record OW584238.1, read on the forward strand.
TGACTCTGCTGTCCGATTGATTTGAAATTTTTGTAATGTATTTTTTTTATCATTCTCTACAAATTCCCTTTCACACGAATAAGATCCTTTCAATAGGACGCGAATTATAGGGCAGCGAAAAAACTACTCTGTCATAAGTATAAAAAATATCAATCTTTTTTAGGGCAATTGTTAAACTGCCCCATAAGAGTATAATAGTCATGACAGACCGAAGTTTGGAAACTATCTAAACCCGTTTAAATGGATAAATTTCTTGGTCTGTCAGCAATGGGTTGGGATAAGAACGTTGTTAAGTGGTTAAGACCAAACCACATAATTAATGTGATCCATTGGACTAATTTTAACGCTTGTGAATACTTGCGAATATTTCGTCAATGGAACGCACTTTTTATAGAACTAAAAGCCCTCTTACGGAAATTTTCAGCGTAACTACTCAGGTTTTTACAAGTAAAGTATACACACGAATGAAAGCATGAGTAGATGAGATCACTCCCAACTACTTACAAGCAGTTGAATTATCTCAATAGAACATACTAAATATAAGTAGTTTAGCTCGTTTGAAGCTTTTTTTGTACAGACAACACCATCTGTGATAAAAAAAAATAAACGAAGTAAACTTATTTGAAATAAAATTCTATACCTGAAACATAATGTGCTGTTCATACGTAAAACGTTCATAAGCAGTATTTCTCATAGAACTGGATTGAAGGCGTCAGAATAAAACTATCTTTACAGCGCTGTAGGAGTTATTCAGTTTTACATTTTGCAGTAACTCTGTTGTCAACTAAATTTTGCTATATCGTTGTGATCGTTAGCTGAATAATATAATATTATTCCCTTTTTACATAATACTGAGATTGGAGTTGATTTTTCAAACTATTGAAATTGTTCTCCATTTTTGAAATTAAAATTCATCTACAAAAAAAAAAGTTGTTTTTTGATAGGATAACAAATGAAATACCAGAAAATTTAAAAGCATTTTTTGAGTTTTAAGGGCAACTAAACCAGTTTTGGTCTGTCACTACAAATTCTTAACTAAAAGCTCTTTTTCAACTGGTTTAGCTAAACCCCAAAAAAACTTTTGGTCTGTCTTCATTATAATCTTATTAATCTTATTCATCATTCAAAAAGAATGAATATATGTATATACCTATTATATTTCAATTCTCTTTGCATATACTTGTACACATGTACTTTGATTTTGATTTTTCTCTACTTTTTCTAAAAATAATTTTTAACTTATTTTTATGAAATTCGGCTATTTTATGTAATATAAAGTGAAATTCTTTGTAGCCATTGGCCCGTTACCCCTTAATTAACCTGTTTATAAGTTTTTTTGCAAATATTTCTTAGATCACAATTTAAAATTAATAAACAACGTTTATTTATAATACAACAAAAGCAACAAACATATTTTTTAAATAAATTAAATAGACAATGAAACATAAAAAAAAGAATAAAGAAAATCAATGAGCTCAAAATTTAATCGTATGCCGTTTCTCTTACTTCAACATTGCCATCGCTATCCGTGCACACTAGTTTTGGACAACATGCTGGAAAAGCTTCGCCTTTATCGCCCTGTATCGGTTTACATCCTTCCGGTATATTATATCTTGTGCAGCTGTATATAATCAAATTGACAGAGTTATTTTTACCTAAATAAAAATCTGAAAAAATGTATTTCAAAAAACTAATACTTACAAATTAACTAAAATAATAAAATCATCCCGACAATAAAATTTCTCGCAAATGCCTTTTGGTTTGTATGTCTCGCCTACTTCAAATGCATATTTTGTCTCTTTATGATAACATTTTCCGGGAAAATCTATATTTAACAATATAATCATCAATTAATATAAAGAAGATGACATCATTAAACAAAATTCAAATAATAGAAATGGTGTTTTATAATAATAATAATAATAATAATAATAAAAATATATGTATACAAAACATTTAATACTGTTCAAAGTTATAATTCTCACCTGGATGATGTGCATTTGGAATGTAACGTTCACCATGTGCCATAGCTAAAATGTAAACAAATATTGAAATTGCTATTGAAATTTGCTGCTTCATTATGATTTGAATTATATTATTAAAAAAATATATTTTTATAGCTTTTATTCAGTTAAGTTGCTTTTAAAAAAAAAATTAACTATTGATCTGTCTACTTTGAAAACAAGTTATTTTATGAATTGGAGAATATTTTCAACGTCTTTTTATATTAAAAGTATCTCAAACTTTAATTTCATCATATACATATGTATGTAGTTAATAATAAATGAGAATATGTACAGAAATATGTAAAATACGCAAAATGATATATTAGCTAGATACAGGTAAAAATAAATTTCGCGGTCAAATTGTTATACTTAACTGAGAAAACATAAGCAAGCGAAAAAAAAAAAAATCAAATTTGTATTTGATATTGTTTCCATTGTTTGATGTCATACATCTTTTAATTTATTATTATACAAATATAAAAAAAGAATGTGATTTATTTAATTTAAGTATATCTATGTATATCTACATTGTATATGTATACATATATATTATACCACAGTAATAAGAAACATTTAAATATATGTATGTATTATAAAAAATGCAGTGTTACAGGAGTTAAGTTCAACAATGCGGGATGTGTATTTTTGTTCTTGATCCAATTTTGATAACATTAAAGATAGGTGATAAATTAAAAGGTTTATTCTGTTATTATCGTTTATAATTTACTTGTTCATTTATTTAATATATTTTATATACCTATATTCATAAACATACTTGTATGTATGTACATAGATGTACATAGATGTACATACATACATATGTATACATATGTATAGGTATATAAAAGAAAACTTTTTATTTCTTTATTATTTAAAAAAAATTGCTTATCAAAAATTTGTATTTTGTAATTTTTACATTTTTGGAGAAAAGCAATTTCATTAAGAAAATTCAATTTCGAAAGGATATCAAAATTTAAGATATGTATGTATGTATATACATATATCAGTTAGCCAACTACTACTTTTACAACGCTATTTCGATATATGTAACACGGTTTATTAATTGTAGCAATTGCAGCTACTTAAGAGGATTTCAGATTTGGTGACGTTTTTGCAATCGCTAAAAAGTAAAAAGCGTAGTATATCTATGAATTTTTGCATGAATAAAATACGGAAAATGAATGGAAAATATCTTTTTCAACCCACGCCTCACGCGTCACATACATACTTACTATACCTATACATATGTACATATGTACATACATACATGTATACATATTTGACACTTTTAATTTAAAGGAAATAAATTTAATTGAAAAGGGAAAAAAATAGAAACTGTATTTTTTTAAATTTGATACGTGTTAAATTATTTATGTAACATAATACATTTTAAAACAATTATCTAAAATCTGTAACTATCCACAGACCACAAAAATACTACGTAGTACGTTGACGTTTACTGTTTTAAAACTAGCTGTGTTTTATTGGAATTGACGAAGTGATATGTGCTCACACCAGTTTAGCCCATTTCACTTATCTTCTTCTTGAGAATAGGCTCACTTTAGGTGTCCAAGGCATAAATTTAAAAAAATTAAGTCACATACTTGAACAAATTTCACTGAAAAAATCCAATATTACAAAACAAATTAAGAAGAAATATGAAATATGATTTAAAATATCACGTAATAGCCCCAAACTTCAATTGTATATGATACTTTACCACCAAAACATCGGTAACCTGATATAGTCTGAATTTTAAAAGTTGAGGTTTTTTCGCGCATGTTTTACATGGCTTTGTGATCTTTTTTGTGTAGATGTACGAAAGAAGAAACGTGTTACAACAACAAAAACGCATGTGTGTAAGTATCTTTTTTTCCGCGCATGTTTTTCTAGTATAATACGAAACCTCAACTTTTAAAATTTTGATTTTTGACTATACTAAGCAAATAAGCTTATAAAATGTTGGCTTATTTGCTTAGTGAGATTTTTCGTAGCAATTAGCGACCTCTATTGTCGACTAATGAAAATCAGGGCGAAAAAACCACTCAGCATGTGAGGAAGTGAGAAATCTCAGAATTCTCATTTCCTCAGAATCCTCAGTTCTAACTTCCAATAAAGCATAAGTCATAGCTAGTATGTACTCCGTTTTCGACACGAAACAGCTATCATAAACTGATAAAGAACACATGTCATATAAATAATAAACTTCCAATAATATTATATGTATTAAGATGATGTCAGCAACAACAAAATAATGTTTCTTTTAGAAATACATACCTATTACATAATTTATTTTTCAAAAGACGTTTTTTTTATTTTTATAATTATTAAAATTTGCTTTTTTTATAGATCATGTGGAAAAACTGAAAAAGCTACATACATATATGTACATATATGTATGTACTTTGGAATCCTATTTAATATAAAACATTAAAAAGTATACTTCATATAATATATATTGTATCGCACGTACACATTTCAACTTCCATATGCATATGTATGTATGTAGGTACATTGTATGTATAAAAAACAGATAATGAAGTATAAACAAAACAAGTTGAATAAATATTAAATTTTGCATTATTTTAAAATTTGAATTTAAAACACATGTTCTATTATAATTAAATATTCACAAAATATGTACATAGGTATCTACTTACAAGAAAGATAAATACATTTCTTTATTTGACATAGAGAAATTAATTGTCTGCTGCTAAGCTAAGCATTATTATTCAAAAATTATTTATGTATTGAATGTATATATATATAGGTATATATAGCCGAAATCTGAACTAAGGATTTAAAACCCAAATTTCTGAATTCAATTAAATAAATTGAATTTCTAACTTCATGTTGTTTCAAAACTTAAATAAACTAATAATTTATATGCATATGTTACAGATTTTTGATTATGGCTGATAACTAACTAATAATATAATAATTCACAGCCCAAATTACAAATCGTAAGGATATGAAATTTTGAACAAAAACAGTCTATGCCTCTTTCATCCTCTTTTATACCAATATGACTTGGAAAAATTCATATCTTTTGCAAAAAATAATCCTATAATGTTCCTGGCAGTCCTTTTTTTTTATATAGCGGGTTAAGTTTCCATAAAAAATCAAAAATTGCATGATTTCATTTTTCGGCAAAATTTCTAGAGCAAACGAAAGGAGCGGAACATTCGGCTACGAAGAAATATAATTTCTAATTTTTTTGGTTGTGTTCCTGTTTGTAGTAGTACTACACAGCTTTTATGGTTTTGGAAACCTAACAGTTCAAGATATGTACATAAATATAACGATTTTATCATCATATCATATCATATCATCATATTTTCTCAAGTCACTGTATAGGTAATTTTTAATGAAATCAATAAATACATATGTATGTACATAGCTATATTTATTTATCTTACCGAAAAGTGTTGTATTTGTATTGAGTAACAAAAAGAGCTAACTAATAATATGAAATCTATACCGTTATTTTCTGGAGAATTATAATCATTTTTATGGCCAAAAGTGTAAAATATTTCTATTTATAATAAAATTAATAAATACATAATTATAAATTTATAAACACGTGTGTATGTACATATATACAAATGTATATATTGTACCTACGTACATATTTATATATACATATGTGCTATTATTTGTGTCAAATGTTATCAACTTCAACTCCTAAATTCATGATATGTATATACGATATTAAATTATCAATTGAAAGCATTTGCAAAAAAATAAAATTAAAAAAAAACATTAATTAATTAAAAATAAAAAACAGAACAATAAATAATAATAAAGAATTAAATCTTTAGTTGATATTATTGTGAAAGTTTTCTGATTTGATTCTCTGATACATACAGCCATACAGGATGTACACATGAGTGAGTGCGCCAACAGAAAATTGCTTATAACATCAACTTAAAAACCAAAGAAATAAACAGAACACATATTATGTATGTAGGTACTTTTATTGAAAACCTATTATAAAATTTTTGTATAAAAACTGATTTAAAATATTTCATTTTTCATTGTTTTGCAAAAATTCGTACGCAATTTAATGATTTGTCATTTTAATTGAAAAATGAATTGGAAAATATTTTTATTATTTTGTGTAATTTGTGCATTTTGGGAAGTAAATTTAGTATTTGGAGCTCATGCTGTAGGAAATGGTTCTCATCCAGGTAAGGAAAATCCAGATATGAATCTTATTTATTTTTATTCAATTTTCAATGTAATTTATTTAAGACTATCCCGGAAAGTGTTACGTAGACTCTGATGAAATTTATACACCAGGAAAACATCAAAGAAAAGACACATGTGAAAGTATTATATGTGATTCAAGTGGATGGTTAAATTTTTTCAGGTAAATCATACAAATTTGTTTTATTTAATACTACCTACATATGAATATAATTTTTTTCTTTTTAAACTTTAATTAAAAGTTGCGGCTTAAAGGGATACAATAATAAACATGGTCCATGTGAAATAGGTGATATTGTAGATGCAACAATTCCATATCCTGATTGTTGTCAATTTTATTTCCGTTGTAAAGATGACAATGGTGAAGAATATTTGGAAATTCATTAAACTTTTTCTATATTAACTACAATAAATCATTATAAACTAAAAAAGTTGTTTGTAAAATTTACAAAGCTGTTTTTTCTTGTTTACAAAATACAAAAACGAAACCAGATGCTTGTCTTGCCACATATTGTTTTAGGGCGGTATTCGCTAAAATGATTGATCTTAAACTTGTCGTAACTTTATTTACCAACAAAGTTTAGCTGCGATTTTTAAATCAAGTTTTAAGTTACGACAATGGTAATATAGTCAGAATTTTAAGAGTTGAGGTTTCGTATATTATACTAGAAAAACATGCGCGGAAAAAAAGATACTTATACACATGCGTTTTTGTTGTTGTAACACGTTTCTTCTTTCGTACATCTACACAAAAAAGATCACAAAGCCATGTAAAAGATGCGCGAAAAAACCTCAACTTTTAAAATTCAGACTATAGCTGTCTGAAGTGAGTGTAGCTTTTTTTTCTCATTTTTTTTTAACGTGGCACATGTTAATTAGACGTCAAAATTAAATTTATAAAAAAATACATATCACGAAAAAAAGAAATTTAATTTACATATGTATATTACTATGGTAAATATGTAGGTATTTTCGAAGTTCAGTTAAACTCGCTTTAGATTTAATAATAATTAAAACCAAAATGGTGAATTTTTTAATCTTTACATAATATGTATGTATGTATGTATCTTCTTCGAAAATTATGAACTTTTAAAAACCTATTTTTCTACACTTTTTTCCCTTATTCTTATAGAAAACATATTTTAAAAATTGTTTTATTTTCAAATTAAGCCTAAAATTGCTTAATAAGAAGTTGCAATTTAGTTATTCTATACGTATACACGTTATACCTACATATAAATTAATAATTATTAAAAATTTATTGAATATTCAAAGATGTTACATTCCAATTCGAATTATATTTGGGGAAAGATCTCTTTTGAAGAAGAACATTTAATTTAAAAAATTCATAAACAGAGAACTTTAATTAAATTTAATAAAATTTATGAATAGAACTAAGTATGTATATTTTTCAAAGTATGTATGTACATTCAAAACCTAATCTTTTGTTTAGAAATTCAAATATATATACATATGTATGTATGTATGTATGTAGTATACTATTTTTAATGTTCAGTGTCCCCTTTTTTAATAATAAATTATTTCGTTTTTAAAAATAAATTTTTTTGGTTAAAAGAATTTTTGTTATCAAAAATAACTTTTGACTTTAAATTTTTTTATACACAATTCTTATCATATGTATTCAAGTGTTTTTCATTATTATCTACTGTGCAACTGTGAAGTTTTTTAAAATTTATTTCGAGGTAGTAAATTTACAAAAACTAACTTTTCTCACAAAATCAATTACCTGGAATATCAATTTTATTTTATTTATATTTTTAAGACAAAACATTCATAAAATTAAATACATACATCTCCTATTATTTTAAAATGAAAAATATTTTATTTACAATTTTGTTTTTGGTATACAATCTCCAATTTTCATTTGAAACTGCAAGTTAGTCAAAAATGAATAAGTTACTAATTTTCATTTTATATTAATTAAAAATATGTTTTTTTTTCTTATTTTAATTTATATAATAAAACATGTACATACATACATATATAGCTGTGAAATGTTACGATAAAGCAACAAACCATCACTGGAATGCAAATACTGAATATCGTCCTGTTGGTCAATGCATAACGATTCGATGTAGTGCAAAAGGAGGAAGATTAGCAATGACGTAAGTAAATTTCATAGAAAATTCGAATAAAAGTATCATTTTACTAACTTATTTCTATTAAAATTGTATTTGTGTTTATTAGGAATATTATTATTATTTTATTATTATTATTCTGTTTTGTTTTTGCTTGCAGTTGTCCTGTAAGTCAAGCAGATAGTGGTTGTACAAAACTACCTGTAGATTTAAGAAAAGCATACCCAGATTGCTGTCCAAAATATCAATGTGTTTGAAATTTGAATAAAAAAAAAAAAGAAAAACGGAGAGTGCACATCTAATGTATGTACTTTTAATAATATGTAATTGTTTTTGAATAAATGTTTAGAAAGGAATAGAATGAAGTTGTATTTTGAAAAATTATTTCTATTTAGATAAATCCAAATCATAAAATTTTGTAAGGAACTTTTAAAATTTTATTCAGTTTGTTGACATCGCGTTATTGAATTATTTTTCAATTTTATCGTTGAATTTACATTTTCACATCAATTAATATTCTCTTGTATTTTTTTTAAATCGTTGCTTAGTGGTTTAATCAAATATCACTGTGTAAAAGAATTTTCATTTCTTAATTTTGATTGAATTGTATTTGTGTATGTATTTGTCTTGTATGAATTATTAGTTCCAAGTTTTTTAATTATCTTCGTATTAAAATTTTTGAAGCTTTTCGTTGAAACTATGAAAAAGTATATTTTGAATTATAGTTGTGCCATTAATACTGTCACAAAGTAAAATTGATATTGCGTCTTAAATAAAAGATATTTTATCACTATATTATATTTTAATTATTGCAACTATACTATACAACGGTGCAAAAATTATTCAAAATGACTTACTTCTGCTCGTACACAAGCTTGTAGTATTCTTGACCAATCGTCAATTGCAGCACGGAACAAAATTTTATCGAGGTCATTTTTTGTCTGTTAGCGAAGAAGTCTTTCAGCTCTAGCTTTTTAAAGCCTCCGTTAATCTTTGGCCGGTTTGTCAGCGGTACGCTCCCGGCGGTATTTTAAAATATTTAGCAGATTTCTTCTCATTCAATTGAACGACTCTTTTGTACACGACACATCTCTAGTTGTAAATTGTAATACACATTTCTGTGACATGAAAAATACAATGCAGCGGTATAGTATTTTGTATGCTTTCGACGTTTGACCTTTCCTTGAGTCCTCTATTCTCCCCTAAAAGCTATGATTTGTCAAATTCAAAAATACACTGCTCGACACTTGATTAGCAACTTTTGTTTTTTGCCTGTATTTCTACCTGTTTAGGGTGATCCTAAAAATTATTGATAAGAAATAGTTTTGTTTAGGGTCTTCAATAAGAAAATAAGGTAACTATGGAAATTCCCTCAATTAGCAAAAATTTTAGGATACTTTTCTCAAAAAAGGGTATAAATAGCGCGACACATGTTTAGCAAAATCATTCTAAATTAGTATTTTACAAAGTAATAAGTTGAATTATTTGTCGAATATTATTTTTTTACTAAAATTCAAGTGCAGTTTTGTTTTAAGAAAAAAAAATTTTCACTGTTCTAATATAAATTAGAAAATGGGAAAAGGTAAAACTTTAACAGTAGAAGAACGTGCAAAAATTGACGCTTTGCGTTCCGTAAATAAGAATTATAGCAAAATTGCAGCGGAAATAGGACGTAGCATTAAAGTTATTACCAATTATTTGAAAAACAAAGAAAACTACGGCAAAAACAGAAAAGGCAGAACAAAAACAGCTACAAAGGAAGCGGAAAAAAGAAGAATTTTAAGAATTGCTTCTAATTCTACCATGACGGCGAGGCAAATTAGGGATACAGTTGGTACCAACGCATCAGTACGGACTATCCAGAGAATCCTGAAAAAGTCTCCAGTAATTAAAAGGTTAAAAATCAAAAGAAAGCCAGCGTTGACTCCCAGACACATAGAGAAAAAAATGAGCTTCGCAAAAGCACACATGACATGGCAAGACGAATGGCTTCAAGTAATCTTTACTGATGAAAAGAAGTTTAATCTCGATGGTCCCGATGGTTTTCAATATTATTTCCACGATCTTCGTAAAGAAGAGGTAAGAAGAAGACAACAAGGAGGTGGTTCGGTAATGATATGGGGTGCCATTTCTTCACGCGGTCCAGTCGATATTAAAATTTGTCATGGTCGTATGGATGCGAAAAAGTACTTAGATGTTATCAGCGACCTGAAAGTTAAAATAGTTCAACGTTTGCAAAGGGAGGATTTTATATTTCAACAAGACAACGCTCCATGTCACTCAGCAAGGCTCGTCCAACAATGGTTTAGGGAGCAAGAAACTAATTTAATGGAATGGCCGTCGCTGTCACCAGATTTAAATATAATAGAAAATGTTTGGGGCTTTCTATCACGACGTGTTTGTGTATCAGGACAGCAATATAATAATGTAGATCTTACAGTCAATTTTACTTGCCTGGAATTCCATTCCACAAGATTTAATAACCACCCTGTACCAGTCACTACAGAACAGAATTTTTGGATTGATTAGTAACAATGGTAAACATATACGCTATTAATAAAAAAAAATATTTAAAAAATACGATTTTTTAAGTGTTTTATTTATTTTTCTTTAGCTTTTCTTAAACATGTGTCGCGCTATTTATACCCTTTTTTGAGAAAAGTATCCTAAAATTTTTGCTAATTGAGGGAATTTCCATAGTTACCTTATTTTCTTATTGAAGACCCTAAACAAAACTATTTCTTATCAATAATTTTTAGGATCACCCTATACAGGTAGAAATACAGGCAAAAAACAAAAGTTGCTAATCAAGTGTCGAGCAGTGTAATTTTTACGCGATTTTCATACGAATAAATTCGTCCTCTACAACGAATTTAATGGTTCGCATTCCACTTTAAACTGTAGATGCATGTATGACAGGCAAATGTTTAAAAAAATCAAGGTACATATTAAATGATTCGATTAATTTAATTTTCATTTATATTTATCATATTTACAGCTAATTTACCACTTTTATCAACCAATTTGCATAGATAAATTTAAAAATAAAAGACGTTTAGATTCATTCATAATAAAATTATTATGTAATATTACTATATCATTTACTTATTACTAAAGTTTCTTTCTTAATCATATTATACATGTGATCTTAACGTATATTAGAAAAAAAAAATACTTTGTTATAATATGTGCGTGTAATAAAAATTTAAAAATTATAATTCAAAAGCAAAAAACGTGTGTTTTTTAAATCATAACGTGAGCTCAAGCGTTTTAAGGTTTAACATAATTTATGAAAAAATTTGTTCTAATATACATTTAGCTACAATTCTATATAAAGAACTTTTTTTAAATAAAAGAAATAAAATGTTTGTCTAATTAAGACTAAACTTTTTTAATTATATGCTTTCTTAAAATAAGAAATTTTAACCACCATACACACAACATATAATACGCTACCTACAGTTATCGTATTTTAAAAGATGTGAAATTATTTTCAAACAAATAACGAAAATTATTTATTCCATTCTATATTCACTTATCATTATTTGTTTCTAATTCAGGCACATCAGTTGCAAGCATATTGCAAATCATAAATGATAGATCATCATTTGATTGCATAACATTTGAATATTCCATGTATTCAGTTAAATTGTAATCTGTTGTCAATAAATTCTGATTACCAGAGGTAACAGCAGCGTTATAATCACTTTGTTGTTGTTGCTGTTCATTCAAATCACCAAATGGTTTTGAAAACTGAATTAAAGATACTACTATAATATGATCAGAAAATTCATGTTCACTCATATTGTGTTGGTTTCTTAAATGTTTTAGAAGATTTTTTTGATGTAATTGAATATAATTACAAAGTACACATACATATGCATGAATTTCTGTAATTGATTTATCAAATTCATAAATTTCGTGTACTCTAGCTTTACGTTTTCTTTCACACTGATTATTTATATGAGTTTGTGTTGATTGTTTACGTGGTCTTTTTGCTTTACAACCAGTACATTCATAACCGTATTCACCTGTATGCATTGTAAAATGTTCCCACCAATAACGTAATGCAAAATTCATATCACGTTTACAAAATACACATAATGCTGTATATTGGCAAGTACGATTTGTATCACTTTTTTCTTTCAAATCAGTAATAAATGCATAATTAATATTTTGTGAAATATAATCGACATCTCTTCGTGTTAAACGTGATATTATAACTTCATATTCTGGATGTTGATTAACATAATGCGTAACTGCATGTTGAACTTTCTCTTTACAAATTAGACAAGAATCAATAAATTTACTACGACAGTGATAAGCTGGATCTGTATTCATATAAGCTAATATTTTTTCCAGTGGAGTTGATGTACTCCCATTTTTTTCATGTGTAATTTGTTCTTCTTCTTCTTCTTCTTCTTCTTCTTCTTTCAATCTTGAAGAATCATCATATGCATACGTTGATGTTGACGCTGCTGTTATTGACGATGCATAACTTTTTCGTCTTTTTTCGTAATAATTGAAATCTTCCTGTGAACTATTTCTTTCTGGATCTTCACTTTCAAACCATGTTGGTGTAAGAAGATCTGTATCAAATGGTGTTTGTATTGTTGTTTTATCAGCTTCGATCTTAATTTTTTTTCTTTCATGCTCGAGCATAAACTCTGCTCCTGATTCTCCATTCAATCGTTTTATCAATGATGATTTTTTTTTGTTCATTTTTGGCTTATTTAACTGATGGACAGCTACGTCAGCATCATTACCATAATCATCGTCTTCATTGTTGAAATATTGTTTCCAATTAATTTGTTTACTATCACGTCTTAATGATCTTCGTCGTTCCTACAGTTAATTAAATAAATATATAAATTTCGAAATACAAGATTATACATTTTTCTTACCTCTGTTATTTGTTCATTAACACTAACATTACATTTCGGTGCATATTCTTCATCGTCACTTTTATTGTTATCCTGATCGTATTTTGATCTACGACTTTTACTCGTTATTTGTCCATTACGACGATCTCTTGTTAAAACCTTATTATAATTTTTACCTGATATTTCACATACTTTATTACCAGTCTCTGTAATTTTTCCATTTTTTATAAACAATTCACGAATTTCTTGATTCAATTTCTCAATATTAACTTCATTTATTGATTTTACAATCAATTGTACTTTTTCTACTGTTCCACCATCTGGTAATAATTTTAACATTTTTTCTGAAACGACTAAACAAGTACATATTTCTTCTGGATTATTATGATAATTAATTATCGTTTTTAATTGATGATATCTTTCTGGATCTAATGATTTATGTAAAATTTCTAGAACTTGTTTCGATTTTATTTGTGTTGGACTTAATATGTTTGTTACAAAATTATCTAACCATTCTTTATTGACTTGATCATCTTTACATTTATTATTTGTTTGTAATGATGACATTGACAATGAATTATTATTTGATGATGAATGATTGCTTGTTGAATCATTTGTTGATATTGTTGTTGTTGAATCATCATGGGGTAATTGAGAAAATAATGACTTTTTTTTACTTTTATTTGCTTTCGTTGATTTTTTTGAATCAGCTTTTAGTAATGATGATGTTTGATTTTTATTGAAATTTTGAAATGCTGATAGAAAATCTCTTGTATATTTTGATGTTTCTGGTTGTTTAGTTGGTGTACAAACACGAAGTGTTGCTTGATATTCGTTACTGAATGGTTCGCATTTTTTCAAACGAATTAATGAATTTGTTCCAACAGGAGGTTTGGTGAGTAATAACTGGTTTTTGATACCTGAAATTAAGTACAAATAAAAAAAATTGTTATCACTTTTTAAAACCACCATACTTTTTTATTGTTTGTATTTAATTAATTGTATTAAACTTTATTTTTCTCATTTGTTTTAGAAGCATTGTGGTTACCTTTGCTAAACTAAGATTTGACAAAAACAGGCTATCTTATGGAGACATGACGAAGTGTCTTAAGGCTAAGCTTTTTCAAAAAAAAATATAATTCCAAAGAGTTAGAAAATTAAAGTTAGCTAGGATATTTCTTGAAATATTGTTTAGAAAATAAACGTTCAATGATAAAAATTAGTTAACCAAAGCCTGAGCTGGTAGCATCTAAGTTGTTTCAATCGACTCAGCAATGACTGAATAATCAATTCAGCTATTAACAAGTCGATTGAAACAATTTACATGCTGTCACTCCTGGCTTTGGTGTTTCTTTATCTACAAATAACTTTTTATTTAGTTTTAATTGGTAAAATACAACACGTAATATAAGCAATCAAAATTGAAAGGTTCTGAATTCTCTCATATAATTATTTTTCCTAAAAATTAAAAAAAAAAACCTTTTTAATTATTTTGTAGTTACAGCAAATTTTTATTTTTCACATATAAAAATTGTCAAACATTAATTAGAAAAAAACTATTTCGAACATATTTTTTTTGGAAAAAAAACAGTCTGTCTACAAATGTAAATAGTAAAGAAATTGACAATTTATTGCAGTAAATATAAAGAAAAAATACTTTTGTCTCATGAGAAGATCGTAATTTTCTTGAAAATTATTGTATATCTGTGTAAAACAATTTACAGTTATTCTATATACACTATAGTTGCAAATAAATGTATAAAAATTTAAAATTATTAAATAAATAGTTAGTTTTAAATTTAAGATTTGGTGAGAAAATAAAACTATACATTAGCGATTAGTTACGAATACAAATATGTATCAAAAAAATAAAAAAAACTATACATATTTTTAAGTCTACCTGTTTCAATTGATGCCTTTGGTGTGCCAAAAGAGTGTACAGAACTTATAGCGAACATTGGGATATTTTCTGTAGGTTTTAATTTTGACAATGTTTGAGTTCCACTTGAGTGCTGTATTTTTTTAATGAGTTTATGTGATGGTTTCTTCAATCCTTTTGTACTTACTAAAATTACATCATCGTCATTATCTTTGTCATGATCATAAAAATCTTCATCAGAATCTAAAAGTTCAATAGTCTCTACAGATTTAGATGGATCTTTTTTCACTAAATATAAAACTTTCGATTTATCTTTAAACGAATATGATAAAGACTTTTCTTCAGAACATTGCTGATTGTTTTTAATATTATTATCACTACTATTAGTCTTTGTGGTAGGTATTTGCTGTCTTTCGAACAACCTTTTTAATTTTTTTTCTTGTACCAAACGACTTATATCTGATTCTGATACAATTAATTTTGATAAAGTGTTTTCTGGTACGGAATCTAATGCCTCACCATTCTCTATTAGATTTTCAAAATCTTTATCCAATAACAATGGGTCTTTGTTATTATCCTCAGTTACTATTTTAGTTTCTT
Source organism: Bombylius discolor (assembly GCA_939192795.1). NCBI lineage: Eukaryota > Metazoa > Arthropoda > Insecta > Diptera > Bombyliidae > Bombylius > Bombylius discolor. The sequence continues at coordinate 24,348,154 of OW584238.1, forward strand.
GTTTATGAATTTTACAATTTGATAAAGAATCATTAGTTTCATTTAAATATTCTTTTTGTGTTACTGTAATACATGACGAAAAAACTGACCTTTCAGATTTTTCTTCCTTAAATTCGTCATTTTTTACACCTTTTGAAAAATTGTTATTTTTAATTTCTTCTAATTTGAAATCCTTGTTATTTACATTTATGGACGATTCAATATTTTCCGATGATTTTTCATTATTTTGTATAATTTCTTTGTCTTGAATTTTTTTCAGTATTTCCATATTTTTAAAGTTATAAATATATTTTTCATCTTTTATTTTTGAATTTATATTTTGGTCCGTTTTAGATTTGTCTGTAGCATTAGTCTCAGTTTCGTAATTCTCTAGTTCGTCAAATCCACTTTGCCTGGCTATAGTATCATTTTTTGCTTCAGATTGCTTTTGTTGAGAATTTCGATTCTCTGAGTTCTCAATTAAAAAATCATTTCTCGTTTTATCATAGCTAATTAATCGTTCTGTTTTTGATTCAGTATCAGCTAAATCAATTTCAATCATATTTTTTTCATTTGATTCATTAACTATTTGGTGGAATTCTGTATTTTGTGCTACTTTATTTTTATTCCTTTCTGGATGATGCTTCACATTATCCATAATAATTTTTAAATTAGATTTTATTTCTTGATCTATACTTATGTTTTCTATAATTAATTTTCCTTCTATCATTTCTTGGCTACTTTTAATAACTTTTAGCATGCCTTTTTCGTTTACATTCAAGTTTTTTGAATTATGAAATATTTTATATTCAATATGTTGATCCTCAGAAATCATTTCTTTTTTCTAAAAAAGTGAAGAAAAATTTTAATGAAGGAAAAAATATACTTAATATAAAACATAAATATTACCTTAGAAGATATAGTCAAATTTATATTTTGCAAACTATCCTTTACGTCTGTTCCTATATTTTTCTTTTTATCTGTTTCGTCTGCATTTACAAAAGAATCCTTGACACTATTTAATAATTCGTTAACTTGTATTCTGCTGTTCTGATTTTTTTTTTCATTACTTAATTTTACCTAAGGAAATTAATTGGATATTAATTAATTAATTTTTATTATAATTTCTTATAATTTACCTCTGACTTTATTATATTGGTATCTTCCACTCTGCTATTAAGATTTTGTTCTTTATCACTTGTTTCATTTGTATTTATATACTTTAAAATTTTTTTTAAAAATCATTCTACAAATACATATGCATATAAAATAATAAATTACTTACTTTTACTTGATCTTCTGAATTAAGACTAGAATTATGTATTTCTGGATTAATATTTCCTACTATTATATTTGTAACTCTTAAGTTCTTGTCCTAAAAAAAAATAATGTATAAATATTAAAACAGTCACTTAAATTACATAGGTATATACTTTGTTCCGTTTAGTATGACGGTGAAGAGTAAAATGGGTATATGTCTTTTACATACTTATTCAACTTCAAATTTTTATATTTCACATTTTTCTCGGAACAGAATTCAAACATCTCAGAAAAATGGGAATAATTTTAAGTTTTTAGGTTGTTTTAGTGTTTGAAAAAAAACGGCAATGATATAAGCTGTTCACTGCCATACTAAACGAAACAAGGTACATTCAGCTGTGTGGGTTTTTCCTATCCTTTATTTATGCCGATTTTTTTGTGATTATTATATTACCTACAAAATGTAGTTAACCAAATATTATCGCATATCCTTAAAATTTCAAAAAAATCGGCATAAATAAAGGATAGGAAAGTTGAAGGTCGTTGCTAATTAGTTTTACACAGCTGTACATATATACATATTTTGTTGACGGACTAACAAACATGATTTTTTGTATTAATCTTGAAAGTTGTGACATAGATCACTATTGCAAATTTCCTAAAAAATATGTTTGGCATTTTTGAGATTAAGTTTAATTATTAAAAAGAAAAGCATTAAATTTATCGCTTTATTTTGAAAAAATATGAAAGTAGAACTAGAATTACGACTACCGATCACAAAATTGAAGCGGTCAGCTACCAACCACAACTAAGATTTTGCTTTGGCTGAAAAAGTAACAGCGACAAAAAAAAACAAATTCTTTACATGATAGATAACTATTTTGAAAAAGATTATACAAACAGTGGTATCAACAGAGAGAAGCAGAAAGCATTTGTCGAGGCAGTGTACTTTTACCATAAATATTTAAAAAAAAAAAAAAAAGTATTATAATAATGCACGATAAAAACAAAAACTTATATACATTTTAAACTAAAGCTATGTATAAAACTTGAAAGTTTTTTTTTTTTAACAACGTAACTGAAGATGGAAAAAGTAAAACCACAAATATAAAATGATGGAAAGATTTTAAGTCGCTGAAAACTATGCTCAGCGAATTTTAATTGTATCACCTCTAATATAACTGCATACAATCATAGTTTTATAATTTTTCATTTCTTTAGGTATTTCAACAAATTTGCAACAGTGATCAACAATCGGCTTGAATAAGGAACTTTGTGTCGACATTTTCCTTTCAGTCATAAAAAACTCCAAAGAACTTCCATTTTCGCTTATAACGAAACTATTACTACATATTTTGCAACAAAATTTGCAATTATCTTGAAACAAACTATAATATTTTTAAAACATTTACATTTTTAACTGGAACTTCTTCTACTATGTCAAACTTTACATCATCAATCTCATTTGAATGAACAAAATTACACTGTTTTGTCTTATTTGAATTATTTATAACATCCTGAAATACATAAATTTTATCACATTTTTTAATTCTTCTCTGGTTACATTTTTATTTATTATATGTTTTCTTGCCTCTGCTTTTTTTTTAATTTTTTTTTCATTTTTCAGTTCATCATTTGCACAATCGTCTTCAAACTTATTTTCTTCTTCAAAAAATAATGGTATTAATGGAGATGTAGGTAAATATGATAATCCTTGTTGTTGTTCATCTAAACCAGATAAATCCTAAAATAAAAAATTGTTTTATAATTCTTCAATGGAATAAATAAAACTGAAAAAAGTTTTATTTTTAAGACCATTTTGAAGTACAAAATTATGGAACTCTTAAGTGTCCAATACGCCAATTAATTTTTTTGTATATTGGATACTTTAGAATTAAGGCGATATGTATATAATAAAAAAATTGTTACCTTTTCTCCTTGCCCAAAACATTTTTCAAGGACTTCTTCGCACTTCAATAACACTTGTATTGATATTCTAAATCAAAATGAATATCAAAAATTATGATTAATAAAAAAATCAATACATATCTACCTTTTATTGGGACTGGTTAACAATTTATGAAGTAATTGCATTTGATTCAACTGGGCTTTATTACCATCTATCTTTAGATTTTCAGTTATTTGAATCAAATAGGGTACATATTTTTGAAGATCATCAATTTTTTGTTCAATTTTACTTATTTCGGTATCCATATTAGCGGATCCCTAAAAACATAAATTGTGTTATTTATATAGACTTTAAATCAAAAATCACAAATAAACCTAGTTCCCTAGTTATATAGTTAGAATTAAATTTTACAAATGAGGAAAACAATATCTAACCAAAGCCGAGCACTGGCAAGTGGCAACCTTTTCTAAACACTGTTTTATTTATCAACGATTTCACCATCTACATTACACCAATAAATATTCTATACAGTCGCGTTACAACTATCAAACAAATCCTAATTTTTTTAATTCATTAAAATTATCAAAATTTTCTTCAATTTCTAATTATAGATCCGGGATGCCGTAAAAGCAGTCTTTTTAATCACCCAATTTACACGACACAACACAGCAATTGTCAATCACGCAATTTCCACGATACGTCAATTGCTCTATCCATCAACCATCAAGCAACGATTTCTTGGTGATCGGGGTGAGGCAAATTGAGGGGTAGCACATCACTTGTGTACCAAAAATTTCATCGAGCAATTTGACATTTGCTCTATTCCTTTTTCGTAATTTTTTCAACTCTGCTTTATTTCTTCTTCGATTTTATGAAAGCAGTATTAAAAATCGTTACTTTATAAAGAGAAAAAGTAAATTCAAAAAGTGAAAAAAATTTATTTTTTTCGAAAGTGATGAAACATTGAAATAGGTGAATAAAATTCTTTTTTTAATTTTAAAATTAAATAATTTTTTTATATTTTTTATTTTTCAAATAAAAAAACAATATTTTAAGTAATTTTTTTTTTCAAATTACTTAACGTTTATTTAAATGTAAATATAAGAATATTCGAACAAAAGAAAATTTTAAAGAAGAAGCATTGTCTGTCATTTTGCTGCATGGATGATTGCTGGACTGTGTAAATGCAAGAGTACATCACGCAGCAAGTTCAAAGCAAAACGCCAAAAACTCGTCCAGCAATTGCTGTATCGTAGAAATTACCCCAATTGCTCTATCCATCAACCATCAAGCAACGATTTCTTGGCGATCGGGGTGAGGCAAATTGAAGGGTAGCACATCATTTGTGTACCAAAAATTTCACCAAGCAATTTGACATTTCTTTTATTTCTTTTTCGTAATTTTTTCAACTCTGCTTTATTTCTTTTTCGATTTTGTGAAAGCAGTATTAAAAATCGTTACTTTATAAAGAGAAAAAGTAAATTCAAAAAGTGAAAAAAATTTTTTATATTTTTCGAAAATGTTGAAAGATTGAAACAGGTGAATAAAGTCTTTTTTTAATTTTAAAATTAAATAATTTTATTATTTTTTATTTTTCAAATGAAAGAATAAAGTTTTAAGTTACCTTTTTTTACATTATTTAACGTTTATATAAATGTAAATATAAGAATATTCGAACAAAAGAAAATGGATGAAAATTTTAAAGAAAACACATTTTGCTGCATGAATCATTTGCTTGACATATGTAAATGCAAGCGTGAATCAAGTAGCACGTTCAAAGCAAAACGCCAAAAACACACAAAGCAATTACTTGATAGTATAAATTACCCCAATAAATACCTATGTACAGTGTTGTTAGATCGTCAGATTTTTGACTATTTGTCGGAATTTCGGCCTACGAAAATTTAAAAAGTTAAAAAGGAAAAAATGTGCCTCATTGAACAAAATCGTAGGAAAATCACGAGGGGTAAACATTTTCAAAATTATATAAAATACCTTCTTGTATTTTATACCACGAACTTTGAAAAATTATCATACCTTCGAAGTATAAGCTTTATTTTATTCATATTTATTAAATTTTCTCTTTAAAATTTTGACAATTGTTTCTTCATTACTGCCATCTGGTGTTTTTTTTATCACCCATAGCTGATAACGAATCTTGACTAAAGTGCTCATGAAAAATTGTGGGACCTCTTTTTTTTTGTTCTTTTTGTTAAGTTTTTAAGAGAATTATTTTATATTTTACAATTTTTTTTGTTTTTTGTAAAACTAATTGTTGAATTTTATTTGTTTTATTTTTATTTAATACAAATGAATTTATCTTTAACTAAATTATAGTTTTAATCATTTTTAAGGATTTTTATGTGTGGGAAAACCGTGGAATTTTTTGATTAGGTTTGTGGGAAAAACGAATGAAAATGGGATTTTTCAGCAAAAGCACCTAATAACACTGCCTATGTATGTAGCGAGAAAACAAGAAATGGAAAAAGAAGCAAAGAAAATGAGGATGTATACATAGGTTTATAGCTAATTCACTTTTAATATGAGTTTGTTTTACTCTCTATTCCAAGTCGTATAAACATGCTGATTCGAAATTTGGTTTTATTTGGGTTTAATCCAAACTTTTGTATTATGTATGTGTAGCAATGAAGAAAAAACTAAAGGAATGGCGGTATGCGTGTACATACAATATGTGTGAGCGTTGCTAAAAATAAAATACATGTGTTGGTATTATGGTTGTCAATTGTCAAAAAATGTAAACAAGAGAAAAACCAAATTTTTAAAAGTTGAATAAAAATTTGTAAACTAAATAATTAATTAAGTAATAAATTAGAAAGACTAGAAGACACTGTGAAATTTGTGTAAAGTGAAGTGAAAAAGACATTTATTAGATAAAAATATTAAAATTTTAGATATGAAGTGCTTTATTGTAGGTTGCTGCAACAAAACTCAACAGCGACGCGAGGGATTATTTTTTCACAGGTTAGTAAATTATGTAAAATATTTTTTAGAGTATTTAATAATGAGTTTCTGTGAAAGAAAATGTGATTAAGTACTATATACTTTTATTTTGGTAGTTTAAATTTCTTTATTTTATTGTCCTTTTTTACATGTTCTCAAATGTCAAAATTAAAAAAACAGAAAAATGTGTCGCCCGAAATTTTGATTTGAAGACCCAGCTTAATTCAATGTTAAATATGTAAATGCCTAAATATGTATGTATATATACGTACACTTAGATCAAATTAAAAGCATATAATATTTTTTCAGATTTCCTACGGAAGAAACTATGAGATTGCAATGGATGGAAATAATTGGTACAGATGTTCAACCTACAAGAAATACCCAATTATGTTCTGAGTACTTTCTACCCAGTGACATAATAGCATTATCAGGAAGAAGGATGCTAAAGGCATCTGAAAATAAACAAAACATATTTTCTCAAAAGACCCCAAAATTTTTTCTAACATTTTTGAAGTATTTTTAATGTATTTGTTAATCACACACACCATTCAAAATTGGCTACGTTTTCTGATTCATATGTCCATTCCTTTTTAGTTATTTATTCATTGATGTGTAGCGTAAAATGCAATATGGCGAATTTGATTTTTATTGTGCGCCGTGCTAATTATAGAGTGAAGCTGTGAGGTTCTTCTTCTTATTCTTCTTAAGCAGAAGACGAAAAACATGTATACTATACACATAGTATATACGTGTTCAACGTTTGCATGTATTTTTGTAATCCTAATTCAAAATTTTACCCGTTTATACATTACTCCCAATTTAATCCAAAATTCGAATTATTTTTTACACTAGTCGTGTTTTTCTGGACCTGATGAACTGATAATTGTCATATTTTCCATTTCCTCACTGAGTACTAACGTTTTTTTGGGACTCATTTTTTCTATTCCACAATAGTCGCTATGAAAAATTTTCGAAGAACAATTTTCTTTCATCATTCATCAGCTTCAGTTTACCATCTGTTTCTAGTCAAAGTATCATATGAAGTTTGGGGTTGTGACGTGAATTTGTAATTCGTATTTTATTGTTTTTTAATGTTGGGTATTAGTGAAATTTGTTCAAGAATGTAATTTAATTTTTTGTCATGTTTTACTGGGCACTGAAAGTGAAGCTATTTTCAAAAAGGATAAGTGACTACTAAGAGACTACTATGAACTAAACTTGGTTTATAAATCGAAATCAGTATTGTGCTTATGGAGGCAGTACCCGACTAGAATATAGAAAAGTATGCCTATATTGCCTGTACTGACTTCGATTTATAAACCGAGTATAGTGAAATTAAAAGTATTTTTACACGGTTCTTCTTAACGACCGAATTCTTGACAATTTTGGCCAAGGGGTATTGCGATTTCGTCATCTTTCTTTCCTTTTTAACCAAACTGATTTCTATTTAACGAGGTGAAGATACTAACACATATACAGTACAGCCGCTTAAGATTGGCGAAAAAGAAGTATGCGCAGTAGCATCTGCCTACCCTTTTCACTGAAATTTCACTGTGATATAAGCATCAAATTTTATAAAAATCCTTTTTGGAAAGAGAAATTCGCATTTTGCTACTTTAAATAGGAATTTATTACTTACACGAACAATCTTACGCAAAATATTTGATTTTTAAAAATAGAATTAAAATTCAGAAACAGAAAAATAAGCTAGGAAAATTTATTAAAAATTAAAAAAATAAAAATTAGTTTTATTAATTAAATTGAAATTTATAATTTCATTATTCTTGGCACTTTCACTGACTTTAATATCCATATACATTTTAAATTTTTAATTAATTTAAATCTTATTTTATATTTAAAATCGAACTAAAGAAAAATATTGAAATGTCAGAATAAAATATTGAAAACACTAATTGTTATTTTTATTTAAAATAAACACCGCAGTATCCTGAAAACGATTGAGCAATTTCAGCATATACATATTTTTATTTTCTTCAATAAAGGGGAAATGAAACGAAATTTTCAAAATTTCTCCCACCTGCGCAACTTTTCGGCAATCTTAAATGGCTGTATTGTCCAAAAGACTCAAAAAAAAATTTTTGCCGCATTTAAAATTCAAATACATACATTGAAAAATTTGTGTACGAACAATGAATTGAGAAGAAAGAAGGGAGAATGGTGTAAAAGTAAAAATGTCAAGAATACGGTTGTGTGGAAGAATCGTGTAAAAGTACTCTTTCAGACTTCTAACATATTTTGCAGTTTCTAACATCATTTTTTGTAAATTTGAACAGTTATTTATTAATTCCCAGTTTCACAGTGGCAGTGAAACCTTTTGCTTAAACTCATTCAGTTTCACAGTGTAATTTAATCGTCAGTTTAACTAAACTGACTTTAAACGACTATTGTAAATAAAATGCAGCATTGTGAACAGAATATTGACGTTTGTTGTATATTTCAATGAATATTATTTATTTTGAAGTACTCTGATGAAATATAATATATAATAAAAAAATATAAAAAATAAAAATGGAAAAGCAATTTGAACTTTGTTAGATTTTTTAGGGAATCAAGTTGGAGGACTTTCATTTGTGTATTTATTGATTTATTTATTAATTCAAAAATACACTTCAAGAAAATATATTCTTTTAGGCAAGTGTTACAAAATTGCAAATTCAAATTAAAACTCAAAAATTCTTAAAATAATAATAAAAAAGAACAAAAGAAAGAAAAAAAAATAAAAATAATAGTAGCAAAAACAAAACAATAATAATAAAATATAATAATAATAGTAATGATAAAAATAATAATAATTAAACCAATATGATAATAAAAGAAGAGAAAAAAAAATTATAATAATAATAATAATGAAAATAGTTATAATAAAAATATAATATAGTAATGACAATAATGATAATAATAATTGAATAGAAATAAAAAGAAAGTATAGAGAACGAAAAAAAAGGAGAAAAATAATAATAATAATTATAATAATGCAATAAGAGTAACAATAATAATATAATATTATTATTAAATTAATGATAATAATAATAATAATAAAAAAATAAAAATTATGATAATATTACAGAGAATAGAAAAACACAAAATCAAAAAAAATAAAAAATAAAAAGAACGAAAAGATAAGAGAAGAAAAATGGAAAAAGAAAGATAAAAAACGCTATTTAGAGCAAATGTGTGACCATAGTAGCTTCCTAAAAACATTGTACGAGGACGTCCTTTGAATTCCAGCTGGTAAACTATTCCAAAGACGAGAAATATGAATAAAGTAAGATGTCTACGTATGTTTAGTGGTTTTAAAAAGGAACGAAGATAACGAGGTACAGATGTATACAGGATTTTGTGAAATAGGACTAAGGATCTACCAAGTATTGCATTAGTATAGTTGGAAATATGTACTTTCCTATCAAGCTGGTAAGCAAATCGGACGCAGTCATTGAAAGCCAAATTTAACTTGTGAAAACAAGATTGGTCTAAACAAGGAAAAACTACACAACCATACATGAAATGAGGAATGACAAGAGAGCGTACCGGCTTCAAGCGCATGTCCGAAGATAAATACCCTGCAGTGAGCTTCAATTTTTGAAGGCTAAAGTAGACTTTTTTCAAAATATCATTAATGTAATCGCAGCAACTCATTCTACTGTTGAGCGTTATGCCAAGACTTTTAACTTTTGGTACACGAAGAAGCTCACAGTTATTCAGAAAGATAGTAGGAAAGGAACTATTAGGAATTTCAAAATTGGACAAAAACATGACTTGTGATTTGAGAGGAATCAGACCATGCAGATATTCTATTCAAATCAGAATTAATATAATCAGCACAATTCTGCAGTGAATTAATATTGCCACCAAGATAGTTGCAAGTTGCACATCTTCAGCATACATATGAACATGGCAATGGTAAATATAACTAGGTAGGTCATTAACAAATACACTAAAAAGAAAGGGGCCATGAAGCGAGCCCTGAAGTACTCCACTGATTACTGGCACGATATCCGATACATTGCCTTTAAGTTTAACACATTGTTTACGTTTGGAAAGGAAACTGCGAAAAAATGTAATGGCTGATGATGAGAATTTGAACAAATGAGATAATTTATAAAGTAGTATTACGTGATTTATAGACTCAAAAGCTTTGGTAAAATCTAGTAAACATAGTATGACTGCCTGTGCATTGTCAATTATGGTACGCAAATCTGAAGTTATTTAGGAGTGCTGTCTCACAACTATGAGAAACCTGACTGCCAGGGGGAAAAACGGCTGCGGCTATTAAGATATTTCAACAATTTGATTGTGCATAATTTATTTAGTACTTTCGAGAGAAAGCAAAGGATACCAATAGGGCGATAATCAGATGGGCAACTGCAGTTGGACTTTTCAGGTATTGGAGTTACAGCGGCCATTTTCCATAAAGAAGGGAAATTGGAACTGGTGAGGTATGTAATGGTGAAAGAATGTGGGGTAGAATTAGTTTCAGGAAGCGCGGAGATACATTATCAGCTCATACTGCAGAGGATTTGATAGAATAAAGTGCGCTTACAACCTCATAATGGTCAATACATTTAAAACTGAAACCATCGCTAGGGTTAATGAAACGTGTGGAGAGATATGGAAGGAGGGATACTGGACAAGAACAATTTATTGAGTAAACTAGGATCTATATCACAGAAAGCGTTGTCTTTCCACCAAATGCCTAAACGGGATCAAGAAGTGAGGAAAAATAGGCAGTTTTCAATTTACGTACTATAGTGGTAATTTTTTTCCTAACAGTGATATATCCACGTCGAGATTCTATAGTTTTAAGTGATTTGTATCTATGAAAAATATGTTTCCGTTCCGAGATGAGAAACCTCATTAGAAAACCAAGGACAAGGTTTCCTAAAAGTTCGTTTGCGTTTTAAATTATCAGGTCATCCCATAAATAATGCGAAATTTTATCGAATTGAAAGAGAATTAAATAAAACAATTTTTATGTATATTTTAATCATGTATGTATTTTCCTTCATTGTCTACAATTGTTCTCCACCTATCAGCTAACTTTTCTATACCTCTTTTGTAAAAGTCCTGCGGCTTTGAGTCAAAAAAGGATTGTAATGTCCTTTCGACATCTTCTTTACAATTTAATTTTTTTCCCGCTAGATGAGCTTGAAGACTTCGAAACAGGTGATAGTCTGACGGTGCCATGTCTGGTGAATACGGTGGATGAATCATTCTTTCCCAGCCAAATTCAATAATTTTATCTAGCGTTGGTCTTGCTATATGAGGTCTCGCGTTGTCTTGATGAAAAAGAACACCTCTTCTGTTAACGAGCCCTGGTCGTTTTTCTACGAGTTTTTCTTGAAGGCGCTGCAGTTGTTCGCAGTAAATCTCCGTATTAATGGTTTGGTTACGATCTAACAGTTCGAAGTGGATAATTCCGCGAATATCCCACCAAACACTTAACAAAACTTTCAAAGGATGAAGTCCACCTCTTGATTGTGATGTTGAAGGTTGGCTTGGGATCTTTTACGTTGTACGTTATCATACAGAACCCACTTCTCATCGCCAGTCACAATACGTTCTAAAAATGGCTCGTGACGTAGCCTGCAGAGCAATATATGGCAATCATTTACTCTTCGCAAGCGGTTTTCTTCAGAAAGTTCATGAGGAACACATTTTCCCATCTTGCTGACTTTTCCTAGATTTTGTAGGTGCCGATGTACCGTGGAATGACTTGAATCGAGTTGTTTGGCTAATTCTTCAACAGTTACTGCTGGATTAGACTCCACCAGAGTCTTCAAGGCGTCCTCATCAAAGGCAACAGGCCTACCTGACCTGGGTTCATCCGAAAGGCTGAAGTTTCCACTACGGAATTTTTCAAACCATCTGCTCACTTGACTTAAACCTATTACACCCTCTCCATAAACACCATGAACTTGACGACAGGTTTCAGCTGCTTTTTCACCTTTATTAAAGAAAAACAATATAATGTGGCGTATATGCTCTTTTGACACTTCCATCGTTTTCTTTGCTAATGAGCTCTTAAATTTGTTTTGAATACTTCAAAAGACAGATTTAAAATGGAAAGGGATTACTTTTGTTACATACATCTTTTTTTTTGTGAGGAGGTATCAGGTATTGAAACTCGCAACCCTTATCGCCATACCCAATAAAAAATTCGCATTACTTATGGGATGACCTGATATTATATATGGTTCGTTTACTTGTTTTATTATGTGTTCAAGTTGTTGTTGAGTTATGTATGTGTTTGAATATATGTTTATTATTGTGAATTTTATTGCATAGTATAGTTCTATAGCTATGACTTGATGTGATGTATTAATTTGTTTTTCATTACATGGTATGTTTTCATTTACTAATATTGCAACTCCACCTTGAGCAATTGAATTTGTGATTTTGTTTTTATAATAAGTATTGTAATTTTTAATTTTTGGTTTTTGATCTTTGTGTAGTTTTGTTTCTTGTAGACAAATAATGTTATTGTTATATTTGTTTTTTAATATGTTTAAATAGTCTAAATGTTTGTTTAATCCCCTACAATTCCATTGTATGATATTGATAAGTGCTGTATTATTATTTAATATAGTATTATTCATGTTGACATAATGCTTATAGTCGATGCATCAGTTTCATAATCTGCATTTTTTGTTGATCTGTTTCTTTTGTTATTTCTTGTATTTGGACTATTGGAATTTTTAATATTTCGTTTTTTTGTTTTGTTTTGTTCGTTTCTGGAAGAAATGTTTTCTGCTTCATTTTTTTGTATTGCGTTTGTTTCATTTGTTATGTTTTTTTGTAGATTTGTGTTTTGTGTGGGTGTGGGAATATTATATTGGTAATTTTTATTATTTTTATTTGATTGTTCTGTTGATGTTGATTGTGTTTGTGTGATGTTATTGGTGTCATTTGTTGATTATGAGTTTTCATTCGTGTTTTGTTTTAATGTTCTGGTTGTTATAATAGCATAAAAATAAAATATTCTGGTAGTTTTGTAAGGTTAAATGTTATTATGAAAAGTCCTGTGTCTATTAAATTATTGTTATTATACTTTTGTATTCTTTTAATGTATGTTACGTATTGTGTTTCTAGTTCTTTTAATATTTCGTTATTTTTAAGGTGTATGAGGTCTCTACAATATATTACTCCTTTTGTTTGATTTAATGACATGTGTTCAGTAATTTCAACTTCTATATTTTCGTTTAATTTTACCACTTTTACAAGTATATAGCAACACTACTCCTTATCCTATTAATGCGGTCATTGCGACGTAGTTTAAAACCAGGAAGATTAAACAGATGTGATGACATATGCGGTTTTAATCAGGATTCTGAGATTAGGATAGCGTATAGATTAGTACATATTTAGAAACATCTCACAAAGTTTGCCGAATTTAGGTTTTAGACTTCGGATGTTAGCGTGGTAAATATTAAGGCCACTATGCTGAGCAGTAAAAATGTTGGATAAAACTCTTACCTTATTCAGAGTATTCATACCACTAACTGGAGGCTCGACAGAAATAAAGAAATACTACAGGTACAGTGACCAGTCACGGCATAAGCAGAAAGAAAGTTTAGTTTAAAATAGAAAGTGAAAGTTATAAAGAAGAGAACAGAACAGATTAGAAAAGATTAGTGAATACTAAAGAAGAAAATAAAATAGAGATTTAAAATCTAAGTAGTTGTTACATGAACAAATTAAATTAAAATCATTGAATATCATTATGTGATGATTCCATGTTCACCTCCAACAATTGCAATAATTGACTCAAGCTATTAATAGTAGTAAAATCAGCATCACTGAATTTTTTAACATGTACAGCCCCATTTGAAATCTTAACAACATGTAGCTTTGATTGTTTACGTAGACGTATAGCCTCTTTTCGAATATGGTTAACTTGAGGCAACAAACTTTCAAAAATCCCAATTCGATGTTCTGAGATAAAGCCGTTATCAACATCTTTTAGAGTAAATGCTTACCACGAGAACGAAGAGCAAAGAACAGAGCATTCTGTTCAGAAATACAAGATAATTTAACAATAAGAGGCCCAGTAGAAGTTATAGCTGAATTGGTTGTACATAGTATGAGACGTAGACGTAGTGTTAGAATAGATATTTCTCTTCACATGAAATGCACTGGTAAAGAGGGAGACAGCGATGTTGAGCTTAGCAGCAATGCATTTATAAATATCGAATGCATTTTCATTATTAGTGACAGGAATGCCAAAAATGACGACATCAGAGCCACGTAATTTACGTACCTCCAATTTAGAATTGCAGTCGCACACAAGAAGATTTTGATTTTAATCCATTGCACTGACTTCATCGTCGATCGACTTTAAATTATTATAGACAGCAGCAAATTGGTCATTCACTTGTGCTAGTATACCTTTTTCAAGAGCTTCGATCTTTTTTTAGGAAGAGAATTAGTACTAGATATAATTCTCTTTTTCATATTAATCATAAAGTTGTGATCAACAACTGATGAGCTAAGTGTTGCTAACGGAGAAGTTGCTGAGGTTGAGTTAGCAAATGTTGCTGATATAGTAGACTTTGTGACACTTCTGGTATTCATCTTCTCAGCCTTATCACTCATAATGGCAATATTGATATGCAAAAATAACTAACTGTCGACTTTCCGCAACAACAAAATAAAAATGAAAAGTAACCGTAAATACACAAGTGAGGTGAATGCACTTAAATATATTGATTAAATATATTAATAATACCACTAACAGTTTCACTAATACTGATTGTCTAATATTATTACACTGATAATTAATAAATGAAATAATTTAAATTTAAAATCCAAAAAAACAAAAGTTAAATCTTTTAAATAATTTTAGATAATTTTAAAAAAATTCGAAAAATCAGCGATTAATAAGAAATAAATAAAGAACTCAAAATATAGGTAACCAACTTGACGGAGCGAAAACCAAACACATCTAGCTGCTACAAACATTATATGTATGACAGCGACAATATTAACAAAAATATAATTGATATGTATACATATTACATATATAATGTACATACATAGGTATAATACAAATATAATATATGTACATATTATATAATAAATTACACATTCTTTACAAATATTAAAGACACAAATGCTGAAAATGCAGAGGAAAATTTAGAAACGAATAAAAAAGTAAAAACATATAATAGACGGATACCAAAAGCTTGTAAGTATGTCATATATAAATATAAATATGTTTTTTGTTTTTAAATCTCTTCAATAGGTTCATCCTTTAGAAATATGTATTAACAGCAAAATATTCCAAGCAGAACTGGAGGATGGCAAGAACTTACAGAAAAAAGTGCAAACAGAGAATGAGAATTCTTAAAATAGAAGAGTAAAATTTAAGAAAAAAGAATTTAAATTAGGAATTATATAATAAAATACAATTAATAGTTATTCAAATGTTTTTGTTTTATACAATTATTTTTTAAAATTTCATATTCAAATTTATTCAGATTGTTCTACGAGAGACTTCTGAGATAATCATTTATCAATACATTTCGAACTGAATTATTTTCGTTGACGGCTATGACTTCCTCGTGGTGCCACTGGTAACAGATCCTCAGTACGATCATGTCTCTGCTAAATATCTGGCCAACAATAGTCTGAACGTCCAATCCAAGGGTGAAACAGCATGTGCCCAGGGATGCGTGGCTAGGGGAGTGCCTAGTCGTTAATATGCGAACTCTGGATACCAAATGTGTCATCAGTTCTGGACAGCGAATGTGAGTCAACCCGAAGTCTGGAGGCTGAAGTTAAAACTTTTTCACAGAAGGTAAAGCTCAGACTCCGACAAACGGATCAAACTCAGCGAAGCTGGAAGAATAAGATTGAAGACACTCTTGCAAGAGGGGCTGGGTATTGATGAAGAACGGCTGCAGGCTCTTCAACCTTTAACACAAAAAAGAGGAGATAATCTCAAGAGAGAACGCTCAGACGACTCGCTTTCTGAGAATTCTGGAGCTAAAAATATCAAGCAACCACAGAAGGAAAAGCCTATCTCTTCTTCAATAACGCATGCTATGCCTTAAACAACAAATTTCAAACAAGCCGTTGAAAGCATACAAGTGGACATCAAATTCACTCTTGATTACAGAGCAAATGAGCACTCTATGTTGAAATCTTGAGTTGTCGTATAGATCAAGAGAACACAATAGACACCAGAGATGAATTGGATGAAGCAGCAGCTAGATTATAATAGTCTCTGGTAAGTTCCTTTAACGAAAGCTGTCCGATAAAACCAATAGAGAAGTTCCTTGGTGGAATCTGGAGCTAACTAAATTAAGATCTTCGGTAAGAAGACTATTTAACAAAGCTAAACGTAACGGTGAATGGGTTGAGTACAAAAACGTTTTAAGAGAATACAATAAAGTACTAAGGAAATCAAAACGAAATACCTGGTGAAGCTTCTGCGAGAGTGTAACGGAACTACCTCAAGCAGCAAGACTTCATAAAATTCTTTCAAAAGTACACTCCAACGGAATAGGCTTATTAAAACAACCTAATGCAGAATACACTCTGAATCAAGAAAGAGCAAAAACCTTAGAACTATTACTAAGCACACACTTTACTAGTTTAACAAACTTAGAGAACGAACTCACTTTCCATGAGACTCACACCATAGTCTCGGGGAGCAGAACATAGTCTAGCTATCAAAATATTTACGAAAGAAAAGATATTATGGGCTTTAAATTATTTTAAACCATACAAAGCACCAGGTGGTGATCGTATATACCCAGTACTCCTAGGCAGATCATTTCATACCTGCAGAATCTATTCAAAATAAGCTTCAGATTGGGACACATTCCCAAATCGTGGAGAAATACTAAAGTCATTTTTATACCCAAGGCGGGTAAAAGACCTAATGCCCAACCAAAAATCTATAGACCAATCAGTCTAAGCTCTTTTCTCCTCAAAACAATGGAGAACATAGTTTACCAGCATATCAGAGACAGCGTATTAATAAAAAAGCCTCTGAATGCTAATCAACACGCTTATCAAGCAAAAAAATCAACCCTGATTGCTCTCCAAAGTTTAGTTCATAAGCTGAACAAGACTATGAATACAAAACAGATTGCGCTAAGCGCATTCATAGAAATTGAGGGAGCATTTAATAACAATGACTGTTAAAGCCATCAAACGATACCCTCAAAATGGGATACTATCACTTTGGTTAAGGTCTATAGTCATTGATTGACGAAATAGAAACAGTTTATAAAGGTGCCTATGTGTGGAACTAGGGGTCCGAGCAGGAGTAACAGGTCCAAAAAAGAGCCTATACAAATCTCTAGGAAAATATCCATCAGTTTTTCAAGCTGAAGTTTCTGCTATCGACATGTGTGCTACTGAATGTCTAAAGAAAGGCTTCAATAAAGCCACGGTCTACATAATTTCAGACAGCTATGCAGCACTTAAAGCTATCAACTCACAAAATTGTGTCTGGATTGGTTTTGAAGTGCCTAAAAACTGTTAAAGCACTCGCTAGGAGAACCAAAGTATACCTAATGTGGATTCTGGGACATGAAGGTTTCAAGGGAAATGAGCTGGCAGATAGAAGAATGTGCTACATGCATCAGCCTTTTCTCAAACTTGAGGAAATATGGTGTGCACCTTCTATAATCTAGATATTTTTTCAAAATTATAGGCATAATTTATTTCTGCTGCTAAAGCATTATCAACTGGTTTCATTATTCGATCAGTAAACATTATGCAAAACTTAATAATACTTTGTACTGATAACAAGTTTACTTTAATTCCTGTTGCTAGTATAGGAAATCTTCTTTTCCATACTTCGTTAAACCTCTCAACACAATTACGTGTGCGAATCAATGATTCATTGTATAGACTTTCCTGTGGTTGATTACAATTCGAAGTGGAGTCATTTCCTAATCCGTCAAAAGGAGGTTCTCCATTGACCGTGTCAATGCCGCCGAAGCGACAGGAGGATTTCGAGTTTCCTCCTTACCTCCTGCAGATTTCAATCTCTTCGTTTTCATCATGTTTGCTTTGTTAACCTGTCACTCGTGTCCCACGAAACCTCTTGGAAGGGTTGAGAAGTTACGTGGAATTTTGTGCATTGGTCCCGTTATTAACCTCCCTTCCAACCGGCCAATAACGCTCAACCCTCCCGCTTCGTGAAGACTGCAACCTGGGAGCGAAAATAGCTGAGTCATGACTTGATTCAGGCCATCTTGCTACAATGTCCATTATTTTAAGATTCGAATCGCACATAGTGTGCACATTTAATGACAAAACCCTATCCTATTTCGAAATATTTCATCATTTTCTCCACCCACAAAAGTATGATAATATGTAGTTTGAAATACGATGAAAAAACGTATAAAAGACTACTTTACCTGGAGACTGTAACTTCACATGAGTGCAATCCAAGGCAAATTATAAAAACCAGATACTATTTACAATTTTTTCTCATTGAAAGTTGGAAACTTTATGTATTCATCTTTAAAAAGAGCAATATGATGGCAATATTTTTTTTAAAAACGACTGACTTCGGCTGATATTGAATTATTCCTAAAATTATTGGAAGTCATATATTCTTCTATCTTTTATCAGATAAATATATCATGTTTTTTACATATCAGCTAATTTGATTTTCAATTTTAGAACGTATTAATTCTAAGACAATATATGCAGAGTGCTTAGACATCCGAAATCTATTTAAAAAATCAACATCGTCACAATAATAAAAGTGGTTTATTCTGGACCGAATTCTTTTTTCTCTGCGTACAGTAACTAGAAAAGTGTAATATTCCGCGTCACTTATATCTTCAGAATCACTACTTTCATTTGAAAACATTATAAATGCAGCAAAAACAAATATTTATTGACAGCCAATGAGAGTTCAATATATTTTATATTTCTCTTTCTTTGACAGCTATTGATCTTCTTTATTTCAATTAAACAAAGTTTAAACAAAGGAATTCTTTCATTTAACTAAAGTCGAGTTTTAAACTCGATTTGGAGTTTAAACCAACACTGTGAAACTGAATATTGATTGAACCTAAGTTTAGACCTTAAACCAAGTTTAAGGTGCCTCTGTGAAATTGGGCATAAAGCATTCGCTTTTATTTAATGGGTGTAGTAAATAAAAACTAAGTGCGAGTGTTGACTCGACTTTTTTTAAGGGAAAACTCAGTTTGGCGTGAATAAAAAATTAGTTTCGATAAATTTAACGAAACACTTCACTCAAAGTTTTTGACATCTGAGTGAACACTCTATGTGAATGGTCTATCCAAAACTTGTCAGTCTCAGCGTTAGTAAACCGGTTTTTTTGAACAGAGAAGTCATTTTATCCACAAGTGGAGAGAAATGGATAGAAATTTTCATGACATGAAATTTCCGTCATCACCGATCATTAAACTAAGTAATACATATAACGTTTACTATGTTATGTTTACTACTACGCTGACTTATGTTTTTATAAGTACACGATTGACAAGTAGTGATGACGATTACGTGTGTTACTGTAGTATAATCTTGAATTTACTGACACTGACACCACACGTTTGGTATAGACCAAAAAAATGATTTTTTGTGAGTGAATACTCAGTAAAATGTGAGTGTACTATTCAGTAGCAGGGCTACCACAATCATGCTCCATTCTACCAAAATATTTTTTTACTGGTTCATTGCTCCATTCTTTTTCCATTTTGTCCATTTCTTCAACAAAATCGTTTTTTCCACTGCACTGTGTTGCACGCTTCAGAAATAACTTAATTTGATTATTTTAATATATTCCATTATACGATAATCCCATTCATAATTATAACGAGTCTCTTTGTTTTGTTATTTATATTATGTGCCAAATATGACGCAAGCATACAAAAGAAATACAAAATGCTGAACTGTGAACTTTTGGTCCTGTATGAAGCACATCTTTTAAACGATTGATTTGTTGTGGTTTTGGCAGATCTGTCAAACACCACACTAAGTTGAGTTGTTGCACTTTCAGGCTTCAGCACACAATGGTGGGGCGAAAACTACCACGGCATAGATATATTTCGGATGTCAATCTCAGACATGTGGCCAAGTTCTTCATACTCCTTTAAAAATGCATTATATTGTTCTTTAACTTCAGGGTTGTTTTTCAACTTTCTTTCCATAGCAAATAATCGTTATATGGCTGAGTTTCTTGTTTCACCCAAGCTTGATGCGTCAATAGCAAATAATAAACGTACCACAAATCTGTCTGTTTGATCCCTTTTAGTGGCAGATGTGAAGAAATTTTCACATTTCTTTTGGTGTGTATATTCCAAAATTTGTTCCGAGTACATATACCACATAATGATGTTGGTGTTTGTTGACTATTTTGAATTGTTTCTGCTATCATCAGATTATCAGAGAATTATATTTGACCTACTGATAACAGCTCAATGTACTTTTCAGCTCCAATGAGTAGGTTTATTTTTTCAGAACGAAAGAATTCAGGATCAGCCAGTTCGATGTTTCCAGGAATGTTTCACCCAGAAATATTTATAGTTGTGTCAGGATGATATTTTGTGATTTCTGGCAAGATTCTGGCTTCAATTCTTGATAAATATCCCGTGGTGCGAGATTTTATTAATATGTTTGCCTTGTTCTTGAGTGTGCAACTTACCATGACCAATGCCTAATACATTGAAGGAATCATGTACGTCGCCGCCTAAAAGTATGCAAAAATATGTAAACATAACCTCGAAATATGCAAAAGTTGTTGTCAATATAACCTAGAAGAATGTATACTTTGTCAGTGCTAATCATGTTGAGACATGTTTCTTGAGTTTAACGTTGTTTACTACATTCTCAGAACCCGGATTTGAACCCGAGAGCTTCAGAGTTTTAGTGTAACGCTCTCTCAACTGAACTTTTCTGACGATTGTTTGTAATTGTATTAAATGATGATAGGTATATTGTGTTTTTGTTATAGGGATTTTATCAAGTTGTGAAATTCTAGATGTGAATGCAAACTTATTCACTTTATTGTAATTTTTAAACAGTAAAAAAAAGGTGGGGGATACGGTTTTTGATTATAAATGGAGACGATTTCTTTAAACGGCATCAGTTCGTCGTGGAATTTTTAAGTGATTTAATTAATCTTTCTTTTAAAGTTTGTAAAATGAGTGAAGTACAGAAACCTGAAAAAGTAAGTTCAAAACAAAATAAACTTGTTAGAGATGAACTACCTAACAAAGTAGATGAGTGGAAATCATTCCGAAGCATTATATACTTAAACTTGGGAAACATGGTAAAAAAGCATCCGTATAAAATTATAAAGTGCAGAAAAGGTTAACACAAAATTTGGTGATCGAATTTTGTTTGAGTTAGAAGGAAATCAACGTCTCAATTTGCCTGAAAAGTATAATAAATTATCAGATAATGTGATAGCAGGTTTGAAGAAGGGAAAATATCACTTTATCAACTATGATCAAGTAGGAAAATCTTACAGTATAGACTTTAGTGAATTTCAAGAAGAAGAAGAACAACAACAACAACAACAACTAACACAAATAACAGAGAATAAACAGCAACAACCTATACAATCAGAAGCAGATCAGCAATATTCAACAGAAACGGAGTCTAATATGAATTCTGATGAATATGCACAACAATTTAATATGAGTTTACCCAGCTTTTATAACACTGTAATATAAAATAAATACATATATAATTAATAAAAAAAAACATTTTTTTAAATTAAAATCCGGTGTTTTTATTTATTAACTAATAATCAGCAAAATAATTATAATAAATTGTTCCAATAAATTCATCTATAAGTTTAATAGCTTCTTTAGCTCTATCCGCTTTTTCTCGTTGTTTTTCTTCGATTAAATCACATTCACAAATATTATTTTCATTATCTTCAGAACCAGAACATCCCAGATAATGACCATTAGATGTAAGTTCTTCACTTTTGTTTTTATTTAAATATTCTAGTACATTTCCAATTTCTTTTTTGTTAAAAATAACTTTTCCATATGATTCTATACAAAAAAATGTATCGAATTCATTTAAAAATATTGAAATGTTTTCTATTATATCCAGAAAACCTTCTTCTAAATAACCAATCAATTTGTTATAAAATTTCAATAATTTTTCAAATTCATTTTTAAATTTGATGACCTGATTTTGTATATAAGTACAAATACATGTATCTGGTCCGGTAGTTGTATCATCTTTAGCCCAACAACAATCAACGTAATGAGATTCATGAACTGATGTGATTATTTTAATTTTTTCATATTGTATATATTTTCGATAGTAGAGAAGAGTTCTTCTATCTTCGTCTGATAAAAAATCTGTGTAAAACTCACTTTCAAAGTTCATCTTTATATTTTGAATAATGGTGGTTAACTGTCAATAATTTTAAGCATGAGTTGACTTTTATTAATTACTATTTGTGAAATACATATTCATTTTTATATGTATGTTTGTATGTGATATTGCGAGCATCAATATACTCGAGATCGGTTCTGTAGTTTGTATAGTTTCTCTTTATTTCATCAAATAAAAATAGTTGTTGGTAAACACCAAATATGTAAACAAAATGTGGTCCGTATTTGTAATCAATATCATCTTCTAATTACATGTCTTTCAAAAATCGATTCGGTGAATTTGAAAATGTTGGTTGTTGTTGTTGTTGTTGTTGTTGTTGTGATTCATCATCATTAAAACTTTCATTTAACGAGTTGTTTAATTGTTTGGGGTGTTTCAAAGTTCTCGTTTAACTTTTTTGAATATTCATGTGGTGTACTTGAAAATTCAGTCTTCAAACGTTTAGCTCTAAATGCAGTTTCACAGTCTTCTTTTACTTCAGTTTTAATATCCGGATAATGAGTTTTATCAACTATTTTTTTCAAAGATTACGTAATTGGTTCAAAAACACTTTCTAAATGTATTTCCTCTTCTGTTTTACCACTTTTTAAAGCTTGATATTTCTTACGAATAACATTTCTTGTTCTGATAATATTCTTAATTAACTCGCTTTCCATAGTGACGTCCCAAAAAAACAAGCTTAAACATGTCTTTGAACAGCTCTGAAACAGCTTAAACAGGCCTTTAAGCAGGTTTTACACAGCTTAAACAGGTCTTTGAGCAGCTTTAAAACAGCTTAAACAGGCCTTTGAACAGCTTTAAAACAGCTTCAACAGCTCGCTAGTTAGAATAATAATGATATAGCTACAACTCATACACTCGTATATATATTTATAATAATATAAAAGTATCAAATCCTTTTCTATAACGTCCGCATTCTAATGAACTGTTTTTGTTTATTACTAAAAATCCGTAATTATCTTTCCAATATTTTGAAAAGATATCTCGAAATTTTTCATCTGACATGTCTGTATTGGCGTGATAATTAAAAATACGTTTTAAATTCATCTCATCTTGTTTAAAAATTAGAATAAAGTTTGAGTTATCACGTATCAAGTGTTTTGGAATATGCGTATAAGTCTGACATAAGTAAAAGCTATCGATATCCTTATGACGTCCCATACAAAAATATGAACGTATATTATTTTGTTTGTCGCATGCAACATAATCAAATATAAAAATCGAGTTTAGTTTTGCCTGTTCTGGTGACATTATTTCAGTATTCCCAAAGAATGTGTTGTGTCCTAACCCTTTAATGGGCAAAATCAGTTTTTTAAAATACTCATATTTTGGTTGATATGAAGATTTTGAGTATATGTAAATTTTTTCAAATTTAAGACCATTCGGGTGTTCATTACATTTGTTTTTCCGCAATTCGATGGACCTACATTAATAGCACGTACATTGTTAGGTAATAGCTTACTATGTTTAATTTTAAATCAATAACAACAATTGGTGCTATATCCTTGAAACTATCCCATTTTAACAACGGTTGACAGTTCCTTCCATAATAAGTTTCTTGAAATTTTGCATACATATCATATAACAACGGATATCGATTACGTTCAAAAAGTATATTTAAATTATCATATGGATACGTCTCGGAGTTCAAATGAGCGTTAATGTTTTGTCGATTGGTTTGTAATGCAAATATCAAAAAACGAGATTTTTCCAGTTGTGTAGATATTTTAACACTCCATATGATATGATTTGTTTTTGGAATATTTGGATAATCATATAAACCCCAGCTGCGGAAGATAATACGAATTGGCTTCGTATTTCGAGTAATTTTGAGAAGTTTTAGTCTTTCTTTATCGTCTACATTTATATGTGGTACTTTCCATAAGACTTTTGCGAGTGTAGTTCAACCGCATTTGCATCACTTCTTGCTCTAATTAAAAGTAGATCGTGTCTTACATTCACAACTATGTTTTTGTAGACTTCAGCAAATCCCAATAGCATTTTTAGAGGTATACAAAAATTGAAATATACTGATGTAGGCAATATAGTACTACATATTTCCTGTCCATCCTGCATTACAGCATTGTACTTTCACTTTCACTTAATGAAATGTAATTTTTTAAAACACTGCTGATTCCTAAATTCCGACAACGATCAATATCGACATATCACGTTGTTTTATGAAACGCATACTGATAAGAACTAAAGAAAAAACAACTATAAATACCTAATTTATAGGTTTTAAACACCGTATGTAGTACTATATTGCCTTTAAACATAAGACTTTAAACATAAATGTCCACATTTAAATGAATTGAAATTTTGATATCTGTTATAATTGTATTCTATATTATTACCTAAATATCTTAGAATTTCAAGAGAGCAAATTATCATAACTATCAAAGTATTCAACACGATTTCCTTTTTTCTGATATGCTACCCAATATGTACCAGGACCATTTGAATTATCTAGATTTACTATACCACATTCATTTTTATAAGGTTTTGATGGTAGTTTATCTTTCATGAATACAGCTCTAAAGTGTGGTATACTTTTACCATATCTCATTAAATCGATTTCACTGAGAGGTTTATTGGGTAGCTTACTTGAAAGTTTTTTGGATTCGGATTTAAAAAATGACCTAGACCTTTCCTATATGGTTTAAGTTGTAGTCCTTTTCCCATTGCTATTGCTTCCATAGTTTTATTATGTCGTTGATTTTCAGCTATTTGTTCTCTAGCTTGTTTTGCATCTTTGATTACCTTTTCTATTTTTGCTGCACCACCAGATAATGCTCCTACTGCTGAGAAACCACAAAAAAGTGGAACTAAGAATGGCAAAATACCTCGTATTTTTGGAACAGGTATTATGCGAGGTAATTGAATTGATGAGTTTTTTCCTTTTATGGTGTTCTTGGCTGCAGTTAATGCCATTCTAATTACACTATTTCTTCTGGTTTTCGTGCTTTTAATATTTTACGAGCATTTCGAATCCCTTGTCGGAAAACTTTACGTGTTTTCGCTTTATTCTTCTCTGTTGATTTCTTTCTAAGTCCCATACCGAATTTCACTTTGGCTTTCATTGCGTTTGTAACAAACCACGAGTTTATACGTTCACCTATCCTTGAAATTTTTGCCATTACCCTATTCCAAGCTGTTTTTGCTAATATTTTGTCAGCTTTATGACGTTGATTTTTATGTTCTTTGCAACCTTGATTTGATTTTTTCCTTGATCTCCTCTGTCAAGACGTTGTTGCAGTTTTGTACCAGGTCCACAATATTGATATCCTGGAAGATGAAGCTCTATTGATAACTTGTTTATCAATGTATTCACTAATTCTTTACCTTTGCGAGTTTGTGTTTGACTAAATGTTTTTCGATTATATTTGATCATTTTATATGTTTCCTCACACAGACAGATGGATAGAACGGTGTTTAAAACCTATAAATTAGGTATTTATAGTTGTTTTTTCTTTAGTTCTTATCAGTATGCGTTTCATAAAACAACGTGATATGTCGATATTGATCGTTGTCGGAATTTAGGAATCAGCAGTGTTTTAAAAAATTACATTTCATTAAGTGAAAGTGAAAGTACAATGCTGTAATGCAGGATGGACAGGAAATATGTAGTACTATATTGCCTACATCAGTATATTTCAATTTTTGTATACCTCTAAAAATGCTATTGGGATTTGCTGAAGTCTACAAAAACATAGTTGTGAATGTAAGACACGATCTACTTTTAATTAGAGCAAGAAGTGATGCAAATGCGGTTGAACTACACTCGCAAAAGTCTTATGGAAAGTACCACATATAAATGTAGACGATAAAGAAAGACTAAAACTTCTCAAAATTACTCGAAATACGAAGCCAATTCGTATTATCTTCCGCAGCTGGGGTTTATATGATTATCCAAATATTCCAAAAACAAATCATATCATATGGAGTGTTAAAATATCTACACAACTGGAAAAATCTCGTTTTTTGATATTTGCATTACAAACCAATCGACAAAACATTAACGCTCATTTGAACTCCGAGACGTATCCATATGATAATTTAAATATACTTTTTGAACGTAATCGATATCCGTTGTTATATGATATGTATGCAAAATTTCAAGAAACTTATTATGGAAGGAACTGTCAACCGTTGTTAAAATGGGATAGTTTCAAGGATATAGCACCAATTGTTGTTATTGATTTAAAATTAAACATAGTAAGCTATTACCTAACAATGTACGTGCTATTAATGTAGGTCCATCGAATTGCGGAAAAACAAATGTAATGAACACCCGAATGGTCTTAAATTTGAAAAAATTTACATATACTCAAAATCTTCATATCAACCAAAATATGAGTATTTTAAAAAACTGATTTTGCCCATTAAAGGGTTAGGACACAACACATTCTTTGGGAATACTGAAATAATGTCACCAGAACAGGCAAAACTAAACTCGATTTTTATATTTGATTATGTTGCATGCCAAAAACAAATAAATATACGTTTATATTTTTGTATGTCAGACTTATACGCATATTCCAAAACACTTGATACCTTAGGACTCAAACTTTATTGTATTTTTCAAACAAGATAAGATGAATTTAAAACATATTTATAATTATCACGTCAATACAGACATGTCATATGAAAAATTTCGAGATATGTTTGCAAGATATTGGAAAGATTGTTGCGACAGCTAGATTATCTTTTTTAGATGGGTCTTCTTTTTTTGTACGCCACTGTACAAAATTCAGTTGACTGTACATAAAAAAATTGTTATTTCAGTTCATATTGGAAAGATTGAGTTTATGCGTAGTACCAAAAAATATATAGACAGAAAGAATTCTCATGTAGTATCGACTAAAAATTGTAATTATTAAATTAGACTATAGAACAGTACGGTAAGAGAAGGAAGGAAGTGAAAGCTTTTTTAACTATGCTTTAAAGCGCTTTGAAATTTAAGTTTTGTTTTTAACATGATCAAGATGAATGAAAAATAAAAAAAAATTTTACTCTTGTGTGTTAAATAGAATATAAAAAAAATTTCAAATGGTGAAACTTATGTGAATAAAATGAGTCACACCGACACCATCAATTACCTTGTTTATGCGAAGCTTTAATTCGCATTAACTCATGCCGTTTTGACTAAATACGGATGCATAAACCAAATTTTAAAACGCATTGAAACTTTATTTCGTTTTGAGTGAATACACTATAAAATCCGAATTTAAAATTTCAATGCGTTTTTAACATGTTTCTTCGTTTTAAGTGAATTGTCATATTTGACCTTTCAAAATGGTGTTGGTAACATACTAAACATCAATATGAACTTTTAGAGTAGTATTAGTTTATTACTCAAAACGTTTTAAGTGAGAATGAAATGTTGTACTACGCATAAACACCAATTGAAATGTATTATCTTAAAACGATGTTCAAAACGTTTTATCGTTAATACGTTTTAATTTTTGTGCATAAACAAGGTAACTGTCGTATTCGCATGTACATATGTATTTCTATGCAGAAGTAAAAGCTTTTTTAACAAAACTGAAATATGCTGATGTACATTCAAAGCTATTTCATTAATGGGGTTCCAACATTGGAACCCCAGAACAAAAATTTTTATATGAGACATTTTTATACTACATAAGAATTCTTTCTGTCTATATATTTTTTGGTAGTACAAATTTCGTTCTCACTTAAAACGTTTTGAGTAATAAACTAATACTACTCTAAAAGTTCATATTGATGTTTAGTATGTTACCAACACCATTTTGAAAGGTCAAATATGACAAATCACTTAAAACGAAGAAAGTGTACATACACATTTTAAAAACGCATTGAAATTTTAAATTCGGATTTTATAGTGTATTCACTCAAAACGAAATAAAGTTTCAATGCGTTCAACGCCATGAGTTAATGCGGATTAAAGCTTCGCATAAACAAGGTAAATGCGAGTACATTAGTCATAGAATTAGAAAACTTTTCTCATATACTTTTTTAGCCTGTACACATTAGGTGGTTGAACAATGGACGCGAACCTGTTTTAAAACCTGTTTTTACAACTTCCCAAACTACATCTGAAGATGGCACAACCAGTTGTAACGAGAGTGTGAGTGTATTACTTATTATTATTTAAAATTATTTTAAATGATTCTTATTATAGCAAGTTTGAAAAAAATTATACCATTATTGTTACAACCAGCGCAAAATAACCGGTTTAACCACCTAATGTGCACATAGTGTATTACTGTACTCGTAAGTTGTGTAATGTAATGTGTTATTGATGGTGTCGGTACTCGGTGTGACTCATGCTATTCACATATGTTTCATCATTTGAAATTTTTTTTATATTCTATTTAACACACAAGAGTAAAATTTTTTTTTATTTTTCATTCATCTTGATCATGTTGAAAACAAAACTTAAATTTCAAAGTGCTTTAAAGCATAGTTAAAAAAGTTTTCACTTCCTTCCTTCTCTTACCGTACTGTTCTATTGTCTAATTTAATAATTACAATTTTTAGTCGATACTACATAAAACTTCTTTCTGTTTATATATTTTTTAATATTACTCATCAAGTAATATATGGAATATACCAGAACATTCGATGATAATTCATTCACCTTCATGTTCATTACTCGGTAATAATCTCTTAAATGTCGCTTTAATTGTCTCATTGCAACTAATTAGGAGATGAGTAATGAGATTAACCAAAATATGGGTTATGGGTATATAAGCGAGGTAAAATTTACCACGGGGGCTTTTTTTGGAATTTGAGTTTAATTAAAAAGATTATTCAAGATGTATGTAGCTGGTTCAAGTTGTGTTTTCTTGGCCATGTGGCCTTTTGCCATATATTCGAAAAGAAAAGTGTAGTTCGATAATTTTATTTGATTAGAAAACAAAAAAAGTGATAAATAATTAATTGAGCGTTAAAAATAAAAAATCTGGTTATTCGTAATTTATAGTAACAAAAAAGGAAAAAAGAAAAAAAAATGTTTTAAAAAGAAATAAAAGTAATTTCTCTATAACTCACAACTAAAGAATTTTTTTTTATAAAAATAATTAATGTAATTTATTATAACAATTTAAAAACAAAAAGAAAGTAATAGATAAATAGGTAATTTAAATAAAGATAAAATTATATAAAGGAATATAAATGACGAATTATTAAAACGAAGAAAGAAAAAAAAATCTATATCTATAAAAAAAGAAATACGAGAAAAGAAGTTAAATATGTAACTGTTTTGAGCTAATTTAAGTGTAAAAGAAAAAAAAAGAAAAATTGATTTTAATTTTTCTCATGCGTTTGTATGAACATGTTAATTTCTAATCATTTTTTCTGGGTATTAATTTTTATCTGTTTGAATAATAATTGGAAAAAAAAGAAAAGAAGAACAAAAAAAAAAAAAAGATTGAAGTGATTAAATTAAAAATTATGGAGTCACGTAGTGCTTTTTCTTTAAAATTGACTAAAATGTAATAAAAAGAAATAATAATTGATTTAATTTTAAAGTTATATTTCACATACATATATTTCTAATCACCTTTTGTTTTTGGTTTTATGTTTTATTTTATTTGTTTAAATAACAATTTGTTGCGACAGCTATATTAATTTTTTTGGATGGGTCTATTTTTTTTTGTACACCACTGTAAAAAATACAGGTGGCTGTACATAAATGATTATTAATTCAGTTCATATTGGAGATTTGGTATGCAATTCCAAAAATTGCAACTTAAAATTCCAATAAATGAGCTGTAACTTAATATCTGTTGCACACGCGCAACAAAATTTATAATCCATCACATTGTAAATGGCGTGATTTTCTTTATATTTTAAAATCACGCGATTTATAGAAAACATAAAAGAATTACTCGACTTAAATTTTTTTTTTCTTCTTCTTCATCAAAGTTCTCTTATTTTCAACTTACCTTTTTTATTAAAATTCAAATTTTTAAGATCTCTTATAACCTAAAATACATGTAATGATATTTGCGGACGCATTTAATACCTATATAAATCAGCCCATATAAAATTTCTTATATATTAATTGACCCATATATATTATTACGACCTATTTACTCATGTAAATGGCGTAATAACCCAACGGCCTAAAATAGAAGCGCTTCTTCGTCATAGTTTTTAGGAGCTCTTTTGGAGCTCTTATAATTTGTACACTAAATACGCAATTACATATGAATTTTTTTATTACGTAGACGCTAAAAGCTATTACGAAATAGTCTCATTCTTTTGTGTGAAGTGATTAGTTCATTAAAATAACTTAGTATTTTTTTTTTTGAAAACGATTTTTTGCCTAAACCAACTTCAATTGATTTTTCAAAGTTGGAATTTTCTTTCACTGCTGTTCACCCTGTCATGGCGTAATCTCGTCATGGGCTGTCTTTCCTCTAGAACTTGATCCTTATTGAATAATATTGATGGTTTTAACTTACATTTTGAATAATATGCCGGTCTAATTTATGTAACTGCGTGGAAACCTCCGAGAGGGTGACCCTAAAAACCCACCCAAGACTGAAGCAGCTGGATCCGACCAGCTGGAGTTCACCCGGGAGTCATGTGGGTCCACAAATCCAAAGATAAATTTTCCGTATCGTTAAAAGATAATTACGGATTTTTAGTAATAAACAAAAACAGTTCATTAGAATGCGGACGTTATAGAAAAGAATTTGATACTTTTATATTATTATAAATATATATACGAGTGTATGAGTTGTAGCTATATCATTATTATTTTAACTAGCGAGCTGTCTAAGCTGTTTCAAAGCTGTTCAAAGACATGTTTAAGCTGTTTTAGAGCTGTTCAAAGACCTATTTAAGCTGTTTCAGAGCTGTTCAAAGACATGTTTAAGCTTGTTTTTTTGGAACGTAACTATAAAAAGCGAGTTAATTAAGAATATTATTAGAACAAGAAATGTTATTCGTGAGAAATATCAAGCTTTAACTGGTAAAACAGAAGAAGAAATACATTTAGAAAGTGTTTTTAAACCAATTACGCAAACTTTGAAGAGGAGAACTTTGAAACACCCCAAACAATTAAACAACTCGTTAGATGAAAGTTTTGATGATGATGAATCACAGCAAGAACAACAACAACAACAACAACCAACATTTTCAAATTCACCGAATCGATTTTTGAAAGAAATGAAATTAGAAGATGATATTGATTACTAATACGGACCACATTTTGTTTTATTGTTTACATATTTGGTGTTTACCAACAACTATTTTTATTTGATGAAATAAAGAGAAACTATACAAACTACAGAACCGATCTCGAGTATATTGATGCTCGCAATATCACATACAAATATACACATAAAAATGAATATGTATTTCACAAATAGTAATTAATAAAAGTCAACTCATGCTTAAAATTATTGACAGTTAACCTCCATAATTCAAAATATAAAGATGAACTTTGAAAGTGAGTGTTCGACAATTGATACTACCAACCCTGACATCATTTAATAACTTCTATAATTTTATATATACTAACCATGGTTGTCAATTTATAATTGATTAATAAGTATAATAGATTATGTAATAGATTTGTCTACTAACATTTTTTATAATGGAAGATTCAGATTTCAGAACATTAAAAGCATTCATACGAATCACACGTGTTTTCATTATACAGTCCACTACGAAGTTAAAAACATTTGGTCATTCGACGCGGATTATAAATCACATTAACTGTTGAATTTGTTAAATAAAATACAAATATTCGTAAATTCGTTTATTTAAAAATTACAAATTATATTCGTGAAAAAAAAAAAACCATAAGTGTAAAATTTATCGGCCTTTCATTCTGCATATGAAATATTAAAATATGGCTAGTATATATATACGAGTGCATAATAAATACCGGGTTTTCTAATTATAAAGTAATAATATTGTACAATAGTGTTTTCCATTTAAAATCAATAAAAATTAAATTAAATTAAAAAAAAAAGGAAGAAAATAATACGCATTTTCAATTTAATACATAAGTATATGCCATAGTACATAAGCGGACATGTATGTATACCCTTATGTTAATAACAGAGTGTGTGTATTTGAATAATACAGTCGGTAAAACAGGGAATTATTTATTTAAACAATCTATATATATACACTATCTAACTTTGTAAATTTCGGTTATAAAACAACATACACAAGTAACAATAGGTTTGAGATATTAATTATATTTGTGAGTGCCAGGCGTTGCGAACATTTTTCATTGCATCATATATTTTTTTGGTAAACAACAAAGCACATACATATATCTTTTAATTTTGGTAAGTCATTGTATTCTGTATTATCAATTTCTTAATACAATTTAATAAAATGGAAGGGCAAAAGAAAAAAATATCATCCATTAAACACAGTCTAACATGTCTAACATGTATTTGCAACTATACAGGGTGTTTCGTTTGGTTTGTTTCGAAATGATACCATAGATAGGTCTCATCGAGACGAACAAAAAATCGTATTGGTGGTGGGGGGGAAATCCCAGCCGTTTGGCCGCTAGAGGGCGTTGAAGTTTTTTTGCACTTCTTTCACAAAACACCCTATACCTTTCTACAGGGGCACTCCAGGGTCACTTTGTATTCAGAACAAATATGGAGTACCCTTTGCCCTTTCAAACAAAACCCTACTTGGCCCTCCACCTCGGACCCTACAAAAGTTAGACGCATTCAAATTCAAAATTTTGAGAATTTTTCCCAAATTTTTTTGTTTCACCCTGTTTTTCTCCAAAAAAGCTTAAATTAACCCCCACTTTTTATTGCAGAAAATGAAAGTTCAATTGATTTTGTATCGATTTGTTTAAATCATATTTTTTCTAAAAATGGATAGTTTTCGAGTTATTTGCACTTGAAAAAAGTGAAAATTAGCATTTCTAGCACCTATTTTCAATTTACACTGTAACAAAAGCACATTTAAATCATGAACTTCAAAGATTTTTCTTTTTCACTTTTTTCAAGTGCAAATATCTCGAAAACTATCCATTTTTAGAAAAAATATGATTTAAACAAATCGATACAAAATCAATTGAACTTTCATTTTCTGCAATAAAAAGTGGGGGTTAATTTAAGCTTTTTTGGAGAAAAACAGGGTGAAACAAAAAAATTTGGGAAAAATTCTCAAAATTTTGAATTTGAATGCGTCTAACTTTTGTAGGGTCCGAGGTGGAGGGCCAAGTAGGGTTTTGTTTGAAAGGGCAAAGGGTACTCCATATTTGTTCTGAATACAAAGTGACCCTGGAGTGCCCCTGTAGAAAGGTATAGGGTGTTTTGTGAAAGAAGTGCAAAAAAACTTCAACGCCCTCTAGCGGCCAAACGGCTGGGATTTCCCCCCCACCACCAATACGATTTTTTGTTCGTCTCGATGAGACCTATCTATGGTATCATTTCGAAACAAACCAAACGATACACCCTGTATACAAGAACAAATGAAAGCAGGGGTGCCCAACCTAATTCAGATAAAATTACGACTGGAAAGAATTGATACATTATTTAAAGAATTTGAAAATATTCAAGGTAAAATTGAAGAAGATGATGAAAATGATACAGAAAATGAATATAGACAAGAAATAGAAGATAAATATTTTGAAATAAAATCACAAGGCTTGAGTTTATTAAAATCAGAAGAAACCTCTTGCAATGAACAATCAGGAACTTTATGATAGTAATGTGATTAACACGACATCTAGTTTACAAAAAGAAATTCAAACATCAAATACACCAACCAACTCATCAATTGTTATTTCAAATGAATCAAAAGATGTGATGCCAACTCATACATCAGTTGATATTAAATTACCAACAATCAATATACCAACATTTACTGGACAATATGAAGATTGGCCATCATTCCATGATTTATTCTCATCACTAGTTCATACCAATTCTCGTCTTACATCGGTTCAAAAATTTTAATTTCTCAAAACATTTTTAAAAGGAGAAGCAGCATCTATTCTCAAACACTTAACTATCAGTGATAGCAACTATTTAGAGGCTTGGGAAGAATTGAATTCTCGTTATCTGTGAATATCCTTCCCTCCCAAACGTGGTTTCTGCCATAGCTCTACTTAAACTATGCAACACAATAAAAGAATCTGTGACAGCACTGAAAGCTCTGGGATTACCTACAAATTCATGGGATTGTTGGCTTGTATTCACTTTAGTAAACAAACTAGATTCTGAAACACGACAGCTATGGGCCAGAAAGTCAGCTAGTGAAAATAGACCTACATTTAAACAATTAATAGAATTTTTAGACGAACGAGAATTTGAACTTCAAAGTATGCAATCGAACAGAAAACATAAAATAAAACAATTAGATCATAAACAAGTATATACTACAACAACATTTGAGTGCATATTGTGTAAAGCAAATCACTCTATTTATAAATGTAAAAAATTTTTAGATTTAAATGCATCTCAAAAATTACAAATAATAAAAAAAGAAGGTATATGCCAAAATTGTTAAAAATCAGGCCATCAATTAATACATTGCAAAACATCAGCATGTCGTATTTGTCATAAGCGACATCATACTTCAATTCACGAAATAATAACATTTAATACAAAATTAACAGATTCAACAAACAATACGTCAACAAAGTCTTTTTATATTCATCCTTTGACATCATTTGTAACTATTCTACCTACAGCGATTGTCTACGTACTCGATGGTGACAAACAACTACAACCATGTAGAGCACTACTCGATACTGGATCACAAATATCGCTTGTCACGGAGAATTGTGCACAAAGATTACGATTGAAAAGAACTCGTTCAAGAATTCCAATAAGTGGTCTAGGATCAATTGTATGCCAGCACTCTAAAGGTTATATTAAGCTACAGATAAATTCATATCGCGATTTAACTGCACAATCACTTGAAACCAATGCATTCATTGTTTCACAGCTGTCACAGTCTCTTCCATCACAACACGTAAGCACTGATGACTGGAAAGACTTACAGAATCTCAATTTAGCAGACAAGGCATTTAACCATTCTGGACACATAGATATACTTATTTGTGCTGATTTATTTTTCAATATACTGCTGGAAGATAGAATTACGTTAAAATCAGGATTGACTGCACAAAACGCCATTTTTGGTTATATAGTAGGAGGAAGAGCATCGACAATCTCTTTAACAAATTCTCACTCTTTCCACGTACACGTTGATACAAACGAAGATATTGACAATCTTCTGCAACAATTTTGGAAGCTTGATGACTTTCCTAAAATCAATAATCTTCTAACAACAGATGAACTATTATGTGATACATATTATACCGAAACAGTTCAAAGACAAGCAAATGGAAGATACATTGTTAGACGTCCTTTTAAATCTAACACAGATGCACTCGGTGAATCAAAATCTGCAGCAATCAGAAGTCTTAAAATGATGGAATAAATTTGACCACGATGAGGAATATCGCAAACATTATATTGCATTCATGGATGAATATTTAAGTTTAAACCACATGCGTTTATCAACTGAAAACCATCCTGAATCGGAATCTTTCTCTATTCCACATCATGCAGTCATCAAAGAAGCAAGCACAACAACTAAACTACGAGTTGTTTTCAACGCATCAAAGCCATCATCATCAGGAATCTCTCTCAATAATAAATTGCTCGTGGGGCCTGTTGTTCAAGACGACTTAATATCAATAGTATTGCATTTTCGTACTAATCAGATAGCATTTTGTGCAGATATCACCAAAATGTATCGCCAAATAACAGTAGATGATAATGATACAAAGTTCCAAAAAATTTTGTGGCGAGCTAATTCAAAAGATCAAATACAAACATATGAACTTAAAACAGTTACCTACGGAACGGCTTCAGCACCATTCCTTGCTACCAGGACACTAAATCAGTTAGCAGAAGATGAAGGATATAAATATCCATTGGGTGCAAAAATTCTAAAATACGATTTTTATGTGGACGGTGCGATATCAGGTGCAGCTAATGTTGAACTGCCTATTGCCTATACAGTGTGTGAATCAATTAACAAATTTACTAGCTCCTGGATGTTTTGACATTCGAAAATGGGCCACAAACTCCAAACAGTTGTTAAATTATATTCCAGAACATAAACGTGAACTGCAAACAATTTTTTTGATTGATGAGACCACATCTGTAAAAACATTGGGTTTGAATTGGAATACAGAAGGAGATTTCTTTTTCTTTAAAGTCATATTATCTCAAAATGCAGTTGCAACTAAAAGACAAATTTTGTCTGACATGGCAAGAATTTTTGATCCTTTTGGTTGGTTGGCACCAACAACAAAATTAAGATCATTCTTCAAAAATTATGGATCTCTGGTGTATCATGGGACTCAGAATTACCTAAAGAAATTAACAAAGAATGGATATCTCTTCGTAAAGAACTTTACCAACTTGAAAAGATTAAAATTCCACGATGGATTCCATTTGATGATGCAAATTTAGAATTTCATGTTTTTGCTGATTCATCTGAAAGAGCTTATGCTGCAGTAGTGTATATGAGAATAATCAGTTCAAATGGTGTAGTTACTATGCATCTTCTTGCATCTAAAACTAGAGTAACACCTATCAAACAAGTGTCATTACCAAAGCTTGAACTTTGTGCAGCTCATCTTGCGGTGAAATTATTATTAAAAACAAAAATCAGTCTCAAACTTCAAAATGCAATTAGTTATGGTTGGACAGATTCAACAATTGTCTTATCCTGGCTTGCTGATATACCTAAACGATGGGAAACTTTTATCGCAAACCGTACATCATACATTCTAGAAGAGCTTCCACGTAGCAATTGGAGACATATTTCAACATCAAAAAATCCTGCTGATTGTGCATGAGAGGAATTTATCCTACTGATTAAATTCATCACACATTATGGTGGAATGGTCCAGATTTTCTACAATCAACATCAATCATTCCAGAATTTAAAGCCACACCAACTACTACAGTAGGACAACGTAAAACAACATTTCACATTACAGCTGAAATACAACATTTAGATGATTTATTATTAAAATACTTATCACTTACTAAATTGAAAAGAATAACAGCACTTTGTCTTAGATTTTTTCATAATTGTAAATCAAAATCTTCAAGGACAACAAGCTACATATCTACAAATGAATTACAAAACGCTTTGTTCATCTGGATACGTCGAGCTCAACACGATGCCTTCTCGAGTGAAATTCAAAGTCTTCGCAAAAATCAAAATGTACCAAACAAAAGCAAACTTTCATCATTGGCACCATTCATAGATTCAGATTCAATTCTTCGCGTTGGTGGTCGTTTGGAAGAAGCCAAAACTGGATTTAATCGTAAACATCCAATTATCTTGCCAAAAAACCATAAGCTAACTGAATTAATCGTTCGTGAATTGCATCTCAAACATCTACACGGTGGTCAACGGCTACTAGCCAGCCTCATTATGCTTGATTATTGGATCATTGGTTGTCGCCAAATTGTCAAACGCATAATCTATGCTTGCACTATTTACACACGATTTCGATCACAAACACAAATGGGCAATTTACCTGCTGTGCGTTTGGAACCTGCTAGACCATTCACAAATACAGGACTCGATTACGCTGGACCATTTATGATTCGAAGTTGGAAAGAACGAGGAAGTAAAGCATATAAAACTTATATTGCAGTGTTCGTATGCCTTGCAGTAAAAGCTTATCATCTAGAATTGGTTAGCAGTCTATCAACGGAAGATTTCCTGGCAGCCTTCAAAAGGTTCATTTCCAGAAGAGGATTATGTTCCAATGTTTATTCTGATAATGGAACAGCTTTTATTGGCTTCAATTATGCATTTTGGCATCGTTGGCATCGCGAATACATAACACAATTGCAAGGACGTCCAAAATGGAAATCAAATATTAAAAACCTGCAACTCAACGACATTGTCATTGTCAAAGAAGACAATATGCCACCAGCATTTTGGTGTCTTGGAAGAATAATTCAAGTGTATCCTGGTACAGACAGCAAGATTAGGATAGTTACTGTATTAACTAAACATGGAACGTTCAAACGACCAATCACTAAATTGTGTCCTTTGGCAGAAGAAGTCTCAGTTGAAGCAGACACTTCAAGGCGGGCGGAATGTTCGACAATTAATACTACCAACCCTGACATCACTTAATAACTACTATAATTTTATATATACTAACCCTGATTGTCAATTTATAACAGATTAATAAGTATAATAGATTATGTAATAGATTTGTCTACTAACATTTTTTATAATGAAAGATTCAGAACATTAAAAGCATTCATACGAATCACACGTGTTATTCATTATACAGTCCACTACGAAGTTAAAAACAGTGAGTTTTACACAGATTTTTTATCAGACGAAGATAGAAGAACTCTTCTCTACTATCGCAAATATATACAATATGAAAAAATGGAAATAATCACATCAATTCATGGATCTTATTACGTTGATTGTTGTTGGGCTAAAGATGATACAACTACCGGACCAGATACATGTATTTGTACTTATATACAAAATCAGGTCATCAAACTTAAAAATGAATTTGAAAAATTATTGAAATTTTATATTTATATATATTTTTTATATATTTTATAATAGAAAACATTTCAATATTTTTAAATGAATTCGATACATTTTTTTGTATAGAATCATATGGAAAAGTTATTTTTAACAAAAAAGAAATTGGAAATGTACTAGAATATTTAAATAAAAACAAAAGTGAAGAACTTACATCTAATGGTCATTATCTGGGATGTTCTGGTTCTGAAGATAATGAAAATAATATTTGTGAATGTGATTTAATCGAAGAAAAACAACGAGAAAAAGCGGATAGAGCTAAAGAAGCTATTAAACTTATAGATGAATTTATTGGAACAATTTATTATAATTATTTTGCTGATTATTAGTTAATAAATAAAAACACCGGATTTTAATTTAAAAAAATGTTTTTTTTTATTAATTATATATGTATTTATTTTATATTACAGTGTTATAAAAGCTGGGTAAACTCATATTAAATTGTTGTGCATATTCATCAGAATTCATATTAGACTCCGTTTCTGTTGAATATTGCTGATCTGCTTCTGATTGTATAGGTTGTTGCTGTTTATTCTCTGTTATTTGTGTTAGTTGTTGTTGTTGTAGTTGTTCTTCTTCTTCTTCTTGAAATTCACTAAAGTCTATACTGTAAGATTTTCCTACTTGATCATAGTTGATAAAGTGATATTTTCCCTTCTTCAAACCTGCTATCACATTATCTGATAATTTATTATACTTTTCAGGCAAATTGAGACGTTGATTTCCTTCTAACTCAAACAAAATTCGATCACCAAATTTTGTGTTAACCTTTTCTGCACTTTATAATTTTATACGGATGCTTTTTTACCATGTTTCCCAAGTTTAAGTATATAATGCTTCGGAATGATTTCCACTCATCTACTTTGTTAGGTAGTTCATCTCTAACAAGTTTATTTTGTTTTGAACTTACTTTTTCAGGTTTCTGTACTTCACTCATTTTACAAACTTTAAAAGAAAGATTAATTAAATCACTTAAAAATTCCACGACGAACTGATGCCGTTTAAAGAAATCGTCTCCATTTATAATCAAAAACCGTATCCCCCACCTTTTTTTTACTGTTTAAAAATTACAATAAAGTGAATAAGTTTGCATTCACATCTAGAATTTCACAACTTGATAAAATCCCTATAACAAAAACACAATATACCTATCATCATTTAATACAATTACAAACAATCGTCAGAAAAGTTCAGTTGAGAGAGCGTTACACTAAAACTCTGAAGGTCTCGGGTTCAAATCCGGGTTCTTAGAATGTGGTAAGTATGTTTTCATTCTTAATTAAAAATAACATAAACAACGATAAACTCAAACAAACATGTCTCAACATGATTAGCACTGACAAAGTATACGCGCGGTTTTTTTCTATAGTTCAAGGTCTGATGATGATGTCATTGAGCTGGGCCAGAGCCGATACTTTTGCATTCTTCTAGGTTATTTCCACAACAAACTTTGCATATTTCCAGGTTCTGTTCACATATTTTTGCATACTTTAGACGGTGAGGTTGTTTAGAGAAAAAAATTGCATACTTTTAGGTACATATCCCTACTACTACCCGGAGTCTGATATGGCCTTGAACAAAATTTGGTTTCTATTTGGAGAAACAACAATTACTCTGGCTGTTCCTAATGGCACATTTTTTTTTTTTTTTTGTGTTGAAGATGTTTAGACTGCCAGAGATACTGGTTTTGGTTGGTTTTCTTGCGCAGCAGACGGGTGCTTGTATTTGGTGGTGGACATAAGCAGTTCAATGTTGGTTTTAAAATTATTATATAAGTTAACACAGCATATAATGGGTGTTGATTTGAATTTCAACTTTTGCATTATTGGCAGCAAATTTAATCCGCAATTCTTTCAATTGTGTTAATTTCTTTTAAAGATAAGTGATAGAGTCTTTTTTGTAGTTGGTCCACATCTTATCTATTTCGGACCCTTTTGTGTCTTACTCTGATAAAATTGTTTGTAAATCTGCAATCTCCATTCTTGAAAATTTTTTTGAAAAATTTAGTGAAAGTTTAAAATTGTCTACTGCGTGATGATGATCACGTCGGGGTCAGCAAATGTTGAAATGGACGATAAATTAGTTTATTTACAATTATATTAAATAGTTTAGAATAAAATATGTACTTAAATTGTAGATATTTAAAATTCCTTAATCATGAGTTATGGTTCTTAACAATCTGATTTCGAAAACACTGCATTAACGATAATAATGCAGTTCTTCGATTGTTTTCAAGCATACTAAATTTTCACTAAAGTGAAACGCGGAGGTGAATCGAACCTTATTTATGCCGTTTTTAAGAATAGCCCTGACTATAACTACTTCTTTGAAATCAATTGCTATATTCCACAATCAACTAAAAAAGGCAACATTTGCATAAGCAACAAAACCAAAATTTATGCGCAAAAATATTTTATATGATATAAGCTTGAAATCATAACTAATTCACGTTTGTAAATGGTATTGTTTTCTTCTGAGTGTTCAGGAACAGGTGCTTCTTCGATCATTTCTATACCATCGTCTTCATTAAAAAAAAAATCTTCGTCATTAAGATATTTTACTACATTGCGCAAAACGCAACAAGCTATAATCATCATAGGCACTCTTTCCATAACTAACCTGACTTAATAAGGGAAACCTTCGATACCGTAGTTCTGTGTACACCTATATCCTCACCAGCACCAACTTGAAATCACGGATCACTAACGTATGTCAAAAATATTTTCATCCGTTCTAATTTTGGAATGGCACCACCACGATTTTCATTAGATTCTTCTGGTAGGAAGTAATCACTTAGCCACAGCACATTCTCAAACTCAAATCGATATAATGATTTGAAATGATCCCCTGTTTCACCAAATCGGCGAAGATTATAATTTTTTTCTTTACGCGGTCGAATATTTATAAACATAGTTTTATTTTAAACTGTTTGTACTTCTGATTAAATTTAGTATAATGTATTAAAGTGTATTTGACAAGTGAAATTGACAGTCCTGATCTCCAATACTGTCACTACGATTGACTGAATAAAACATGTTTTGAGTGTAATTTTATTCACTCCAAATGGAGTGTTCAATTTTGACAATTCACTTCACTCAACATAGTTCAGTGAAAGTGTTCATTCAGTTTTTATTCACTCCACCCAATGTCTAAGCGATCCATGAATTATGATGGCAAGACATACCCAAAAAATGCAACCTCGCAGCGACAGAAACAGCAACAGCGACAGTAGTTAGCAAACACGCTAATCAACACTTTGCGCTTAAACCTCGCAGCAACGGCATTTTTTGAATCAAATTGTATAATTATTACATTATAAAATTAATTTTTCGTTTTTTTATTCCTCAATTTGGTAACATTGTCTATAAACTTAAATACTGATTTAACGTTAAACTGAAAAAATTCAAGTGAAACATTTTACAATAAAAAATAAAATAAAATCGAAAAGAAAATAATAAATGAAATTCAAAATTACCCATTTTTGTATAACAAAACATTTTTGCATACAAAAATGGTATGAAAAAAGAGAAAGCATTGGTTGAAATTGTTCAGAAACTTTGCTACTTATTTTTTTAAATAAACCTAAAACGAAACCACGATTCTCTATTTCCCCAACTGTGTATATTTCTCTCGTTCAATAACGTCTGCTTCTTGTTCTCGCTGCTAATGTTTTTAGAGCCAACTGACTGATTCAGAGGAATGTTTAATCATCAAAAGTTTAAAAAATATTCTGCACCAGGGAAGGATGACATACGAGTTGAACACTTACAAGCAATTGTTGAGGACATAAAAATTCCGCTGGTGAATGAAATAAATAAAACACTTGAAACAGGTATATACCCAGATATCTTAAAGGAGACAATAATAATTTCCATATACAAAGCAGGCGATCAGAAAGACATTAGTAACTACAGACCAATAGCGTTATTGAGTAATGTTGCGAAAGTATATGAGAAAGTCTTAAATAAAAGGATAAGGAAGTTCACTTATAACTGGAGGATTTAATCCTAAGCAGTACGGATTTCAGGAAGCGAGTAGTTCAGAGTCAGCAATGAATGAAACCCTTTATCTAATAAATAAATATTTAGATATTTAGATATTTATTTATAGCAGTATTTATAGATCTCAAAAGGGCTTTTGATAAGTGAATCATAAACTTCTACTTATGTTGTTGCATGAATTGGGTATTATAGGACATGCGCACAATTTAATAAGTATAGCTATCTATCTAACCGAAAGGTCAGAACGTTTGTAAATGATACGTTAAGTGAGGAAACGATTCTCGACATAGTAGTCCCTCAAAGTTCGAACTTAGGACCTCTTTTCTACATACTGTACATCCATAACAAGTAATATATGTACAATTAGCAGGAAAGTATAACGTTTTTGCGGATGATACAAATATCATCTACAAGGCAAGAACAGAAAAACAGTTGGAGGATACTATGAATAATGACTTTGAGAGGTATGGAAAATGGGCGTCGGAGAATCTCCTTACGTTAAACGAGACCAAAACAAAATACATAATACTTAAACAAAAAAATAAAAGAGATATACTACCAACAGTCAGAAATAATGGTGAAATACTGGAAAGAGTAACGTCAATAAGATACTTAGGGGTTATGATAGATGACAAGCTCAATTGGGAGAAGCATATATAAAAGTACATTGGTCAAAAAAATTGTTTTTCTGATTGGTAGCTTGAAAAGAAATGTAAAACTAAATCAAAAAATTGCAACGCTAATCTACAATGCCCATTGCCATGTTCTCTCACATGTACGAGTATGTACGTTATGGTGTTTTAAGCTAGTCACACTGTTCGATGTACAGCCTCTGGAGAATTAAAAGGACAATAGCTAAAGCCATTAAAGTTCTATATAGTTTGCAGAAAATCATGGATGTTGAAAGAATCTATGAGACATCAAATTACATAAGTTTGCAAAAAGTACGCATATAAAGTCAAGTACAACATTATCAAAAATAATATGCAAATAAAAACGAGATGAGACACATAAATATGATACGAAAACCAGATGTAAGGACCGAAAGGACAGATCTGGTCTTTTGTACACAGCCACAAGAATATACAACGACATCCCATCAGAAATCAAGAACACTAGAACACTATACTCTGTTCACAAAGTTTTTTCAGTACAGGTCTTATGGAAGAGTTCATTTTATCCATTGTCGTTAC
Source organism: Bombylius discolor (assembly GCA_939192795.1). Lineage (NCBI taxonomy): Eukaryota > Metazoa > Arthropoda > Insecta > Diptera > Bombyliidae > Bombylius > Bombylius discolor. The sequence goes on from OW584238.1 coordinate 24,392,436, forward strand.
ATTTAATAGTAGTATACTAAGCTACAGCTCATACCCCAATCTATTATATGTGCAACGAGACGCTGGAAAACAGAAAAAAACAATAGCAACCATCCCTTTGTTGTCGCCAGTAACACAGTTGTGCAGTACTGCGACTAATTATTTTTCTTGTATTTCAATTCTCTGGGTAAACAAAAATTAACAAAATGAATTATGAAGAAAGATAAAAATGATGAAAAAATTCATGCGCACACACGCTGATGAGCTAAAAGTTGGTTGATTGAATAATCGAGATGTGTGTATAAAAAGTAGAATGAATAATAAATAATCGCAAATTATTGTTGCAGTGTAATAATTATATTACTTTATAGTAGTACCGTTTTTAAGAATAAAAAATTAAATTTTATTATTATAATTTACTTCATTTATTTATACATTTACAAGTATACATGTGATATGATGGAACATGTAATTACAATAAATTAGGTATGTTTTATTTGAAAAAAGGTTTTTTGCAATAGAAATGCATTTTGTAATAAATACTCACTCTATAGAAAAAAGTTTTTATGTTTTTACATACATATACCTGAATAAAATGAATAATAGGCAAATTTTTTAGATACTCGACCTTAAACCTTCAAATAATTTTTTTTAATAATAATTAAATTTAAAAAAAAATAAATAATATTTTTTTCCTTTATTAGGAAACAATTTTTACAAAGTATGAAATTTTATAAAACTTCAGAACAAAGGTATAGTCGGCAACACTTATCAAAAAGTTCATCTGGTTTTAGATACAAAATTTAAACTGAAGGGCAACACAAAAACACATTTATGTAATTACTCAAAGAAGAAACAAGACAAAATATGTCCATAAGACCTGTACTAAAAAAACTTTGTGAACAGAGTATAGAAAAATTTACTATAAAATTAGTAAATATAAATGTAAAGTAAAATTCGCATTTTTCGTATGTATCCAGATAGCACAGGACTGATGAAGAACTGATGTTGTACTGATACTCAAGTATCAAAGTATCGATACCTTTTAGTTACCAAAATTGATGTTTTTATATGGACCATGTCCGCATTTTAAGCATTCTGATTGGTTGAATTTGAAAAAGGGGAAATTAACTGTGATTCCTTACATCAAAGATGTATCGATGAAAGATCGAATTGTAACCAAATTTTAAAAATGAATTGCATCAATAAAGAATCGATTCCACATCGATACTGTATTGATACTCTGTACTGATGCCGTACTGAAGAGTGGAATCAAAAAAGGAATAGTTCTTGCATTTTTGTTAATAAAATAATTGCAGGCTTTAAATTCTACACTTTTCATATGTAATTCAAAAAATTTGAAAAATTACATATGAAAAGTGTACAATTTAAAGCCTGCAATTATTTTATTAACAAAAATGTAAGAAATATTCCTTTTTTGAACAATGAGGAATATTTTCATTAAATAAACTATTGTGTTTTCTATTTTTCTTCTGATTTATTATACCATATACCATAAATTTTTTCTTAATCTATCTTATTATTAAAATAAACTATTATGTTTTCTGTATGGTGTATCACAACAAAAAGCATTTATAGATAAACGTATTAATTTGTTTTGAAATGCAATTCCTTCTGCATGTAATGTCAGGTATTCATCTGCAAAATCCTTCAGGAATTTATTCGGATCGCCTGACTTCTTTTTCCCTGTGTAAGCTCCAAACAACATAACTCCAGAATTATCGACATTTGTAGAAGATTCCTCAACAAAGATTAATAATTATATATAACATATGTATATGCATATCTAAAAATTTATATAATATAAACTTAAAGAAAAATTACCTTATTAAACTTATTAAATTTATTATTTGTATTATGTATACTTTTATTTAATAAAAAACACTACGATTTTAAAAATTGTCTTCACTAACGCACTAAATTCGAAAGAATAAAGCATTCATGTGCTACACGTCACAGTATAGCGAATCAGGGATCAAAAAAACATCAGTACGACATCAGTCATGCATTCCATAATTTTCCCCTTAATAATATTGTAACGAAGTTACATGTTACCATATAAATAAAAAGAAAACAGAAAAAATAAATTTTTAAATATATGCGCGACATCTATTTTTTAAACTGCGCAGAAAGCTTTTCTATTTCAAAACTTTTAGTTAAAAACGTAACCGGAAGGAAGTTAGAAAAATAACTGACGTAGAACATTCTAGAAAAAGCTTAAAGTTGTAATTTTTTTAGAAATGCGTAATTCAAAAACAGTATAAATATAGAGCCGATTTTCATATTAGATTCATTACAGTTTTGGCTTCTGAAATAGTTATAGTAAAAAAGTGAAATAAAAGTAAGTAAGTAATAAATCAGGTACAGGTAAATATTTTATTATTCTAGCTAGGTTTCCTGTAAGATCTATTCCCAACCAGTTAGGCTTCCTTTTGAAATAGCTAACAGTAGGCAGAACGTTTCTACGTCCACTCAGTATATCTGAAAGTTGGTAGAAACTAGTATTGCGTCCAGATAGCTATTTCTAACCAGTTAGGCTTTCGTTTGAAATAGCTAACAGTAGGCAGAACGTTTCTACGTCCACTCAGTATATCTGAAAGTTGGTAGAAACTAGTATTGCGTCCAGATAGCTATTTCTTACCAGTTAGGCTTCCGTTTGAAATAGCTAACAGTAGGCAGAACGTTTCTACGTCCACTCAGTATATCTGAAAGTTGGTAGAAACTAGTATTGCGTCCAGATAGCTATTTCTTACCAGTTAGGCTTTCGTTTGAAATAGCTAACAGTAGGCAGAACGTTTCTACGTCCACTCAGTATAGCTGAAAGTTGGTAGAAACTAGTATTGCGTCCAGATAGCCATTTCTTACGAGTTAGTCTTCCGTTTGAAGAAGCTAACAGTAGGCAGAACGTTTCTACGTCCACTCAGTATACCTGAAAGTTGGTAGAAACTAGTATTGCGTCCAGATAGCTATTTCTTACGAGTTAGGCTTCCGTTTGAAGTAGCTAACAGTAGGCAGAACGTTTCTACGTCCACTCAGTATATCTGAAAGTTGGTAGAAACTAGTATTGCGTCCAGATAGCTATTTCTTACCAGTTAGGCTCTGGTTTGAAGTAGCTAACAGTAGGCAGAACGTTTCTACGTCCACTCAGTATAGCTGAAAGTTGGTAGAAACTAGTATTGCGTCCAGATAGCTATTTCTTACCAGTTAGGCTTCCGTTTGAAATAGCTAACAGTAGGCAGAACGTTTCTACGTCCACTCAGTATATCTGAAAGTTGGTAGAAACTAGTATTGCGTCCAGATAGCTATTTCTTACCAGTTAGGCTTCCGTTTGAAATAGCTAACAGTAGGCAGAACGTTTCTACGTCCACTCAGTATATCTGAAAGTTGGTAGAAACTAGTATTGCGTCCAGATAGCTATTTCTTACCAGTTAGGCTTTCGTTTGAAATAGCTAACAGTAGGCAGAACGTTTCTACGTCCACTCAGTATAGCTGAAAGTTGGTAGAAACTAGTATTGCGTCCAGATAGCTATTTCTTACGAGTTAGTCTTCCGTTTGAAGAAGCTAACAGTAGGCAGAACGTTTCTACGTCCACTCAGTATACCTGAAAGTTGGTAGAAACTAGTATTGCGTCCAGATAGCTATTTCTTACGAGTTAGGCTTCCGTTTGAAGTAGCTAACAGTAGGCAGAACGTTTCTACGTCCACTCAGTATATCTGAAAGTTGGTAGAAACTAATATTACGTCCAGATAGCTATTTCTTACCAGTTAGGCTTTCGTTTGAAATAGCTAACAGTAGGCAGAACGTTTCTACGTCCACTCAGTATAGCTGAAAGTTGGTAGAAACTAGTATTGCGTCCAGATAGCTATTTCTTACGAGTTAGTCTTCCGTTTGAAGAAGCTAACAGTAGGCAGAACGTTTCTACGTCCACTCAGTATACCTGAAAGTTGGTAGAAACTAGTATTGCGTCCAGATAGCTATTTCTTACGAGTTAGGCTTCCGTTTGAAGTAGCTAACAGTAGGCAGAACGTTTCTACGTCCACTCAGTATATCTGAAAGTTGGTAGAAACTAGTATTGCGTCCAGATAGCTATTTCTTACCAGTTAGGCTCTGGTTTGAAGTAGCTAACAGTAGGCAGAACGTTTCTACGTCCACTCAGTATAGCTGAAAGTTGGTAGAAACTAGTATTGCGTCCAGATAGCTATTTCTTACCAGTTAGGCTTTCGTTTGAAATAGCTAACAGTAGGCAGAACGTTTCTACGTCCACTCAGTATATCTGAAAGTTGGTAGAAACTAGTATTGCGTCCAGATAGCTATTTCTTACCAGTTAGGCTCTCGTTTGAAATAGCTAACAGTAGGCAGAACGTTTCTACGTCCACTCAGTATATCTGAAAGTTGGTAGAAACTAGTATTGCGTCCAGATAGCTATTTCTTACCAGTTAGGCTCTCGTTTGAAATAGCTAACAGTAGGCAGAACGTTTCTACGTCCACTCAGTATAGCTGAAAGTTGGTAGAAACTAGTATTGCGTCCAGATAGCTATTTTCGAGACTTACAATTTACCCAATTATATACTTTTTGTTTCACTTATAATTTTTTCCAAATAATATATATTCATAATTTTCCAAATTTTAGAACTATTAGTTTTAAGAACTCATTAAATTGTTAGTTTTAAGAAATTATTGAATTGTTAATTTTAAGGACTTATTTCATTGTTAGTTTTAAGGATTTATTTCATTTAATAAAATAATTGAATTTTTGTTAGTATAAAGAAAAGTTGTTATTATTCACAACCTTAACGACGTAAAACTTGACCCTGGAGCGACTGAGGTATCCGCATAATAACGTCGTTATATAAATTTTGGCGCCCGAGCAGGGACTTTCAGAATTAAAACAACTTTGAAAGTCATTCAGGAATTTACTAACTAGAAAACATCAAAATGCCAGGAAAAAGGAATGTTAAAAATACTAGCTTCAGTTGGGTGTATGGACTAAGGAAAAAGGATTTGATGAGTGAATGTGCATCCAGAGAACTTACAACTAAAGGGACTGTAGAGCTACTAAGAGACCGCTTAATTAAATATTGAAAAAAAAAAACATAAAAATTCTCCAAATACACAAGATGACAACCCAGCCGAAAATATTTCACATGCTGAATTATTACCATCAGATAAAAAATTCAACCGCAATTTAGAATTTGAAGATGCTCAAGTTTCCCAAATACCTGTATCTCAACCAACAAATTTACCACCGATAGTAACGAATTAGACACTATGTAACTGCTATACAATCTATAAGGAAAATGAGACCGCATTTAGAAGGCTATAGTTTTACCGTCATTATAGACCACCAGGCCTTAAGTTGGCTCCATACGCTTAAAAATCCCTCAGGAAGATTAGCCAGATGGGCATTAGAGTTACAACAGTATGATTTCGATATAAAATACCGGAAAGGCAAATTGAATGTAGTAGCTGATGCGCTATCCAGACAACCACTACCAGACACTGAAGAAATAGAATTATATAATATTAACGCTGAATATAAATGTTCATGGTATATGAACAAATTAAAAACTGTAAAGGAAAATCCAGAAAAAGAACCAGATTATTGCATTATTGAAAATAAATTATACAGGAAATTCTATAATGTTGATAATGAAGACACCGGTCCAGCATGGAAATTGTGTGTAGCAAAAGATTTAAGACAACAGGTTTTACAGGAGAATCACGACAATGTCACAGCAGGACATTTAGGCGGCAGGAAAACAACAGCACGTATCTCTAAATATTACTATTGGCCAGGTATGTTTAGAGATATAACGAAATATGTGAAAAGTTGTAAATCATGCGCTCAATATAAACCTGTGCAGAAACCACCAGCAGGAAAAATGTTCTCAACAATTTCTACACAACCATGGGAAGTGGTAAGTTCAGATTTTATAGGACCGTTACCACGATCAAGCAAAGGCAACACGATGATATTGGTTTTTCACGACAAGTTCACAAAATGGACCGAATTTATGGCAATAAGAGACGCTACAACTCCAATTTTAATTAAAGATAATGGACAACAGTATGTTAGCAAAAAGTTTAAAGAATTATTAAACGAATACCAGATAGTTCACCAGTTAACACCACCGTATACACCGCAAGCTAATCCTACCGAGAGGATGAACCGTGTGATAAAGACAATGATATCACAATATATAGATACAGATCATCGAAAATGGGATGAGTATCTACCGGAACTAATGCTAGCATTAAACACCAGTAAAAGCGAATCAACTGGATATAGTCCAGCATTCCTTAATTATGGCAGAGATATTGTTTTACCAAAATGCCTGTATGAAGAAATTACGGGTAAAGTAGACAATAAAGAATCACCGCAGGAGTTAAAGACAAAATTGGAGGAAATTTATGAACTAGTAAGAATCAACTTGAGAATAGCCGTAGCAAAACAAAGCCGATATTACAATCTCCGTCGAAGAAACTGGAAACCGGGAATAAATGAACTTGTACTACGTAAAGAACACGTCCTGTCTTCAAAAATCAAAAATTTTAATGCAAAATTAGCTCCAAGGTATAATGGACCATTTATAGTAACGAAAATAGTATCACCTGTTATAGTAAAATTAGCGGAAATGAACGGAAAAGTGATAGGAACAGCTCACGTTAAGGATTTAAAACAATATTACCAGCGGGAATAAGAAAATTAAGAAAAAAAAAAAGATGAATTTTATGTATTTAAAAATAAGTTTAGTTGTAAGAAAAATGAATTTTATGTAAATAGTTTTAAGAGAAATGTAACGAAAATTGAAAAAAAAAGAGAAAATCGGTGATAAAGAAAAATGTCGTATAAGAAAAATGTAAACATTTTTCTTTAGCAAGTGAGGGGGAGATGTAACGAAGTTACATGTTACCATATAAATAAAAAGAAAACAGAAAAAATAAATTTTTAAATATATGCGCGACATCTATTTTTTAAACTGCGCAGAAAGCTTTTCTATTTCAAAACTTTTAGTTAAAAACGTAACCGGAAGGAAGTTAGAAAAATAACTGACGTAGAACATTCTAGAAAAAGCTTAAAGTTGTAATTTTTTTAGAAATGCGTAATTCAAAAACAGTATAAATATAGAGCCGATTTTCATATTAGATTCATTACAGTTTTGGCTTCTGAAATAGTTATAGTAAAAAAGTGAAATAAAAGTAAGTAAGTAATAAATCAGGTACAGGTAAATATTTTATTATTCTAGCTAGGTTTCCTGTAAGATCTATTCCCAACCAGTTAGGCTTCCTTTTGAAATAGCTAACAGTAGGCAGAACGTTTCTACGTCCACTCAGTATATCTGAAAGTTGGTAGAAACTAGTATTGCGTCCAGATAGCTATTTCTAACCAGTTAGGCTTTCGTTTGAAATAGCTAACAGTAGGCAGAACGTTTCTACGTCCACTCAGTATATCTGAAAGTTGGTAGAAACTAGTATTGCGTCCAGATAGCTATTTCTTACCAGTTAGGCTTCCGTTTGAAATAGCTAACAGTAGGCAGAACGTTTCTACGTCCACTCAGTATATCTGAAAGTTGGTAGAAACTAGTATTGCGTCCAGATAGCTATTTCTTACCAGTTAGGCTTTCGTTTGAAGTAGCTAACAGTAGGCAGAACGTTTCTACGTCCACTCAGTATAGCTGAAAGTTGGTAGAAACTAGTATTGCGTCCAGATAGCTATTTCTTACGAGTTAGTCTTCCGTTTGAAGAAGCTAACAGTAGGCAGAACGTTTCTACGTCCACTCAGTATACCTGAAAGTTGGTAGAAACTAGTATTGCGTCCAGATAGCTATTTCTTACGAGTTAGGCTTCCGTTTGAAGTAGCTAACAGTAGGCAGAACGTTTCTACGTCCACTCAGTATATCTGAAAGTTGGTAGAAACTAGTATTGCGTCCAGATAGCTATTTCTTACCAGTTAGGCTCTGGTTTGAAGTAGCTAACAGTAGGCAGAACGTTTCTACGTCCACTCAGTATAGCTGAAAGTTGGTAGAAACTAGTATTGCGTCCAGATAGCTATTTCTTACCAGTTAGGCTTCCGTTTGAAATAGCTAACAGTAGGCAGAACGTTTCTACGTCCACTCAGTATATCTGAAAGTTGGTAGAAACTAGTATTGCGTCCAGATAGCTATTTCTTACCAGTTAGGCTCTCGTTTGAAATAGCTAACAGTAGGCAGAACGTTTCTACGTCCACTCAGTATATCTGAAAGTTGGTAGAAACTAGTATTGCGTCCAGATAGCTATTTCTTACCAGTTAGGCTCTCGTTTGAAATAGCTAACAGTAGGCAGAACGTTTCTACGTCCACTCAGTATAGCTGAAAGTTGGTAGAAACTAGTATTGCGTCCAGATAGCTATTTTCGAGACTTACAATTTACCCAATTATATACTTTTTGTTTCACTTATAATTTTTTCCAAATAATATATATATTCATAATTTTCCAAATTTTAGAACTATTAGTTTTAAGAACTCATTAAATTGTTAGTTTTAAGAAATTATTGAATTGTTAATTTTAAGGACTTATTTCATTGTTAGTTTTAAGGATTTATTTCATTTAATAAAATAATTGAATTTTTGTTAGTATAAAGAAAAGTTGTTATTATTCACAACCTTAACGACGTAAAACTTGACCCTGGAGCGACTGAGGTATCCGCATAATAACGTCGTTATAATATGATGGTAAGAATCAAAAAAGAATCAATTCTACATCGATAACACTCATCATTTCGTTTTCCTAACATAAATATTTTTACTCCTACCACCACACTCACCTTTATTGATGGCAGGAATCAAAATATCTTCATTAAATCATCATTAGAAAAGGGGAAGAAATATTGAAGACTAATTGATACCCAAGTATCGATACCAAAATGTTATCTGGGTAATCACATGAAAATACTAAGCCTACTTTGGCTTTACAATATGAGTAAAGTTGATTACTATTTACTTCACCATTTGTGTAGTATTCTCTCTCGGAGGTTCTGGGATAAAATAAAAATAAAAAAGTTTCAAATACCATAATATGTAAACACATATGATCGTAAATAATAGCTTTGTTTTATTAGAACCGAGGAAGTGATATTTCTGATATTTTTCACTTCCTCGTATTTTTCACTCCATAGTATGAAATATGAATAATGTTAATACAAAAATACTAAAAATTTTAGTTTTATTTTTATTCGAAAACTTTTATTGTTAAAAACTACACTTCGGGTACAATAAAACCAACTATAAAACTGAATGATTTCAACAGTAAAGATGATAAGACAACAGTTGTCTTATTTCAACAAAACAAAATGTATAAATTCGATTCAAAATTATGCGTGAAAACAATTCACTAAACCGACTATTAATTTTATAAACGACCATTGATTCTATAAGACGACTATTGTATAAAACGACTTTAAATGAAAAAAGTTGATTTTCTTCTACCTTATATTGCTACTCAAGACCGAACGAATTTTTACACAAATGACCATTGTTCTCTAGAAAGCGTGTCCTCAATTTAGCTAATAATGCGAAGTTAGTAACCATTTGTGGTAATTATTACTGATTATTGACCACATGCTTTCTTTACAATATGCCAACATTAAATTATGTATATATAAAATTAATTATTAAATCAAAGTTTATTACAAATACTAAAGGCTGAACAAATACTACCATATATCTGAATATACGATTAATATGCAGTAAAGGGAAAGCTGTTTCCATTAGATTCTGTATAGTGTAATTTGTAATGTTTTAATTTCTGTTAATGTTTTCTATGTATTGTAAGAAATATAAATAGAAAAGAGAATATATTGTTAAAAAGTGACAAATTAAGAAAATATCCTGAAAATAACAGAAGGCTTGAAACAGCATTTAGATTGGAGGCCAAGCTTTGAGATTAGAGGCCGACTGGCTTGTTAGCGCGTTTTTGTCGCACTGATTTGCTTGAATCGACAAAAAAGGTCTCTAGTCGCTACGACAAATCTCACTTGCTCAGTAAGCAAATACTTGGTATCAGGTTACAGTAGTATAGATGTGTACCTTCTGGCGCAAGGCTCAATTTCAGGCTCAGTGACGTCATCGCGTTCACCTAAAAGTATGCAATTTTTGTTTAGTATAAATTAACAGGTGTTGAATTGCAATTAAAACTTGTAATTAGGCGACGCAATTTTTATTGTTGACTTGTCGCTGACTTGCAACCACAGCATAATTATCTTCAGTACTTTTAACATTCTGCCCGCCCGGTTTGCTTGTTGATTGTCTTGATTGTTTTTCTATTAGCTCGTATATGGGTTTTATTACAAACTCTGGATTTTCCGTGTTGTACTTAGTTGATTTGCTTTTGTTTTTATTGGTTGATGTTATCTGGAAAGACTTAGTTGACCATTCACACCGTTTTGTCATATAAAGTATTATGATGATTAGTATCGTAATTCCAGCTGAACTTAATATTGCAATTGAGTGATGTTTAAAAGAAGGCCATGCCATAGGTTGTTCTGATATTAATTTTTGCTCGTTGGTTAAAAGATTGAAAAAACTATCTGACGATTTTAATACTGGCTCAAATTCCATGTTGTTATATTGTGGTTGAATTATTTCGGAATGGTTTATACTAAAATTCATTGGCTTAGTGAATGTACGACGGATAGTAGCCTTACCTTCAATTTGTGCCATAAGGGTGCTTTTTTTTTTGTTTGCACTATGCAGTCTTGGTTGATAAGTAGTATTCCGGTGCCGTAGCATATCTTGTATTCTAGGTATGAAACATCTGTAATTTTATTTTTAATAATAATTACTATTATAGAACTTGTTTAAAAAATTGTTTTTCTGTACATATAGCATTTAATAATTAAAAAAAAAAATATATTTGAAATAAAAAAAATTATTTTTGATAGATATTGGTATTCTTATTATTTCGATTTACTAAAATTTTTTTTGGATTTGGATTTGAAAAGAATATGGTGGTCTAAAAACACTTTCCATTCGTATTTCTTCTTCTTTTCTTCTGCTTTTACCAGTTTTTCAAAACTTGATATTTCTTACGAATAACATTTCTTGTTTTTTATAATATTCTTATTAACTCGCTTTCCATAATAACGTTTCAAAAGAACACAGCTCTAAAACATCTTAAACAGCTCTAGAATAGCTTAAACAGGTCTCTGAGCAGCTCTAAAACAGTTTAAACAGCTCGGTCGTTATTGAGAAAAATAATTTGTATTTTTTTTTTTCATTCTTAATTAAAAATAACATAAACAACGATATACTCAAACATGTCTCAACATTCATCTATTCCTAAATCTTAGTTGTTTATTTAAAGAATGGAATTCGTAATTGTTTATTTAAAACGGCATTCGCATTTGTTTATTTTAGAATGGAATTTGCAAGCTTTGCAAAAATGTACTTCCCATATGTCGGTAATTAAATAAATTGCGCATCGTAGCAAGAAAGCATTGATTGAAAAGTTTATTAGTAAAAAGCATTGACTGAAAAATTGCGCGTGGTTTCATAAAAATATTTAAAATAATTGTAAAATTAAAAGAATAAAAGAATTAGATATGTGTCGTTGCTAACTTGATAAATTATAAAGCATAAACCGTTTGAAAAAATTAAAAATAACATAAACAACGATAAACTCAAACATGTCTCAACATGATTAGCATATATGAATAATCCTAAAAAGTTAATTGAAAACATTGACACAGCATAAACAATATTAAACTTAAACAAACATGTCTCAACATGATTAGCATTGATAAAGCACATGTTATACTTCAAGGTCTGATGATGATGTTATTGAACCGGGCCACAGCCGATATTTTTGAATTCTTTTCAGTTATTTTCAAAACAAACTTTGCATACTTACAGGTTATGCCTTTACTACCATCGGTCTCCTTTTGGTTTTGTCGATTGGTTTGTAATGCAAATATCAAAAAACGAGGTTTTTCTAGTTGCGTAGATGTTATAACAGTCCATTTGATATGATTTGTTTTTGGAATATTTGGATAATCATATAAACCCCAGCTGCGGAAGATAATACGAATTGGCTTCGTATTTCGAGTAATTTTGAGAAGTTTTAGTCTTTCTTTATCGTCTACATTTATATGTGGTACTTTCCATAAGACTTTTGCGAGTGTAGTTCAACCGCATTTGTATCACTTCTTGCTCTAATTAAAAGTAGATCGTGTCTTACATTCACAACTATGTTTTTGTAGACTTCAGCAAATCCCAATAGCATTTTTAGAGGTATACAAAAATTGAAATATCCAGATGTAGTCAATATAGTACTATTTTCTGTCCATCCTGCATTATACAGCATTGTACTTTCACTTTCACTTAATGAAATGTAATTTTTTAAAACACTGCTGATTCCTAAATTCCGACAACGATCAATATCGACACCATTCAATTCATATCGTATTTCATCAAATAAGAAGGCTCCAAAATTATTATTTAGTTTTTAATCAGGTAAATCAGTTCCATCGCTTTTAGTTAGAGTTCCTTCAATATACATATATAAAACTTTCACTTGGTAGTAAATATAAATCTTGGTTTTGAATAGAAATTCGTATTTCATCGCTATTGTTGTATAATTCTAGAAATGGTGAATAACTATGATATTCTTTTTTTGTAATACTTTTATCAAAGTGAGGTTCTACTAAAATATCTAATATATCATGCATTTTGTTTGCTTTGCATCATTAACAGTTGAAAATAAAAATTTTTTAAAGTCATTGGGATCTGTTTTGCATTTTAAATATTTTTATAGGTACCACGCGCAATTTTTCAGTCAATGCTTTTTACTAATAAACTTTTCAATCAATGCTTTCTTGCTACGATGCGCAATTTATTTAATTACCGACATATGGGAAGTACATTTTTGCAAAGCTTGCAAATTCCATTCTAAAATAAACAAATGCGAATGCCGTTTTAAATAAACAATTACGAATTCCATTCTTTAAATAAACAACTAAGATTTAGGAATAGATGAATGTTGAGACATGTTTGAGTATATCGTTGTTTATGTTATTTTTAATTAAGAATGAAAAAAAAAATACAAATTATTTTTCTCAATAACGACCGAGCTGTTTAAGCTGTTTTAGAGCTGCTCAGAGACCTGTTTAAGCTATTCTAGAGCTGTTTAAGATGTTTTAGAGCTGTGTTCTTTTGAAACGTTATTATGGAAAGCGAGTTAATAAGAATATTATAAAAAACAAGAAATGTTATTCGTAAGAAATATCAAGTTTTGAAAAACTGGTAAAAGCAGAAGAAAAGAAGAAGAAATACGAATGGAAAGTGTTTTTAGACCACCATATTCTTTTCAAATCCAAATCCAAAAAAAATTTTAGTAAATCGAAATAATAAGAATACCAATATCTATCAAAAATAATTTTTTTTATTTCAAATATATTTTTTTTTTTAATTATTAAATGCTATATGTACAGAAAAACAATTTTTTAAACAAGTTCTATAATAGTAATTATTATTAAAAATAAAATTACAGATGTTTCATACCTAGAATACAAGATATGCTACGGCACCGGAATACTACTTATCAACCAAGACTGCATAGTGCAAACAAAAAAAAAAGCACCCTTATGGCACAAATTGAAGGTAAGGCTACTATCCGTCGTACATTCACTAAGCCAATGAATTTTAGTATAAACCATTCCGAAATAATTCAACCACAATATAACAACATGGAATTTGAGCCAGTATTAAAATCGTCAGATTATTTTTTGCTCGTTGGTTAAAAGATTGAAAAAATTATCTGATGATAGTTATTTTTTTTTAATCATTATTCTTCTTTTATGTGTAGATACACGTAAAAATTAATTGATTTATTTCAAGAGACTGCATATTTTGATTTAAATATTCGTTGGTAATAGATATTATTCAATGATTTTTAAGTAATACCGTCTTTTCTATAAAAACCGTTTTATGTATGTTTATCGAAATAAAATTCAAAACATAAAAAACAATATTTAGAAAAAAAAATTGGTAAATGAAGGAAGGTTGCTCAGAAGGATAACATATCTTCACACCCAGGTCCTAGGTATCAGCCTATCAGGTCCATTGCACATCAATCACCCTTTGCACACTTGGTGGTTAAACCGGTTATTGTTGCGCTGGGAGTAACATAATGGTATAATTTTTTCCAACTTGGTATAGTAAGAAATCATCCAAAATAATTTCAGCTTCACGGTTGTAATACACATACTCTCGTTACAACTTCTCAAATTACATCTGCAGTTCTTTTCGGTACTTTTAAGTTAAATACTCGTTACTCGGTATTCGGTACATTTTGAATGGAATTGTTTCTATTACTTTTATAACAAAAGCAAGTTTTTTCTATAAGTAATTCAGTAGCCTTACCATGAGAATCGATTTCGTTCGTAACACAGGCGTTTCTATGTCATTTCTACCATCACTTACGAAATCGTTAAAATTAACGAACGAACACCTTACTATAAGAAACGATAACGAAAAACAAACGCAATTTTCGTAATTTTTACGTCTAGTCATTAGACAGCGTTGTTTTGTTTATATGGTAGTTTGGTATTTGTTAGTTTGGCTTGGTTTATTATTTAGGTGAGTTTTTCATAGTTATAATAAAAAATTAAAAAACAATGTAAGTAAAACTTTATATAAAGGTTTGTACATAGTATGTATGTGTTTATAATAATTTTTTTTTTTACTTTCTTGCAAAAAATTATTGATGTTTTTTTTCTTTTTATATAAATTTTAAAGGAACAAATAGAAAATAAACAAAACTTAATTGAAATTTGGAACAAAAATGGAACTGCGAAATTGAAACCAGTATCGTTTCTCATAGTAGCGTTTTCGTTCGTAACTTCACTATCGTAAATTAACGAACGAAATCGATTCTCATGGTAAAGCCCCAGTATTATTTAATTTCATTTCACTTTTTCTTAGGCATAAGATATACTTACAATTAAAAAACAATTTATTTTCATTTTAAATTTGAAAAAATATAGTTCAAAAATAAACAAAAAACCATTTTTAATACTTAGAAATAAACAACAACAAAAAATTTTAATACTGCTAATACTTTCAAAAATAACAAGAATTTTACATATTTCTTTCAAATTTTTCCAATCGTTTTCCGATAAGCCTGAAACTGGATAATGAAGAATTGCTAGAGTTGCTTCAAAAGGTTCTTAAATTTTTATAAATCTGTTAAACATGAGATATGTTGAATTCCATCTGGTGCAAACATCATTGATTTGATTCAAATTTTTCCTTTCTTTTGGTAGATGTATATTGTGTTTATTTGCTAAATGTTTTCTCAAATTGGAGGTTTTACCATTATTGTACGAAGATACATCTTTGCATAAATTACATCTAGCTTTGTCTTTTTCGTTTTTTCCGACAAAAATTCATAACAAGAGTATCTAAATCTACAAAATATTAGATTTTTTTCAAAGAGATAATATATTATACATGTACATATATCACAAATAGAAATAGTCAACTTACATTTTAATAATCCAGAAATTTGTCCATATATTGCAATTGCACTCAACTCTTAAACTTAAAAAAACACTATCCAAAACAAATTACAAAACACAAACAAATGAATGTAAAATTGTGAATTGAAGGTTAAACAGCTGTTTTTGAAAACAACTTCGAACGAAATTGAGTGTTTCCAATTCGAACGAAATATGGAACACCGATTTCAATTTCGACCAAAATGGACTTTCGATTTCAATTCCATTCCGATCGAAATGGGCAGACATGTTAATAATAATATTTGAAATTTGAGTTGTTTGAATAAGTGATGACAGTAAGTTGATTAGTCTGTTTACATGCTTGTACATACGGATTTTACTTAGATATATTTATCATGTTTACAAAGAACAATCATGAACAGATCTAAGAACACTGACAAAAATACATATATTGAAAAATATTATTTTCGTCAAAAAACCTTTATACATATATGTACATCATAATTTCTTTTTTTTCGCTTTAAATAAAATAGTAATTTCAAAACGATTTATTAAACTAAAAATATAACGAGTAACAACATTTTTCAGGGTTTAGATTCGGTACCCAATCGGAACAAGTAAGTAACGAGTAGATACGGATCGGATAGTCCGATTCGCACATTACTAATGTTTAAAAATTCGTGTATGTTATAGCTATTTGTCTGTAACTGCTATTTCTAATACATATCTTCTTTTGTACGTGATGTATCTACATACATACCTGCAAGTTTTTATAGTTTTTTACTTAATAAAGATTTTATGAATTATTTAAAGAAAAAAGTGGCTCTTGTTTTCGTTTATTGTAATTTGTCATACAAAAGTAAGATGGATTTTTGTACAATCATATGATTCCAAATTCCAGGTTAACCGTATGATTTGACGATTAATTTCGAAGATTTAATCTGATCCGTATGAAAACATGGGTTTTTTTGTTTTTAGATAAAAATTTTTACTTTATTTGCACGTAAATTAAAAACTAATAAAAAATATATTTCCAAACAATTTTACTTAAACTCGAACTCTAATACAAAACAAATAAATAACTGAGTGACTTAACCTTTAATCAGTACCAAAATATTTTTGACCAAAATGATTTGGTGCAACTGGATGTAATTCTGATGTTAAAATTCTTATATGAGGAAATGCACTAATGACTGTTTTAGCTGCAATTGGTGTACAAAATAAATTCGATAAAATTATACAACTTTCACGTACACCATGTTCTTTTAGTGCATTCACAGCCTTAAAAATTAAAGCAAAATAAAAATAAAATAAAATTTTAAAAATAGAATTAACTAATACCGCATAACTTAATTGATTATTGTAATGTAATTCTTAGATTTCTCATGAATAAATTAAAATTGATATTTCAAAAATTTTTAAATCAAAGATATCACAAAAATTAAGAGAATTTGTTGTTTAAAAAAATTCATATAAATTTATTTTTCCATAGTTTCTATTTATGGTTTTGTATGCAATTACTAATGCTATACTGGCCCTTATTCTGATATGCGAATCACTTGCGTATCACATGTATGGTATTCCCACTTCCGAATGAAGTGATGAATATCGAAAAAGGTGATAGCTGTCACTTTTTTTGGTATTCTGACATTCGTGTGAAGCTGTTACTTATCGTGTTTTTGTGATATTTTCATCACGTAAAAATTATAGGTGATAGTACTTTGAAAATGGAATTAAACAAAAGTTATGTAAAATATAATTAATTATATAATTTTGTATTGTTTTCTATTACTTTTTAAATAATTTTTTTATTATTTTATCTTTATAAATTATTATTAAATTGAAATATACAACAAAAATCATTCTTTCTAAAACGTTTTCATTTGAATTTATTAAACGTCAAATGGAAGTGTTACCGTTTTTAGTTCATAATTCTATCACTTCGTATGTCATCGTATCACGTGAATCTCAGAATACCATTTTTGAATCGAAGTGATCACTGCATTCGCTTCGATACGCAAGTGATTCGCATATCAGAATAAGGGCCACTAAATGATCTTTCTTATCTGTTGTAAAATAGTATTTAAAATGAATGAAATTTGTAAATTTCTCCTTGATAATTTATAATTAGAAGAAAATTTTATAAAAGAAAGATAAAAGGATGCAAAAAAAGTATGAAGAATATAATTGATTGCTATTTAATGATAAACACATGTATTATTATTATTATTGTATAATATAATAGATACTAAAATTTCATTTCAATACAATCAACCATTGAATGTTCAACTAAAAATCTTATTGTTTCACGAATACCAGATAATACCATATTTGATGCTAACCAAGAAATATACAATTATTTTTACGTTTTATGAATTAATCATCTTCAAAAATATCTAAATTACCTTTACTTAATGGTGTCGATCTACAAGAAATCTTTTTATTACAGAATCTTTTTATGAAAAATAAAAGTAAATAGTAAGTTTATATTGACTCTTGAACTCGAGACGTGTACGAGTAGTAGTATACCAAAGGCTAGAGTAAGAGGCCATTGAATCTACGAAGGATTTCAGACCTATCAGTTTCACCTTCTTCGTGCTGAAGACTCTGGAGAGACTTCTTGACATCCATCTCAAGCAGAAGATGGAGGAAAAAGAGCTTTTTCAGTCTCAGCATGCATATATCAAAAGTAGATCAACTGAGACGGCACTGCATGAAGTAGTGCGTACAGTTGAAAAATCTTTACAATACAAACAATATACCTTAACAGCCTTCCTAGACATCGAAGGTGCTTTTAATAATGTTCGCACGGAAGCTATTCTAGACTCTCTAACTGAGCTGGAAGTAGAAAAGGGTCTTAGAGAATGGCTGATCTCAATGTTGAGATCTAGAGAAATCCGGGCGGATATAGGCGAATGTCAAGTAAACAAATATGCAAGTATGGGTACTCCACAAGGAGGAGTTATATCACCTTTACTGTAATTAACAAAATTCTGTCGAGACTTGATAGGGACAAAGTCAAAACCTAAGGTGTATCTTTCTTTTGGTTGTGTGAAGAGAGTTCTCTTCCAGCACTTTCTAGCTATAGCCAACATCTGCTGGAAAGATCTTCCGGGGTGTGCAATCTCAAGAAGGACCTGACTATCTTATAACAAACAACGAACTGACAGCCTCATCAAGAGAAGCCCAACAGATATTGCCAGTCACGGCATGTATCACAGGGCACTGGCCAATAGGGGATCATGCAGAGAAACTGGGTATCCCTTTCAATACCAACTGCCGCAGTTGCAGGGAAGCTAATGAGAGAGAAACTTACTCACTATTTCTGCAATTAAATTTAATTGCTGTTTTTCTGAAAATGTAGTGATGAAAATGTAAAAATTATTTACGAATCCTACGCATACTTACTATTATATTTTCTGAATTCAAATGCACACTAATGGTTGCCCACACAGCAGACACTCTCTTGGTACTTATTTCAAACAAATCCTTATACATTTCAATATTTCATAAGCATATGATAACGATGGTGTATGTTCATGACTCCATGCATAATCCGGTTCTAGAAACCAACAACATAATTTGATATAACACAAAACATAAATACACCACAAACCAATACATACCAGGCAATATGACACCTACTTCTCCCAATTCATCCATGTTCATATCTAAAAATGAAAATCCAACAATACGAAAAAAATCGAAAAGAAATACTCCTATAACATATATATAAATAACAAAATCAAGTCAACCTCAAACTTCAATTCACATACTTTGACACTAGAAACAGCTGGTAAGTGGTAAACTGAAACTGATGAACTGATGAAAAAAAATTATTCAACAGTTCTTCACTGAAATTCTTCGTAGCGACCACTATTGTCGAATAGAGAAACTGAGTCCCAAAAAACCCGTGCTTACTCAGTGAGGAAGTGAAAAATATCAGAATTATCAGTTCATCAGGTCCAGGAAAACATGACTAATGTATAAACGAGCCATGAATTGTGGCAAAACATAATTTATGTCTTGCCATAAATTTTTAAACCTGGGCTTATCATGGCAAGACTTTTAATTCGTAGAGCAACATTCATCGTCGTCGTTTTGAGCATATTATAGAGGTTGAACACATTAGGTTGTTGTTACAACGACGCAAACCAGTTATAAAACCTGTTTTTACAACTGCTCAAACTACATCTGAAGGTGGCACGCCCAGTTGTAACGAGAGTATGAGTGTATTACAACCGTGTAGCTGAAATTATTTTGGATGATTTCTTACTATACCAAGTTGGAAAAAATTATACCCTTATGTTACAACCAGCGCAACAATAACCGGTTTAACCACCAAGTGTGCAAAGGGTGATATGTACTAATGTACCGAGTAATTAATTGCAATCCGACTTCAACTCAGTTTCAATTCGTTTTATTTGTGTGGTTTTTAATATATGTACTATAGTTATAGTGTAATTTGTAAAATGTATTCCCAAAAGAAAAATGCTATTAAAACATTAAATGCTTTAAAAAAATTAGAAAATTTGGAAAATGAATGTGGGTGAATCGATTCTTGGAAAAACGAGAAAAGTTTAATATCGAACATAATTTATTAAAAGATATTTTGTGAGACTATGTATCAAAATTTTTGCAGAATGGATGTACATAACAAAATTCGAGGAAATTTTAAATTTGGTAGGTATTTTTATTATTCCTTTTTGTCTTGTTTTTTGGCAATTAGTAATATTGGAAATTATTTATTTGCTACAGACCATTTATAAAAAAACAAAGTACCCCGATGCGTGAACCAGTGAGTCCAAGAGTTCGTTTGGCTATTGCATTAAGATACATTAGAATAAAAATATCAACCATCGTGTTTGAAGGTAATTTAAGTGTTTTCGACTTTTAAAAACAGTTTGCATTAAATCGAATTTAATTTATATTTCAGATTCCAAAAACAGAAAATGAATGGCTTAATACTGCACAAGAATTCAACTATTGATGGGAAGCATATAAGAATCAAGTCACCACCAAAATCTGGATCAGATTTTTTTAATTATAAGGGTTTTTATGGCATTGTTTTGTTAGCAGTTGTAAATGCTCATAGCAAATTTATTAATATTGACATTGGTGCTAATGGACGAGTTCCAGATACTTGTATATGTATATAACAGCAGCTATATTTACGAAGCATTAAAAACAAAAAAATTGAGTATCCCACATAAATATTGAAAACTCATTGTTTTTATTGGAGATGATATATTTGGATTGAATGAGAACTTAATGAAAGGGTACAATAAAAACATTATTTTAAGCACTCGAGAAGAAATTTTTAACTATAGATTATGTCGTGCAAGGATGACGGTAGAAATGGCCTTTAGGCGGCTGACTAGTCGTTTTAGAATTTTTCATCGTCCCATAGAAGTGGACTTAAAAACCGTAGATATAATTGTGAAAACATGTTGTGTGCTGCATAATTATATTAGCGAAGATATGAAGTGTGCTTTGCCTGCAGATGGGAAAAATACTTCAGAATTACCACAAACAATTGCAACATTGGCATTCCAAAATCAAAGTCAAATATATAAATATGCAAAGAGCATTAGAGATGATATGTATCTCAATATTTCATTACATGATGTACCATATCGATGGCAAAAAATAAAAATAAATAAATAAGATTATAACTGAGTATTTTATAAAACTAAAATTAAAATTGTATGTTTTAAATAACAGTTTCAACTATCGAAATTTATATCAGAATCACTTAGTGTTGACTGTAGAAGATTCTTATCGCTATTCATATAATTCGGGTTTTCCAAACTTGTCGTATATGCATTTGAAAAATCTGAGCTGGACGAACTTGGTCTTATAACACGGTTCGAAATTATTCCAGGATATTCATTGAGTAGACCTATTATTCAATTATTGTATACTTTTATTCGCCTTTTACAAAAAGTTTTCATAAAATTTTTGTAAATGTGAATTTTATTCCCTTTTTACAAAAAGTTTTTATAAAAATTTCTGTGAATGCGAATATAATAATTTTTTAATCGATCTGTTCGACGAAAGTCCTGTGTAAGTAATGTCTATACAAATTGGGAAAAAAGTATTAAATAAAATAACGAAATAATTTTATATTATAAAATAGATGGAGCTGTTGTGTGTTAAGGTGAAAATTTCATTTTATTGTCAGCATGTCAATAAAAAGAACTGTCAAAAAAAGAATATTTTTTAAAGTGTAATTCTCCGAGTTTTTCGCATTGTTTTGTGAAATTATTAGTAAAAATCATCTTTAAATTGAATAAGTTAATAATTTTGTACATAAAAAGCATTAGAAATAAGTAAAATACGTGTTCGAAGTTCATAACTTGAGAGTCCTATTTCTCAAAAACCATGCATCAATCTGCAAAAAAGTCTGCAAGAAATTCTTGCATGCCATCTTTCAACGAATCTTGCAAGATTACAGCTTGAAAAATATTCAAATTTGACATTACTAAATTTTAGTCTCGATTAGAATTTTATGATTTTCAGGGATTTTAATGAAGAAAACCAAACCTTTAGCTAGCTGTCACCTAGACTTAGGTGATACCCAGTTAGCAGAGACTTCCGAAAAAATCGGGCATGTGTTTTAAATTATGCGACGAGGTGTCAGTAATGCCAATTTTCTAGTGAAAAATATGTTGGCTGATTGATACTTGTCATATTTTTTCCCTTTTTTTTTTTTTTTTGACTGGGTTTATACGGTCACTCCTTTACCCTTTGTAGAACGTAAAAAAACCATTTTACATGGAAAAAAGTAAACTTCCCACCACATACTTCCTACTTCTTTTCCGTGTAAAGCCGGTTTTTTACGTTCTACAAAGGGTAAAAAAGTGACCGTATAAACCCGGTCTTTCAAATTAAAAAAATAGAATACAAATTTGTGACATCTGTGGTCTAGTTATTGTAGCGTGTTTGGTGTTTACGTTTTTTTTTTTATTAAAAAATACTTATTTAATTTTGTGAAAAGTACATATATAAAAATAGAAAAGTAATAAATAATGAAATAAAATAAATAATAAATAAATAAGTTGTAAGTTGTTTGAGTGTTGAAAAAAAAATAGAACATGTAATTTTGTAGAAAATATATAAAATATGTAGACTGTAGTTAAAAATAAACAAGAAAAAAAATGGAAGATAAAATATCTGAATACGAAGAGATTCCGACCCGTTAACATATTAGTTTATTTGATTTTACTGCTTATGTAAGTAAATATTTTATATTATTCAATTTTATCACTAAAAAATGCTTCCACGTTTCAAATCCAAAGAAAAGATGACCAGTTAAATTTAAAAAATTTAATTTGAAAAAACTATATTTTTTTGTGAAGCTGCAGCTGCTGTTAATTGTATATGGTTATTATTGGTTAGATTAGATTAGATAGACGACTCAAAAAACGTGAAATCGGTTTCAGAACTTTTGCGTCCGCCTTCTGAATCTTTCTTGTTGTCCTTGCATTTTAATTTTTATGTTTATTTCTATTATACGATGTTTTGCTGATACATATTTAAAGGGCTAAAGGCATGTACAATTCAATATATTGTAAAATTTTGAAAAATATGCAAAGTAATTTTTTTCGCGTTTTTATACGAAGACGAAGAGGCATAGTTATTCCCTTTTCTCTTTTTCAAATTTTCCAGGCACATAGGCTTTATTTCCCATTCCCTCAAAAACAGAATTCTTACGAAAACTTACACATATGTAGAAGTGACACAAGCACAAGTCGTACCACGCTCACAAGTCACAACACAACATTAAGTGGGGATCACGTTCATATGGAAATAATATGACCAGGGTGGGTATATTTTATTGCATCGATCGTTATGCAAATGCAATATAGATTTGAAAAATCAATATGTACCACAAACACGCCAAAGCGGTGCATAAAATAAACAATTAATTTATTGATACTGCTACTACAAAACAAACTATAATATACATAGTAATTATTGAAAAAAAGTACAATCAAAAACACTTGAAAATTCCACTCACATTAAAATGACGTAATGTTATTCTTGAGTCTGAACTGAACCTGAACTCTGAAGTGATGTGATTCGATGATACATACAAATGCAAATCTATAATGAATTGATATATGTATATATAAATATGTATATATACACACTAACACTCATATGTTTATATTTTGCATGCCTGCTGGTCAGCGTTGCCAATTTCAAATTCAACTATTCCTCACTATAAACTTTAAATTCCTCAAATTCCTATATTATTCCTCAAAATAAAAATTTCAAATTTTTATCTACATAAATATGAATGTCCACATAACAAAAGAATTATTTATTCTGCCTTAAAATAGTAATGCCAAAGAATTACAAATTTATTTAGGTTTTTATTTAATTTTATTAAAAAAAAAAATAATTACAAGTAACAAAAAAATGATTTATTTAACTTTTAGTTTTTACTCACCACACATCCTGTGATAGCAACTTGATTGTTGTGTAGAGCAATGTGAATGCTTAATAATGTAAATATAATTATGTAGTTCAGTTACAACAAACTAGTCTAATATAAAATTATAATTTGTAAATTTCTCAAAATTCCTCAATCATAATAAATCCTCAAAGCATTCCTCACATTTTGAGGAATTCCTCACGAATTGGCAACGCTGCTGCTGGTGCTGGCTGATGCCACTGATTTTGAAGTTGGATTACAAGGTTCTGGTTGAGGTTGACGTCGTAGTTTATAAATCATCGCTCTTCACATCATATGTATAGTTATATCTTGCTTTACTATATTTTATATTGTTTTTGGTTCCTTTGTTTTGTTTGTGCATGTTGCTATGTGGGTAGCTGAAGCTATGATGTTTGTGGACCGTGGTGTGAATATTGTTTATTTTATTCTAGTTTAGTGTGTATATTGTCAATATATGTATCATTATCAAGTATATATGTTTTGTTACTTTACTAAATATATAAATTGTTTTGTATATACATACATATATACAGCAGAATAATGAGTTATTCGAATTATTTGAACAATTTCAATTTCTTGTCTGAAAAATATGAAGTGCGTTTGTTTAAAATTTGTGAATAGATACATAATCTTTTTGTTTTACTTATAATAAACTTTTATATGAACTTAAAAATATTACTGTAAGTAAATAACTTTTTTTTTCTTTTTAAAAATATTTTGATCAATTTTTATTTGATATCGCGTAATGTAGTACGTAAGCGAAATATTTTTATTTTAAAATCATAAAATGTTTACTTAGTTATGAAGTTCAGTAGAAAAAAAATTAAGTAAAAACAAAATGGAGGAATTTGAATGTATTGGTAATATGTATACATATAAATATACATATAGCCATATGAGAAACGTAACTGTGTAGTGTAGCAGTAAAAATATGCGTATAATGTATGTATATGTATTTAAATTTTATTTCTTTTACATTCATGTATACATATATTATTTATATAGGTGTACATGCACACACACATCATTTATAGTGTGGTGAATGGTGAATGGTAATGTAGAAACAAAGAAACATGTTCAAACTTGTCGTTCATATAAAATCATAACCAATATAAATAAGAGTTTCTCAAGTGATTTCAACCATTTTAAAGTTAACCTTCGTAGTACAAAGTCCCATTAAATTCATTTTGATAAAATCAATTTTATATTCTAAAAGTTTAGTTAGTTTTGTTTTATTCGGTTCTTGGAAAAAGGAATAGAACTTCTACAAAGAAACAAAATAAGGTAAAATAGATCTAAATTTTATTTTCTGTTTGTGTTTTATTTTATTTATATCATAGAGCTTACTTATAGACATTTTTTTTAGTTCTAAAACTAAAATAGTTTTGACTTGAAAATCAGAGTGTGCTTTGAAACTCTACAAAATGAAAAAATAATATAACAACATATTTTGTAAAGAGTTTCGAAGCACACTCTGATTTTCAATTCGAAACTATTTTAATTTTAAAACTAAAAAATGTCTAAGTAAGGCCCTTAGTAATTATTTTTTCCTTAAAATTTTTTAAATATCAGATAACTAGATTAGCTATATTTTAATTTTATAATTTTTCTTGAGTATAATTTTCAAACTAACAATATACATATGTATGTAAATAGGTATGCAAGTATAAAAAAGCAGCATTTCAAATTTTCTATTTACTGTGTTGCAATTGCAAAAAGGTTACTTATTTGCTTTATGTATACCAAACCAACCCATTTAATATACGCCATTTTATAGATTGTTTGCATTCTTAGATTGAAAATTAATATTGAAACGTAGATTTTTCTGCATCTCTTTCTACTGTACGCTAGAGTATATTGAGATTTCGCATTCACAACCCAGACTCCAGCGTAAGATTACAAGTTCAGCGTCAGATTCTGCTTCATTTCTGATTTTCAGTTTTCAGATCTTAAAGATAGCAGTGAAATATTAAAATTAAATGTATCATACTAAATATAAGAAGTTGATTTTTTATTTTTGAGGAAAAAAGAAATTTAAAAAAGAAAAATTCCATTTTTTTTTCCCTCAAAAATAAAAAAAATAATTTTTCTTATTTTATTATGACTAATTCAAATTTTAAATATAATCACACGGTCCAACTTGGTTGTAAAACCTTTGCCAGGTTCCCAAAAAATTTTTTAATTTAATCCGACCGTTTGACAAACTTGAAAATTGGTTTGCCGACCAGCTTATACTCTGTTCACAAAGTTTTTTCAGTACAGGTCTTATGGAAGAGTTAATTTTATCCATTGTCGTTACATTTAATAGTAGTATACTAAGCTACAGCTCATACCCCAATCTATTATATGTGCAATGAGACGCTGAAAAATAGAAAAAAACAATAGCAACCATCCCTTTGTTATCGCCAGTAACACAGTTGTGCAGTACTGCGACTAATTATTTTTCTTGTATTTCAATTCTCTGGGTAAACAAAAATTAACAAAATGAATTATGAAGAAAGATAAAAATGATGAAAAAATTCATGCGCACACACGCTGATGAGCTAAAAGTTGGTTGATTGAATAATCGAGATGTGTGTATAAAAAGTAGAATGAATAATAAATAATCGCAAATTAGTGTTGCAGTGTAATAATTATATTACTTTATAGTAGTACCGTTTTTAAGAATAAAAAATTAAATTTTATTATTATAATTTACTGCATTTATTTATACATTTACAAGTATGCATATGATATGATGTAACATATAAAAACAATAAATTATGTTTTATTTGAAAAAGGTTTTTTACATATTTTTTTCACACATTATTATAAATTTATACATATGTATACACATATTCCTTTGCAATAGAAATACATTTTGTAATAAATACTCACTCTATAGAAAAAAGTTTTTATGTTTTTACATACATAAAAAAAAAACCTGAATAAAATGAATAATAATTAATTAAATAATTTTTAATAATAATTGAATTTAAAAAAAAATAAATATAATTTTTCATTATTAAGAAACTATTTGTACAAAGTATGAAATTTTATAAAATTTTGAACAAAGGTAAAGTCGGCAACACTTATCAAAAAGTTCATCTGATTTTAGATACAAAATTTAAACTGAAAGGCAAAACTCTCGGTGACGAAAATCAGAAACATGTTTATCTAATTACTCAAAGAAACAAGACAAAATATGTCCATAAGACCTGTACTGAAAAAACTTTTTGAACAGGATATACATATTATTGCCTCGTTGACATACATACATATATGCTATAGTATCATCTGATAGTATTAGCATAATGTCAATTGCTACTATTGGATGGTTCAAAATGGCGTCAAATGATAAAAAGACTGAAGTTGAGTAAAACGTGAGTCTGTGTTGACGATAAAGTGATTTTATATGATTTTTAGTTAATACGTTGTAAAGTTTATCATATTTAAACGAAAAGCAATTATTTTTTTATTAAATAATAGAAATTAGGAAGCTAGGAAGTATGGATTATCTGATAGTAAAAAGAAATAATGCACTAGCAGATGATTTACAAGCGCGATAATACTGTTATACTAGCATAAATGTCAACAAGGCATATACAATCTTAATTCAACTCAAAAAAGTTGTGCAATCAAGTTGGGCCGTGTGTACGTAGCAGCAAAGAAATTATAGACAGAAAGAATTATTATGTAGTATAAAAATGTATCATACAAAAATTTTTGTTCTAATGTTCCATCATTGGAACCCCATTATTGAAATAGCTTAGAAAGTACATCGGTTTTGTTAAAAAAGCTTTAACTTCCTCCCTTCTCTTACCCCACTGTTCTATAGTCTAATGTAACAATTAAAAATTTTCATAAGACTTCTTTCTGTCTGTCTATAATTTCTTTGATAGCAGTCAAAGTCTCTCTAATAAGTCGAGTTTTTTCCCGTCAAAGTCTTAGGGCTTTCGTTTCGTTCGAAAATGTCGAATAGTCGTTAACTAACAAAATTCAGCTTAAGTCCCGAAGCACACCAGGGCATTTCTTATATGATTCATATTCTTAACAAAAACGTTTTGTTTTTTCATATTTTGTTTATAAATGCTGCTCAATTAGGAAAAAAATACTGGGTTCATTTTTTCGTGAATAAACGATTAATTAACAACAACAGTTCAATTGTTGTTCTAGATTTCCGTGCAGTTATTGATATTAAAAATAAAATTTATTAATGGCCTATTTTACACGATACGACAATTGTCGAATCTGGTCTTGGGACTCTTCACTCTTCTCTCCTCTCTCCTACAAGTTCGTGTCGCATTCGACAATTGTCGTATCGTGTAAAATAAGCCAATGGCATAAAATATGAAAAATATAATTGAACCCAGGGTACTAATTGCACGAGTCGATCGAATTGAATGAAATATTTACAATATTTTGTGTCATTCTCAAACAAATGCTAATATATGCTATATGAATTTCATTTAAAATATCTAGTAATCTATGATTTTAAATTTTTATTTAACAATTAAATTCGATCAGAAAAAAGATATCGAAATAATATTCGGTAGCAAACGAATAAAACATTAAAAAGATTACTAGATATTTTAAATGAAATTCATGAATTTATTAGCATTTGTTTGAGAATGACAAAATATTGTGAATATTCCATTCGGTTCGATTGAATTTCAATCGACTTGTGCAATTAGTACCCAGAACATAACTTTAACAGACAAGTATCGTCTCTGATGAAATTTTCATTTATTTTTGCTACAATCATAATTATTTGAAATTCTCAAATCTTGCTACGGATTTTCCTCGATCTTAACACAAAGTTCTTGCTGAAGCGTCATAGCATAAAAGGCGGGCCTATGATTTTAGATCGTATCTTTCATAACAGGCCCATTGAGCTCAAATTTATTATTAAAACAAAAATCAAACAGCAGTTGTCAAATCACAAATAAACGATGTTTGATTTTTTAACATTACAAAGCTTCAAATTCTTTAAAACTCGATTAACTCTATGAAATCTATTCAATTGCCCAGTCTAGCCCTGTGAAGAAAAATCCTTAAGGTTGTTACAGGTTCTCGATCTGTGGTTGCCATTTATGTACGTCATTTATTTTCTCGGTAGTTCTCTGGGTCCTTAAAAAATTGTTGATCACTCTAGCACTTCTATTTAATCTTAATTTCTCCCAATTTGTTTATTGGAATATACTTCTTTTTTGAAAACTTTAATTTTTTTTTCAATTTCTTCACTTGTTAAACGTTTGTCACTACCTTACTACCTGTTTTTAGAAATTTATTGAAAACTTTTCAAAAATAATAAAACCAACTGAATTTGCCAAAGTTCAGTAATATTTAATCTCATTAAATTATTTTTTGAATAGTGAGGTCAATCAAGTGTCACGCTTTTTTCTAGCACTTTCCAGGTAAAAAACCCCAAAATTAAAAAAAAAAAAA
Organism: Bombylius discolor; assembly: GCA_939192795.1. Classification (NCBI taxonomy): domain Eukaryota; kingdom Metazoa; phylum Arthropoda; class Insecta; order Diptera; family Bombyliidae; genus Bombylius; species Bombylius discolor. The sequence continues at coordinate 24,421,820 of OW584238.1, forward strand.
AAGATATTCTGCTAATTCTATGTGAATTAATATGGAAATCCCTATACTATGGAACTAAGGCAGTCGCCATCCTTCTATTACAACTATTTCGCAGAAATATGAAAAATTCACGAGTGGGGTCGATCATGTACGATGTGATATATAAAAAGAAGAGGAATTGCGATAATGTAAAAAAATTTCAAAATGACGAATAAAGCATAAAAAGTAATAGCTGAGATCAAAGGAACAAGATTGATGAATGATAATGCTCTGAGTGGCATCCCCACCATATTCTGCCTACATCTTTTCTATTTAGACCTTGTTTATGCATTCTACACAGGGTAAAAAAGCTGAATTCAAGGAAATTCGGAACATTGAACTAAATATTTATAAATATGTTATTTGTGTTTTTTTCTAATATTGAATAAAGCTCGTGCTATGCTTCTCATAAAAAGGCATAATTGCACTGATAACTATTATTGAAAATTATTATATTTTTTTGGATTTTGAAAAAAAATGCATCATTTTTCGTTAATTATTCTAATTGCATCCATTTTATGACCTGAAAATGTTTTGAAAAAATGTTTATCAATTAAAGATGTAAATAGGTACTCGTTTTTATAATATTAGAATTTAATATTTTTATTAGTTTAAGAGATAAGGAGTGTCCCGAAAAGTTTTGCACGGTTTTCAAGTAAATAAAATAATAATTTTTATTACTCATATAACTTAAGTGATAGGTAAAATGTATCTATCAACTCGTCCTTAAAACCTATATAAAGAAGGATTATTTGTAAATTTGTTTATTATTAAAAATGAGTTCAAAACGTGAAGAAGTGCAACAATTGATTTTGCGCTATTATAGCGAAAATCCACAACAAATTCCTGATTATGGATGATGATTATATTTTAAGTATGAATTTTTAGTACTACCTGGTTCTCAATTTTACCATGCACGTGATAAGGAAAATATACCCGATACTTTAAAAACAATTTCTGTTGAGAAGTAGGGTAAAAAAGTGCTTGTTTGGAAAGCTATTTGTCAATGTGGTCGTAAAATTCGTCCTTTTTTCACCGAAGGGACAGTAAATCAAACAACCTATGAGAAAGAGTGCCTACAAAAAAGGTTATTGTCTTTCATTAGATCATACGAGAAAGGAATTTTATTTTGGCCTGACCGTGCATTACGCTCGGGCTGCTTTAAAGTGGTATGAAACCAATGGGATATGTTTCGTAGGAAAAACAATAAATCCACCGAATGTTCCAGAACTGCGCCCAATAGAAAGATATTGGGCTATAGTCAAAAATAAACTACGTAAGGAAGGACTAGCAGCAGTGTCCTTACAAGAGTTTCGGAATTTGTGGATTGCTGGCAGCAAAACAGTAAAAGAAGAAACAGTGCAAAATCTGATGAGGTCGGTGAAACGAAAAGTCCGCAATTTCAGTAGAAAAAAATTAGTTAAGTTAGATTAAGTGTATAATTTGTTAGTAAACTAAGTAAGAATAAATAAAAAATAATTTAAAAAAATTTTCAACTATTTGTATTAATTCTGCAAAAAAAACTAAACCGTGCAAAACTTTTCGGGACACTCCTTATTAAAGAAAAACTGATTTTCAAATATGTAATGATGACAAAATCACAATTTTTTCTTGCTTTACAATTAAATGTTTTTGGACACTTTAAGAGAGCCTACTTTCAAAAAAGAAGATAAGTGAGTTGATTCCAACTGAAGTGAGCATGTATCACTCCTCCAGTTCCAATAAAAAGCAATTAACTTAAATTCTTAAGTCGTTCGTAGTAATAGTCTTTATACAACTTTTAAAAACTTTTGTACGTTTACAATAATTATATGATAATTTATTTATTTCATTAATACAGAATGATTTTATTTTAAAAATAATAATTCCTAATAATAATAATAATACAAAAGCTCTATAGTATTTTTAACAATCGAAATCAGTATTGTGATTATGAAGGGCATTGGCAGTAGTCGATGTGTTTCTTATAACTTCACATATAATTGTTTGTAAGAAATTCTAAAAAATATATCTCTGTCAACTCTAAAAACGGTACTTTTTAACATACATACATACGTACAGGATGTTTGAATTTGTGCAAAAATCATTTTAAATTTTAGTTAGTTTCTGTACGAATTTCACATTCCTGTAAATTTATATTTGATAAAAAAGTCACTTAAATCGAAAATATTATAAAAATGTCTGATTTTTAATAAGATATTTTAATTTTTGTTTCACAATTTTTTAATTTCTAAACGAATCATTCTGTACTTTTAAAGTTTTTTTTTTTTGGCAAAAAGAAATACATTACCCCTTATGATGGTGCCTATCATTATTATTCAGTTGTTAAATACATATGAAAAATAAAAAAACCGAAGTATAAAATATAAAGTCGTTGCGCAGCCGATGTCCGCTTGATTGAAGCAGTAAATGTTGATTGATTTGTGTCATCGGAAAGACCAGTATAAAAGAAAATGATGATAGTATTGCCTAAATTTATAAAAAAAAAAAAATGAATTTATAATTATATGATATTCAGTATTTTTATATAATTTTAAAATTCAAATTTATTATTTTTAATATTTTACGTAATTGTTAATATTATATTTTATGTTTCATAATAATTTTTTAGGTGGTAGTCTTAGCAAACTACTACAGAAATTTCTTATTTCTCTTATTCGCCCAACCAAAGACATAATAAATTATGTTTTTCAGGTGCGTATGACGGGCAGGACAATTAAAAAATTCTAAATGGATTTTATAAAATAAAAAAATGATAAAATTAAACACGGAAATTATTGTTTTTAAATAGTTTTTTTGTATTTTTTTTTGATAATACACGTTGTAAAAATAAAAGCAACATTGTACTATTTGTCATAAAACTCATTTGGCAACTAGTTATTGCAGTTCAAAAACAGTACACCTAAACCTACTTAAATTAGGTGTTATATTTATGTACCTGATTTAAAAAAAAAAAAAACAAGTTTTGATAATGAAGTAGTAGTACTACTTGTTCAACCTATGTACCATATTCATTCTAAATTTATAGAAAAAAAATTTTTATGTTTGTTATTACAGTTCGCGTGGAATGGGCGATATATAAAAATTATATTTTTAATATGAATTTGATATTGAATTTTGGTATGAATTAAATGTATACATATATTCATATTTGTTTTCTCACACTCTTTTTATCTGTTTTGTTTCATTTATGAAATTGTTTATGATTTCGTTACGTTTCTGTTATGTATATTCTGAATGTATTTTTTTTTTCTTAGAATGAGAAAGAAAATTATTTGCGTTGCAAATTGCAATCAGATAATTCAAATAAGCTAGTGATTTTAATTGAAGTATTTTTATTATGAAAATCGAAGTGTTTTAAGCAAATTATTATTTTAATTTTAATTTCCCAAAATTACTTGTTTTTTTTTGTAAAATATAAAAAAAAATGTAATCCAGCAGTCCTTGGTAATATTTAATTGAAAAATTTCCCTAGATTGAAATTGAGATCTGATCAACCCACACACGAGATAGATTTATACAAGGTTAATACAACACATTTTGAAATCTGTGTGACGTCACCGGTAGAACTATTCTGCATAGAATAATATATGTATATGTGCAATATACATAATGTAAAATAACAAAAGTAAAAAAAGTTCTACTGATGACGTCAGAAAAAAAGAAAAGAAAAAATGTACATATAAAGTTGGAACAAACCATGTGTTGTATTAACCTTGGAGTTATACAAACAATCTGTGAAAGAATAATAGAAAAGCATTCCTATCTTGCCTGTACTGACTTCGCTTCGATTGTAAAAAAAATCATTAAAAATAGCTTTACTGCAACTATAAATTTTTTCTAGTATACCGCAATATGTACTATGTATATGTATATATGATACATTATAGTAAAACAATTAATATATAATAATTTGTATACATTCGGACTTTGAGCTCCAATTTAAATATGATCCTTTTGAATTGCGACCTTGAAACTTCACCTTTGTTTAAGGTTTCTACGTAACTACTCCTATTTTCAAGTTATATATTCCTATTCCTAAGTTCTATTTCAAAATCGGTTGAAGAAAACATTTTTTTTTTTCTAAAAAAATACAAAATTGGCGTTCCGTATACAAATGTATACCATACAGTTTTGTATGTAAGTTTTATGTACGTCATCAACCTATGTAGTAGAACGTCATTATTATGTAAAAACCAATGGGAAATGAAGTATAGACACATTTTTACTTCATTGTATTTGACAATTACATTATTTTTTTTTAATATTAGTTGAATCTGATCGCAAGACAATTTTAAGTTTTCATTTATTTTTATTTTTTATTTTTTTTTTTTAACCTAAAATAATTAATAATTGACTATTAAATACATATTACAAAAATATTTCACGATCACGATTAAGTTGTGACATAGACATAAAATTAAGTCTAATGTAGAGGCAGCCTTACTTTTTTTAAATCTTAATTTCCATATCTTACCCCCCTATTCTCCATAAAAGACTAACAGCTTCTTAGCTTCTTAAGTGGAATTAGCATACATTTAGCAGAAATAGCTATTCTGCGTAAGAGGTAATAAACGTCAGCAATCAGCTGATCTCTTAAAGTTTGTGGTGAGTTTAGTTTAGAGAATTTGGTATTCTGGATTAGAGGATAAGAGACGTTTCTAACCTCGAAAGTCTGCTACTTAGCAGGTCATTGGCGAGGTCCTTTTCATGTGTTTTTCATGTTTTATTCATTCACGTCAAAGCGCATGTCCAGAAGTACAAAATTAAGGAATTTTGAAGAAACTGCTTTTACATTATGGTTTATAACTTTTGAACGAATAAAGATAATACAATAAAACAAAAACTATATCAAAGTAGACAACATAAGCTTTTATTTAAGCCAAAAAAATTAAAAAAATAATAAGGTAAATTTTCGAGAAATTCGACCTTGAACAAAAAAATGACGAATTTTTTCCAAAATCTTTTGACTTTGAGTTACAATAACTTCTGAACCGTTTGACATACAACTTCACAAAAGACATTTTTTGAAAGGCCGGAAGGTTATCTTTACAAATAACTGAAATATGTTGCGAAAAGTGAACCCAGTCACTTTTTGAAAAAAAATTCCTTTGACCTTGAATATCTCGGTAACCATTGAGAATAGACAACCCCACCCCTCCCATACGATTTTTTTCATTTCTCATCGAGATCTACCACTATGTTCACTTTGGCACACGATCTCAGAAACACCCTGTATAGAATACCAATTTCTGCTAACAAATCTCTTTTGATAAAAAGTTTAGAGAAGTAAGAGAAATAAAAGACTTATCTAGAATAGGGGGGTAAGATTTAAAAAAAGTAAGTATCATAACAGCATTACCTATTCTATTTACCATGACATGTCTGAGGCCCTTTGTAGTATGAATTCCTAATTTTTTGATATATTTTTCTACAGATCATAATGGAGAAAATTCTAGATGAAGAGTATAAAAAAGATTTTGATAATTTACGGCAATATATTCCTATAGTCGAATATTTTAAACAGACCTTAGAGACAGGAGGAAAAACTAAAAATAATAATCAGCAATTTGAAAGATTAAATTCTATGCTTAAAATTTTAAAAGGTGAAAGACGGTAAGTTATCATGTTTTCAACGTTTTTTCAAAATTTTGTTTTCAAACTTTTAAAAGTATCAATTTTTTTTCTTCAGGAGCAATCGAAAAATGTTGCAAAGCATTGGTGAAATATTAGTGAAAATGAAGAACAAATTTGATAAGAGGAATAAAAGTAGGAATAAATCGATCTCAGTACGTTGCACTACATCAGATAAAGAGAAAGTTTCTGATGTAATAAACATCGATGATTCGGATGATGATGATGTTCAGTTTGTAAGCTATTCCAAACCATCCGATTGTGCTAGTTCAGATTATAGAAAAGAAGAAAAGTTGGGATCAACGGTGTCGGAAATTAATCCTGTAGAACAAAAAGAAAAGGTAGAGCAGAATATTTGAAGACCATTTCACTGAATAAGCACGATTAATTTATTTATATAATTTTCTAATTTTGTTTTTTCGTAAAGGCTAAAGAAATTGATGGTAATAGTGACAGTAATCATTTGTCCAAAATGACTTCAGGTTGATTTAAAATTTTATTAAATTGTATAAACGATATTAAAATAATATACATATATTGTTTACAGGGAAATATTCAGAAATAAAATTAGAATATAAATTAGTGAAGTCTGATACTTCAAATGAAGAAACATCAGTGTCACACAGCAGTACAGAAACTGAGCACAATTCCTTAGAAAGTGAAACTGACATAAAAATGTCGTTAGACATTAATGAAATCTTCGCAATAATCGACAAAAAAGACGAAAGTGATGAAAATAATAGTAATTTTTCAAGCGATGAATTTTACGATGCAACGTCAATATGTCCTTCACAAATAAAAGATAGTACACAGAAGCATAAAAAGAAGAAGAAAAAGCATAAATTGTTAAAACATAAGTCTAAACAAGAAAATAAGGAGCAAAAACTATCAGAAACAAACTCAAAACAAAGAAATATTGATGAGAAAAATTTAGAAAAAAAAGATAAAGTAACGAATGTCGATGTAATTGAATCTTTAAGTATTTCAAGTACTCCATTGGAATCTTCCGAATTTTCAACAAATCTTAATAATATGGATACAGACACAGTTACAAAATGGTCGCAAATTGCATTAAATTATGAAACGAAGAGCTTCAATTCTAAAAACACTGAAGGTAATTTAAATTCTAGACCTTCTGTGTTGTATGATGACTTGGAAATTGAACCGTCTAATGAAGATTATGAATTTTTAGGAATTGAAAAACCATCATATTCTTACAATGGTAAATCATCAAAAATTGAATCAGATTCGAAAGAAATTCCTCAAAAAAGCGAAAAAAATACAATAGATAAACAAAACGACAAAATTTCATGTGATAATAGTATGAACATAAATTCGATAAATAGAGAAAAAAATGTAATTGATTTTTATGACAATTTAGATAAAAATTTAAAAGATGTTGAAAAAACCGATGATACAGCTGAATTTACGAATGAAAATTATGATCAAATTTCTGAGGATGATGACGATTTAATTTTGAAAAAACATTTAGAAAAAAATTCTGAAAATCTTGCAAATCAGAAATATGGTCAAATTTCGGGGGATGGTGAAGATTTAATTTTAAAAGAAAAATCTAAAAATATTGAAAAACAGAAATCTTATAGAAAATTGAATGATAAGGATTTAATTTTGGAAAAATATTCAGATAAAATTTCACAAAAGATTATTGAAAAAGAAAATTATGATAAAATTTCATATGGTGTAAACTTAAATTCAAAGAAAGATACTCAACAAGTTGAAGAAGAAGTATATTTAAATAATAAAATTGAGTCTGCATTAGAGTTATCTTTAAAAAAAAAAAATACTTTTGATAAATTAGTTTATTCAGAAAAAGTTTCACGGCAGCAAAATTTGAATATGAAAGAACAAACAATGTGTACCGTAAACGAAATTTCGAATACTTCAGATAATAAACTAGACGGAAATTCTAAACAAGAAAATGTAGATGACGTGTACATTCTAAATAAAAGTTTGTCGAATTCCTTAATAAAAGAGAATTTGAAAGATACTGATAATAAAGTTTTACTAAAGAAGAACAATGAGTGTAGAAAAATAAACTCAAGTACAATGTTAAACTGGAAAAAATACAAAGTGTCAATAAATTCAAAACTGTACTATGAAGATAAAGAAAAAGAAAATTCGGAGGGAGGAAAAGATACCGAAATTGAAAATGATATAGCAGAACTAGAATATCAGCGTGAAGCTTTGAAGAAAAAGTAAGTCAGATTTTTTGTTCTTTGTTTTTTATTTAGATATTTTTTTTTCTTTTCAGATTAGAAAAATTGAATGAAAATATTGACAAGGAAGCAATTCAAAGTTCATCAATTAATGATTTGTTTCATCGAAGACCTGAAAAGACTAAAAAATCTAAAGAAGTAGATGATGTAGCTTTATCAGAAATTCTACAAAAGTTAGATGAAGCTGTCGAAGGTGAAGATCAAACTAAATTTATTAAAGAAAGTCAGGTAGATGTAAACAATGAATTGTTTAAATGTAGTAAAAGTACACAAAATAACATAGAAGTTTCACTAACACTTGATAGTAAAATATATAGAACCACATCTGAAAAAATCAGTAATAAAAATTTAAACAGTTGTATAAATCAAAACTTGGTAAAATCAGTACAATCAATTCCAGTGATTGTAATTGACGACGATGGTGATGATGATAATGAAATTCAAAACGAAGACCGAAAAAAAAAAGCATCTATAGAATCTGAAAATGAAAAAGACATAATAAAGAAAAATACAGCAGTTTCTGAAGAAACATCTCCTGAATTATTAGTAAAAATTTTACCATCTCGTGAAGATACTCCACCTCGAATTGTTAGTCCTGATCATTTGACGAATTTGGTAATGGAAGGAAAATATTACGATGATGATCAGAATGAGAAAGATGTAATAAAAAAAAATACTGCAGTTTCTAAAAAAATATCTCCTGAATTATCAGTTAAAATTTCACCATCTGGTGAAGATACTATAACTCGAATTGTTAGTCCTGATCATTTAAGGAATTTGGAAATAATAAGAAAAAATGGCATAGTAGAAAAAGGATCAAGTCAAGTTGGAGGAGAAGAGCAAAACAAATTAAATATTTATAAAACACCGGAAAAGAAATCGCCTGAAACCACTTTTTCTGCCACAGTTCCGTCTCAGCAAGCTGATCACTCATTTGTTAATTTTTTTACTGAAGAACCAGAAAACATGGAACTTCCACAGTTACAGTCGGTTTTTCAAAAACTTCTGAAAGAACTTAGAATAAGCTCAGCTAATTTAAAAAGTATTTTTGATAGTTCGGAACCTGATTTAGAAAATAATAAAAGTATAGATGACGGAATTGAAAATAAAAAAGAAACAAATGAAGAAAACGGTAGTTTTGAAAGGTCTTTGGAACAAAATGATCTTTTTAATAAGTGCTGCACTGCAGTTACTCAAATAATAGAGAGAGAAGCATCTAAAAATTCCGGTGTACCTATTGTAAACTCAGTTATCCCTCCTACGTCTAGGATTGATACAGAAGCTCATACTTCTTATACTAATTCTGTGTATGCCTCTGTTGCTCCTAATTTAATAAGTGTGCCTCCAAATTTCTTCTCCAGTGTACCTTTACCAAACAATTTCACTGTTCCCTTAAAAAATATTTATCCGCAGCCAACAACGAATGTACCTAGATACCCAATGGTTAATCCACATGATCCAAGACTTCAAAGTCGATTAATTTATTTATTTAAAAAAACAGCGGCGGCAAGAACTTTCCAACCATCCGTTTCACAAAAACAACAGCTGTCCTACATACCACCACCTCCTTCAGGCCTACCACTGCTTATTGAGGAATTGCCCCTTTCAAATGAAACGGTATCATTAAAAACTACATCAAACAAATCTTACTGTCCTTCAGATTCTTCTAAACCTAAATTTACAAATACTTATGAAGAATATGAACAAGCAAAGGAAGCTGCTCTTGCTCGTAAAGCAGCCAAAGAAGCTGAGCAAAGAAAACTTAAACAAATTACATTTGTAGAAACTGAATCTGAAATATCAGATGAATTGTTATTAAAGGTAAGAATTAAAAATTTCATAACAACTTCAATAAGAAGTTAAACTTTCAATATTTTTCGGCAAGTGTATACTAAATAGCTTATTTTTCTCACTTTTATCATCATTTAATTGTTTTTAAAATTATTTGATATAAAAAAATGAGTTTAATGGAATTTTTCGGACTGTTAAAATATTCGTTTTCTATAAATAGTTTTTCAGGCAAATAGAAAAATATTTTTTTTTTGTTTTCGTTCTTATATTAGACAAATTAAACACTTGCGGCATTGGAAATTTTAATTAAAAAAATTTATGTTAATATATTTTTTTTTCATGAGAATGCTGTAAAAGAATCTGTAATGGATAAAATGTATCGAAGTGGTAATTATTTGTTGGAAACTACGAGCTCGACTGATTTTAAAATACCAAAGAAGAAAAGTTCCGAAATTCAATCTGCATTGGAAAGTGAAATTAATGATGAATTAGTTGAAACAAATATTGAAATCGTAACTTCAAAATCAAAACCAGTTAAAAATAGAAGATGCTCATTGGCTTTGCAGAAAGAAGATGATAAATTGATAAATGATGAGCTTGATAAATTTGTTGATGAAGATAATTGTAAAGTATCAAATAATTCAGAAGCAAAGCCAATAACGAAACGCAGGAAATCATTAACATCCACCTCTGAAAAATTAAATAATATTGTTCCAGAAGAATTGATTAATTGTACATATAGCACACTGAAATCTAAATCTGTAACAAGTTGTAGAAGATCGTCAACAATACCAAAAGAGACTAAAACTCAGAGTACTGTCGAAGATTTTACAAGTGTAGGAAATCACACTGTACAAGATAAAATAAAAGTTAAACCTATTATAAAGCGTCGTCGAACGTTGGCTACATCAGTTGGAAACAATGATATGAGAGATGATATAGATAAAAATAGCGTTGTAAAGTCAAAATCAGTTAAAATTCGTAGAAAATCGTTAGCAGAAATTTCCAAAGAAAGTAGGGAAAAAATAAATGCTGATAGTTCAACATTGGAGAAAACTTTATCTTGCATTATAAAATCGAAACCTATTAGAAATCATAGGCGATCTTCAATATCATGGAAAATAATTGGAAAAGATGACGAAAATTCGTCAACTAATGATGAAAGTGAAGACATTAATAATGCCTTTAAGGAAAGTGTTAAGGATAAAAAAATTAAAAAATTACGTCTTGTTCGTGATAATGATGAAAATGACAATAATGAATCTAGCGCAGATTGCGCTCACGAACAACAAAATGAATCAATTGAGTCATTTATGGAGAAGTTAAAAGAAAATCTTCCATCTGAAAGCTACAAACAAGTAGAAAATGTCTATAATTGTGAAAAAATAACGTTATTAGAATCATCACAATCAGTTTTAGAAAAACATCCAGAAAGTAATGATATTCATCATAGTGTTAATCATAACTCAAAAATTGTAAAATCTTTAACAAAAAGTAAATCAAGTGTAAATAAAGACAATAAAGCAAAAAAGTCACGTAAGATTGATGAAGTCGATATATTAACTAAAGACATTCAAAATTCATTTATGGCCGAAGGATTTACGATAACAGGTAGACGAAAATGTAGTGAATTAGCAGAGCTAAAGACAAAAACTATTTTGACAACAAATTTTATAACAAATGAAATCTCAAGCAGTGATGATGAATCTGAAAGATCAAAAAAGATGATGAAAACAAAAAATCGTCGAAAAAGTCGAAATTATGAAGAAAAGACAAAGTGTTCTGATGATGAAATTGATGATGGTGAAGATACAGATGATTTCGCTGAACATGTTGCTAGGAAACGTAAAATGACTCTTGAAACACCATTAGCTATGACATCACAACCATCAACTACTGTTGTCTTTGATAAAATTCCAACAATTAAAATAAAAAAATTAAAATTAGATAAATTGTCTTTCCAGCATACATTTAATATTGAAAATGAACCACTTTTAGAGGTTCTTAAGGAAGTTCCAGACATTCCAAAGACTCAGAATCGATCCCGCCAACATACAAGTAAGAACAAAAATCATCGAATTGAAAAAAATCGGAATCCTGAACATCATATTCACAGTAAATATATGGATCTTTGTCTAATATGTTGTAAAAAGCAAGATTCCACACATATTGTTTCACATTACGTTACCGAACATCCAGAATACGAAGTGTTTATATCACGATTACAAAGACGTTATATTGATGAAATTAAAACGAAGCAACATATAGCCACACCAATTGAAATTGATTCCAGTTTGAAATATATGATGGAGTGTGTCTTTTGCAATCAAAAAGTAATTGATTCATTCGTAAAATTTAACCAACATTTTTCAACTCATACAGGTGAATACCAATATAAGTGCTCAGATTGTGATACACGTTGCTGGAGAAAGCAGGATATGCAGAAACATTGTAAAAATGAATGTGATGATGGAGCTAAAGTCGAAAAGTATTATTCTTTTGATAAATATGCAAGAATAATTTATGCATATATTTGTGAAAAGTGTAATTATATTCAATTACATCAAGCAAACATAGAAAAACATTTAAAAACTGAACATGGGGTAGATAAGGTACACAAATCAGATATATTACAAATAAAATTGATTGAAATAGAATCGAATGGTGACAATGTGGAACAAGAGCATGGAAATGAAACAGAAATTGTATTTGAAATAAGTACAAGTGGAATTCCGTCACAAAAGGAAGACGATTTAGCTAATTCGTCCTCACAACAAATTAATGACTCATTTGTTTTTCAAGATACTATTAAAATTGAAAATGAAAGTATAGCGGGAGAGAATATCACACCATCCAGAGCGAATGTGTCTAAGTTCGGAAATAATATTATGACAGTGATACATTGTATTGGTCATGGTCAGTCTGATGTAAGTGCTACAAAAAATCAAAATGTTAATACTGAACAACTAATGAACACAGATGTGAATCAATTGAGTAATGATGGAAACGAAGAAGTGTTAGATATAAAATCACAATTGAATGAAGATGAATTTTTCAAGTCGACAAACATGAAAGGTACTTACTTCAAAATAGGGTTTTTTTCAGCAATAATGATTGTTATCAATTTATCCAAATATATTACTTTTAGAGAACGACATAAATTTAAGAGAATTGAGTGTAACAGAAGAAATAAAAAATGAATTTCATGCCAATCATCCTTCAAATGGAAATTTTCTGGTTTCCACTGTGTTATCAATAGAAGAAAACATGTTGTCTAGACAGTCACCAACTATGACCAAGTGTCAGATGCAAGGTAAGATTTTTAATCCATGTTTTCAGCTTCAAAGTACATAATAATTGACATGTACTCACTAATGAAGCTTCTTAGTGAAATCTTAAAGTATTGTATATTGTATTGTATAAAGTAAGTATATTTGTTAGTACATATTGTTATATGTATATGATGGATTAAGAAGCCAAATCATTAAAGTCCATTTTCGTGAATTCAGAAATCTAATTATTTAAAAATGAATGAATATATGTATGTACATATAAACTTCTTGCTCCAAAAAAATTCTTCAAGAATTTCATTACTTATAGTGTAAAGTTAAAAATTTTTTTTTGAGCTACGTTCTGATTTGTTTTTAGAAAATTTTATAAAAGTTGACATATCTTGAAGTCAATATTTTGAAGTTAGATAACTTTTAAAGATACCTTGTGTATGGGCAATTGACTTTTATTATTTGTTACAATAATTTATTTTATACGTTTTCTATTATATTTCTTTTAACATAATTACAGGAGTAGCGGGAATAACCGGGGATGGAAATCTTGTAACTACCAATAAGCAAAGTCTATCTGAAACCAAATCTAATGAAACAACAGATAAGAAACCAATAGAAGATATAATTTGTGTAGACAGTGATGATGAAGATGGTAATCTTCATAGTAACTTACAAATAAGTCCTGATGTTACAATATCAGAAGAAGAATTCAGTATTTCACAAAAGGACGTAGCTGAGAAGCAAATTAATAACAAAAGAACTCTTTTTGACATGAATGATATTGTAAAAATTTCAAACATTAGTTTTGAAAAAACTTCTACGAGAATAAATTATTATTGTGAAATTAATCAATGCTCATTTGAAAGCACAGAAAATGTAGAAAAATTGAAAGAACATTTTGAATATTTACACACTCAAGTTGTGTGGAACGGTACTTGTGAATCATGCGCTAGAGATTTCACCAGTGGAGAAAAACTGACAGTTAATCACGAAATCAATCATATGGTAGAACAGCATTTAGATAATGCTTGTCAATTTCCTTTAAAAAAGCATATTCGATTAATAGATAACGATTACCTCGATTCTGTTACCGTTAAAGAATTGCTAAGGCCATGGATTAAGAAATGTAAATCGAAAAAAACAATGTTACAGTGTGATGATATGAAAGCTAAGTCAGCATTGTTCTCTCTTTACAAATGTATGGGTAGTAATTGTTCTTTCACATCAAATTCGAGAGAAGAAATGCAATTCCATGTTGAAAGTCAGCATCAGAAAGAAATTGAAATTCGAAACGAAGAAACATATTTGGAATGCAGTTATTGTAAATTGAAATTCGCAAGTAGTTCAGTACTCGTTGAGCATATTGAAAAAGTCCATGGAACAAGTGTTTTCCAATGTCCAAAATGTTTCTACAGAAGTGTTCACGCATTTAATGTTACCACGCACTATAAATTGTTTCACCAAAACAAAGAATGTAAAGGTATTGAAAAAATTTTATCTTGTAGTGGACCAATAAAAAAACTTAACGTTGAAGCCCGAGATATTTTGCGATGTCGACTTGAAAATGTGAAGCCTCTGCAGTGTCGAGGTGAGTTAAGTTCGTTCACATACTTCTTGCATGGAAAACGCACCAAATAGCAAATGTATTTTTATTTAATTGTTTCGAGTTTTAAAATTTAATCTAGTTTGAAAAAATATAGTTTTGCGGTATTCATTTATTGCGTTTGTTAGTTGTTATTTGGTACGTATTCTTTATTATGATAATTTGGAAATCAGTTTTTAATTTCGTTGTAAAAAGATGTGACCTCATTGTAGGTATAATGACAAGTAATTAGTTAGTAGTTATTAGGATAAAAATACACCTGATCACGAATGGCGATAATATGGTGAATCGACAGAATTAAGAGGAGGCGAAGCGAATATAGTTTTTTATCATGTAATTTAATCGACATTGATAAAAATTTATATTTTTAGCTTTCAAAAATGGGTTTTGAGTTGAATAAAAGCGATTAAATGAATAATTACTAATAAAAAAAAGAAAAATAATTGTACTATACTGTTCCAAGTACCGCTGACTGTTTTGACATTTTTTGGCAAAGAAAAATTTTATTAAGAAAATATTAAATTCCATGAATTTTTAAAATCTTACTAACATTTTAAAGAAATTAAATACAATAAAAAATACAAACCTAAACATGAGTAAACACCAGCAGTCGTTAAATCATTAACATAAAATTAAAGTTCAATGATACCTGTTTTATATGCTATATAAATTCTATCAGAATCAGATTTAGGTTTCACTAAATTGATAAATACTTATAAAGAACAAGGTTTCCTTATTCTGAATAAAATACTCATTGATTGGATAGTGGTGTTTCAATCTCAACGGTTTCCGGGGTACGGAGGGTTAAAGATTTTTGCGACTTTTTTTGTGAAACACCCTGTATTTTCGTTTTCGCTTATTGTATAGCAATGATACGCATATTTAACAAAATGAAACCATTTGCCCTTTCAACTGACATAAGCACCATCTCTTCATCTTCCTTATCACAAGTTTTCAACGAATAAAATCAAAAATTTTTTCCTAAATTTTTGGAAAAACCCAGTGATTTCTCGAAAAAAATATTTAATTTATAGACATTTTTTATAACAAATAAAAGCACAACTTTTTCTCTACGAATTGGCTTCATACGATATGAATCTATCTGCTATGGTTTAGAAGCTACAGCCCGTAGAATGTAGTCATCTCTTCACTTTTTGGTGCAAAATGTCAAGCGAACACGTGGTTTTCGATGACAAAAATTATATTCTACGGGCTGTAGCTTCTGAACGTAGGCAGATAGAGTCATACCGTAGAGACCTACCACCCTGCTCATTTAAGTCCATCAGATCTGAAACACCCTGTATATGATTAAATAAATTATCATTACTTTATAAGAATTATAAAATGCGGTATAGCTTTAACACTATAAAAATGAATAACAAAAAAAAAAATTTTTACGCTTTTCATCTATTTTATACAAAATACCGTGATCAACAATCATAATTATAATAGTCGATTCTATTATTTTTATTTTTCGAAACAAAACAAATATCTAAAAATATATTCAATCAGAAACAGCAAAATTAAAAAATATATGGTATACAAGTACATATATCATACAAGCAAGGTACACAGCATAATTAAAATCAAAATACATGGGAGTGTACTTTATTATTCGTTATTTCTTTAATTTCTACTTTTCATATCTCTCCTCTTGCACTTTTTTATTGCCTACTATTTCATAATCTTATTCGAAGCCAAATCGACATGTAATATTATTTTGTGAACATGAAAATTCAAAAATTTGAATTTAACGACTCAATTAAAACTCTATTGTCTATTATGCTCTTTTGTGTTTTAACACAATATTTTTCAGTGTATAAAAACACCCCTGTGCTGATAGTCGAATCATTTCTCGAAGTTGAAGTCGCTGTCGTCGCTTGATCTTTTGTTTGGTACGATTAGAGTCATGTGAGACAATTATAATCTAGTAGTTTTTGCTCGAGTATCGAAAAAATTTTTAGTGTAAATATGCGTGAATTTCTAAATTTATCCAGTATAACTAGTATCTGGTATATTTACGAACTCTATTGAATTTTTCTGTATATTTTTGCCCTTTGACCACGTTTGAATATTTTTTCAATATTTCCACTAAAACATGAATTCTATTTTTTTTATTTGTAATTGTATCCTGAAAATTATCAAGTTTTATTTACATATTTGGTAAATAAATAAAAATTGAGACACACTCAACTACATAAATAGAAACGCCTCAATAGAAAAATGATATATTGTTTTTCGTAAACTTTATCATATTCCGTTGATTTTGAGATTTAATATGATTAATTGTTATTGCCTTTAAAAACTAGCCATTAAATAATATTTACCTCCTGCTCTTAAGAGTAAGTACCCAAACGTAAATAACTTTATTATTGCAGCTAATTTTGCACAGCTTGGTTCATTAAAAAGAAACAATAAGCTTCATAGAATTTCATTGGAATCTGAAGAAAGAATATAGAATTAGAGAATTTTTAACATTTAAAAACAAAAATATATGACTAAGCACACAACTTCCGTTTTTGGAAAAGAACCTTTACGAAACATATATTTTTATTACTGGTCTTTCTGAAAACATACATTGTAGATCTCTCTTCTACGGAGGTTTTTTCATGTCACACGACGTTTATTGATAGAATATATCTAGTCCGAAGTATTAGAGTGAGTTGGGTATAAGCAAAGATCATAGAATAGCAATAGGTATTCAAAAACAAAAAATATATTTAACAATACGTTATGAGTTAATAAATTTTTTTGCAATAAAAAAGAATATTATTAAAAGGGCGTTCAGATTTAGCGAACGAATGCAAACAAACATTCGTTCGCGTGTGATTACTATTTGGACTATTACTATTCTTTTGCAAAGTGTGTACGGCATAGCAAATGCAAACGAAGGCAAACAAAGCCATCTGCTACCATTCGCAGCAAGCTGCAAATCATAGCACGTGTTTCCAAACAGTAACGAACGAATGTTTCTTCGTTTGCTAGCGTTTGATAGCGTTTGATAGGTATAGCGAAGACTAACACATGTGCTTACTTTAGTGATTGAAGAGTTTAAACATTTTCATATTATTTCGATTTTAAAATATAAAAAGCGAGATAATTATGGTTATTAATGCGAAAGTTGTTTTATTAAATTCACTTAAGTTTATTTTGATTTTAAATTAAAACTCACTTGAATTTTTAGGAAAATATATGTCAATATAAAATTAGAATGTTTATGACACAAATAGCAATCAACTGCAATAACACAAGTCGATAGGTAATTTTCATCAAACAAAACCAAAGCTAAGTTTTCGATGCATTAGCACATTTATGTTTAATAACATGCAATAAATCTTTAATATTTTCCCCTATTTTTAATTCGTCTTATTTTTTGATGATTTATTGAAATTCTACATTTTATAAAAAAAGTGGGCCTGAATAAAATCTTTCGAATAAAAGTTGATGAGAAGTAAAACTCTAATGAAAGAATTAGTTTTAATTAATTTCTGGTAAAAAAGAAAAATTATTTATAACATTTTGAAATATAAATAGATATAGATTAATAAAGTGTAATGTAATGTTGTTAATTATTTGAATTGGAAACAAAATTTCTTAATCAACTTTTTATAAAAGAATAAAAATAAAATGAAAACAAAACAAATAAAAAAGGGCTTTGGATTTCAGTAAAACTTTTCATAGCTTCAGAAAATATAAAAAAAATAAATCAATAAAATTAGGTAAATTTTTCATGTTAACCTGCATTCAATAATGTTCAGAAAACAGTTTCAAATTTATATACATACATAGGTATATGTATATATGTGTATTTACATATATTCTATGTATTACTGATCTACGTAACAAACAAATTTGAAGAAAAAAATTTTATGCAATGTGTAAAAACGATGTTAATAACAACATACGAAAATGTGTATAAATTAAATATACACAAAGTTATACTGGAAACTGGTTTGGTTATAGAGCATTTCCATAAAATTTCGACCAAAAAATATCGAATTTGAGAATCGATGACTTTCGATTTTCTTGAAATTTCATGAGAAGGTGTGCCTCTGGTCCAGTATCACATACGTAAAATATTTTTAAGAAAAATCACATTTCTTGGGAAAAAATCGTAGAAATCTTAAATATTATCGTAGATAGATAATATATAGCTCATTTTAAAGGGGGGAGTTTATTTTATCATATAAAAATACTTCCAAAAAAATCTTTTTCAAAAAGGACTACCAGGACGATTAAATAATCTTTTATCCTTGAATATCTAAAAATGCTAACTCTCAATTTTGCTCATTTTTATATGTTTTGTATAATATTATTAGCAATATCATGTTCAAATCTCAAATTGAGATGAAGCTGGGTTCAGGTGGGAGAATTTTTCAAAGAATATCATGTCTATTTTTCTCATAGAAAATCAATTGATTTTCATACAAATGCAAATTTTATACTAATTTTTTTGCTATTGTCTACAGCAGGTATTTAAGATTTTTTATATTTGACGTGGCGAAGGCGTTATAAATTATAATTATGAAATAACCTTGCATTGAATTTTTGTTTGCAAAGGTAGCGGATAACGTCATAGATTCGTCACAAGGGGCTGGTGTTCTTTTTATTGTTCTTATCTTTTCTTCAAAACATTGTATTTACCTGGTCCGAACAGTTTTTAGAAATTTTAAAATTTCAAATGGCATTATAAATATGAAACGAACCTTATTCATCATTATATGTATGTATTTTTGTAAATTATACAAGATAATACAAGAATCTTTATTCGATTATTTTAAATTTTAAGTTTGAATTTCAAAATGTTAGTTCTATTTTCTCTCGACTATTAGGACAGACAAGAAGGTTTCGTTTAGGAGCATCAACTGGAAATAGAGTGAACTAGCAAATGTACTACGGGGAATATCTATTGCATTATATTTTTGGTATAACTGCCTGGTACTAAAATGCTTGGTGGCTCTGCATACTGGCCATGACCAAGAACACAAAGCCAACTACATGAATATCAGTGCCAACCCTGTCATACGAATAAACTTGTTCTTTACCAACGAATTAAGTGATTCGCATTCCACTTCAAACTGTAGGTGAATGTATGACAAAAAAATAGTTAAGGAAAACTCAAGTTAACTTGAGTCGAGCAAAGTTCTAAAGGGACTGCAGCGCCATGAATTATGATATTTGAAATTTTAAAAGTTCAAGTGAAACTTTACTGCTATCTAATTTTCTTCAGTTCTTTTTATCACTTAATTCGACAAAATGTGGCGTCAGGCGATTTTCTGCATTAAAATTTTGTGACTTTTGATACGAATTGATACTCGTCGACAAGAACCGACTGTAAAAATACCGATTTTTAAAATTTAGCGTCACGTAACACCGACTACGACTATGAGCCTTGCTTATAAACATTTTGTAGTTTTAAAACTAAAATAGTATCGACTTGAAAATCAGAGTGTGCTTTGAAACTCTTTACAAAATATGTTAAGTTATATATTATTTCTTCATTTTTTAAAATATTTTATTTCAAGGAAATTCTAAAAATTGTAATTGATATAATTTAAGCCTCAATTTTTATAGTTCCATTTACAAAGTAATCATATTTACTGTATACTACTAAAATTTTAATTAAAATTAATAATGCGGGCTACCTCGTTGTATGTTGTATATGCTGTTGTATTATATTTTACCCAATTCTTATACATGCCGTTATTAATTATTCAATTTTGTTTCAATCAAGCTCTACTTTCTGTAGACTTTAAATAATGAAGCTTGATTTTTCACTCAAAAGTTCTATTAACACTTTGCTGTAAAACTTCTAGAATTTATGGAGCATTGTTCTAATAAATAATTTGAATAATTTGTCCGCACTTAGATAGATAGGTTGTTAAGAACTAAGAACTAAGGTAATTAAGATTTAGGTTTTTTATGAATCCTAAAGTACTAGAAGGTGCGCTCCATACGTATTATAATATTTGATTATTTTTTTTCTATTATTATTTACAGTGTGTTCTTCGGAATTCTACATAAAAGAGGTATTTCATAACCATGTGAAACAATCACATAACATTGCAATTGAAAATCAATTGCCAGAGAAAGATATTTTTGCTTGTGTGTATTGTCAATATGATGCAAAATCACTCGAGGATATGCGCGAGCATTTAGCAAATGAGCATCCGATCAAATTACCTTATAGTTGCGCAAGAATAACTAGACAGAAGACTTCTTACCAAGTAAGTTCTTTTATAACATTTTAAAAGAAATTTTTTATTTTAACTATAGATTTTTCACTGCAAAAGTCGAAGTTGAACATTGATGTAAAATTAATTAAATTCTACCAAGTTGCACATTTAGCTTATTTATTAAAGATTATAATTTTCCTTTGATTCTGAAACCTAACTAATATTAATCAACAATAATAAATAGTATTTGAATTTCATTAAAAATATCTAGTAATCTATGGGCCTTACTCATAAACATTTTTTAATTTCAAAATTAAAATAGTTTTGATTTGAAAATCAGAGTATGCTTTTAAATATAAAATGAAGAAATAATATATAACAACATATTTTGTAAAGAATTTCAAAATACTCTGATTTTCAAGTTAACACTATTTTAATTTTGAAATTAAAAAATGTTTATGAGCCGTCAAATTTTTATTCAAATTGACCGATCAAATCGAAAAGAATTGAACTTTATAAACTAAAATAATACCATTTTCGAAAATCAAAATTCAAATCGATCGAATTAAAAAGCATAGATTACTAGAGATTTTAAATGAAATTTACATCTAAGCACACGGTAGTACGCGGCCAAGTTCAAAACACCAATAGCTAATTTTGGCACTCACTTACTGACAGATAATCGAAACCTTTAGTGTACTTCTAATAGATTAAGGAATAATTAAGAAATCGGTCAAGTGTGAGTTAGACAAGTCGCTAGACCTTAACAAACTTATTGATGTAGCCACTTTCATATAATTTGTTTGATGATTTGAATCGAATAATTTATTATAACAAAACTGGTTGAAATCTCACTAAAAAAATTAGTGTAAAAATTGGTCCGAGTTCTCTTTGGGTAATTGTTGGCCTAACAAAAGTACTGAAATCTGAATCTTAAATAATGCCGTTCAAAGAACTTTTCCACACACCAAATTTAAATACAAAACATATTAATAATTATAAACTTGGCAAATTTTTTCAATGATGTTTTTAGTGAGATACAATTTATAAGTAATTTATATTTGATAACGACACAAAATATTGTGAATATTCATTCTAACATAAGTAACTGTCGAACGGAATCTACAATATTAAATAATAATAAACATTTAGTTTTTTAAAGCAGGATGCATTTTGGGATTCCAAAATTAAAAAGAGCTAAAAAAATTAATAGCAAAAAGAGTAATGATAGAAAATGAATAAAATATACATACATAAAAACATCAAGCAAGACTTGCTAGCTGAAATGATAGAAATGGTATCCTCGATTGTTTTCATTCTCACAAATAAGCAAATTAACCGTCAAATTTTGCGTTCGCAAAATTGGTATTGCAAACTGAGTTAACAGAGCAAACAGTAAAAACTTAAACCTAAACATGTACTTATGTTATCTTAAGTGTACTTCACACTTAACAATTTGTTATATGATTTGTCGTGTCATTTATCAAAAACTGTAACTTGTATAAATGTGAACACTTATAAATCTATCACGTAACTTGTTATTTGACGAAACAAATGATATTTTGAAATTAGAACTGTTTCTAATTTCATACGATTTTTTAAACGATTTAAAAAAAATTGAGTTGGCTGTGAAGTGAAATTTTTGAATTGAATTGATCGTTTAAATATTTTAAAAGTTAATGAAAAGAAAAAAATTTAAAATAAAAAAAATATTAATTCAATTGACGAAAATATGTCTTGCTTTTCAATCAATGGTCGTATTTATTTAATAAAACATCCTCTAGAAGAAGTTCTCTAAACACAAGATGTGTAATATCACGTCCACTATTTCTTCTTAAAAGCCACTTCCTGCTCCAAATGTTTTTTTTTCCTTAAAATAACAATAACTTTTATTAAATTCAATAACAACAAAAACTTTAGTTTATTCTCCATTTTTCTCCTATGTATAATATTTTCACGAAACAATATGTCAAATGATATATAAAAACAATATGAACATAAAAATTGAATTTAGCACGATTTTTGACAAATCATGTGAAACAGTCAAATAAACTATCATTTAATAAATCGTTAAGTGTGAAGTACACTTAACTTAAATATTTTTTTCTTAAATTGAGTAGAATTGGTTAGTAAGGCTCCAGAAAAAGATTCAAATTTTAAAAAAATTCATAAACCAAATAATTTTGGTTATGATTTAAAATTTGAAAAAAAGAAAAAACGAATTTCTAACGTAATATAATAAAAAATCATGGGTTATATATATAAAATCTTTACTCTGCAAAAGTGCTTACGAAGCAAAAATGGCTAAATATTTGCTAGTCACAATTTGCCTATTTGCTAGACGATTGAAGATATGGCCCATAATTAAGGAAGCTCTTTTAACCGTTTAAGTGCGGAACAACTCACTGCGGATGAGTTTGGATATATGTATATAAAAAAAAAAATAAAAGTAGATAACTTATTAGATCACAAAAATTGTTTGAAAAGAAAAAAAAACACATAAAAAGTAGGTTTTACCAGCTTAAATTCACACCAAACTGAGAAAACAAATAGGAGTGCAGTCACTCCTTGCAATTTTAACATCAAACAAGAGAAGCGCTATCGCGCTCCTCCGCACTCAAACTGTTAAAGCTGTTTCACATTGTTAATATTTCCACCATCGGTTAATGTTTAGAAAGGTTTAAAAAAAGTTGTATGTGAAGTTAATTGGTGCTTTTTACATATTGACGTTGTAATTCAAATAATAAATATTTTGTTTTAAAGGCTTACACAGCCATGTAGTGCTCATACTATAGCAAACATAGATACAATGGTATAGGCTATACCAGTTGTCGTGACAAATGCGATATAAGTCTAGTATCCAACGACAGTTTGAAGAAATAAAATAGAAAAAAATAACCATTTTCCACTTTCATTTTTTCAACATAACCACAAATTGCCAATATCAAATCAAGTTCCAAAAATTGCTGCTACATCAAAATGGCATTCTAATACAAGGAAAACTTTGTATGTTTCAATACCAGGGTACTAATTACATAAAACGATCAATCGAATTCGATTATCGAATTTGCATTCTATAATTCGATTTCATCCTTATCGTTTTACCGATTCAAACCGTTTGTAATGACATTTATGACATTTAAATTAAGTAGGAAACACAAAATTTTGGCTCTATTTCATTTTGGTAAACGTCAAATAAAGTTTTATACTTTTTATATGAAAGTAAACAAAAGATGAAAATTATTGAAAAACACAATGATGGATAAATGACGCTTTTTTTGAAGTCGGTTAAAAAATTTTGTATTTTGAACTGAATTGAAGTTAAAAAAAAATAAGAAAAAAGTTAGTAAATTAAAAATAAAGGAAAATTTAAAATATTTCAAAATATTATTTTTAAGAAATAATTGTAAAAAATTAAGCGGTATATAAAAGTTCAAGTTCTGTAAGTGAGTTTTTGTAAATAATGGTAAATTATGAATAGATATTATTTTTATAAATTGTAAACAAACAAGGAAAATTCAACGTGAATATTTTTCAGCTACAAATATAAATTCACCAAACTAAACAATACACAACAAAAATAACATAGCACTTTTCTTTAAATCTTTTATTTAAATCTTCAATTTTATGATCGTTTGACAATCGATTAAAAGTGGATGAGAAAAACAGAAAAATCGATTTGTGTAATTCAAAAACGATATTTCACGATTCATCATTTTATGTAATTAGTACCCAGGTTCATACTAGATTGTTCAGCTAGTATGAAACTAGTATTGAGTGACAGACATGTGATATATTCGAATACCATAGTATGAATACTAGATGTCAGACTAGGCTTTAAAGAAGTAATAAATATTTATAAATAAAATTAAATACATTAATTACTATAAATCGCATGTGTAATTACATAGAACTTATACTTAAAAAAGCACCAATTTTATTTCCTTAAAAACTTTTGCAAATGGCATAGGCTTTTTCTCATGCAGTCACTTATAATGTCCACTTTCTCAAAACAAATTTCACATGAAAAAATACAAACTGACAGCTAAATCAGTTTTCGATCTAGCAGTACGCATTCTTAACTGAAATCTGTATTTTAACTGGCTAAAGGTGGAATTATAATGGACATGTGTCGGCATAGAAAAAATAACGAGTGTTGGTATGGAAGAACGTCAAAATCGCAACATATGTTATGTTAAAACAAAATAATTTTGTTATGTCAGGTACGATTTGAATCGCACTTGTTATGTTTGACAAATGTTTAACGAAAGTTAAAAAAAAAAAAATTTTCTGATATATGTATGTATGTCTATTTATAATTGATTCGAATTTTACACAATGTCGTTTCATGTGTCAATCTATGTTCATTATAACTCCACCTTAAGCATTGCCATATATCCACAAATTTAAATACTGTGAAGAAAATAAAATCAATTTTAACATGAATGATAAATAAGCAAACCAGTGTATAATAATTTATATTCTTTAGTTGCTTTATACTCTACTTAAAATGATAAATCTTTCAATTATATATTATTTTCTACAGAATCCGTGTTCTTCGGATGAGGACTCTGTTAAACTAACGAGTCTTGTATTCGTAAGTGAATTTGTTAATAGAAATTTATTTGAAAAGTATGATTTAGCTAATTTAAATGAAATGGAAAATAATTCTGAAAATTCAATTGATTTGAGTAACTCACTAGAACAAACATCATACATGCAAGAATTTTTTGACACGTTGATGAACCTTGATGATGTACTTAAAATAATCGAAGTTTCTAATCGAGCAAAAATAAATAAAGAAAAACTTGGAAAATTAAAACTAATGATTGATGCAGCTGTGAAGAAGAGTGGGTTATCTGGTAAAGATTTATATAAATGTGCTAAACAGCACTGTAGTGAAACATTTGAAAAGTTCAATGAATGGCAAAAGCATATGACTACAGTTCATTCGAAATCTTTGAGAGGGGTGAAATATATGTGTCCTCACTGTCTTATAAAGTCACTATGGTTTAATGTTGAAGATTTATCAAAACATTTTGATGAACATAGACAACATACATTTTTTTGTTATTTTTGCGGCGATACAGCTTTGACATTAGAATTAGCACAGAAACATATTGTTTTCAAACATTCAACACAAAATACAGTATCAAGATTACTTTTCACGGAGCATGATCAAGAGCAAAAAGAAATTGAAAAATATAAGTATTACGTTGTTCTGACTGCTGATACGAAGATCACGAAATCACAATTAATAAGACATATGATACAAATATTACAAATTAAACATCATATTAATGAAGGCGATGGTAATATTGATTTAAATGAACAAAATCAAATCAAAAATTTAAATAATAGCAATAATAGTAACAATAATAATCAAATTGTCACAAAAACATTACGCGAATTATTTGAATCAAAATTACCAATATTTGTCCCACCATCTCGAAATTTTTTGTGCAGTTATTGTCCACATAAAGAACAAGATAATTACTCTCTGGAAAATCATATCAAAGAAATACACAGTACTTTTACTAAATATAAGTGTCCACATTGTGACGTTGAATTTATAACAAATATAACAAAATTTAATCAAATCAGAAATCACTGGCAGTTACATTCTCCTGTAATAAGCGCTTGTGTTGCTTGCACATCATTTTATTCAACAGAAAGTGATTTATTACGCCATGTCAACAAAATACACATAAATCAGGACGTAACTGTAATACAGTACACACGATCCGAAACATCAATTAAAAGGTTACTTCAAGTATGCCTAACTACTAAAGATACAAATTCGAGTACTGTCAACGTTTACAAGTAAGTACTGATATAAATTTATTTAATATTATTATTCATATTTTAACAAAAGCTCAATACGTCTCGACAAAATGTGTTTAGATTTTTTATTGATCAATATCCGATATTTTTTTCCAAATAAGCTTGAGAAAATAAAACAATTGGAGCAGCTCAAATTTGTGTATACATACATATTTAGGCTATCTTTTATTTGGTCAGCAAAATTTTTTTCATAAACCCCACCTCTCACGCGTTATTCTTTTGATTTGTAGCATAGTATTCTCTTCTTGACGGAATTCCTTTTGCCATTTGAAATACATGCAAAAAATTTGAGACATTTTTCCGCATACTTGAAAACGAATTACATTTCAGACAATTTATTCAGTCTAGGTATTTGGTAAATTTGACAGTTGTATTTTTAATTGAAAGTTAGCATTATTATTATTGGATCTTAATTTTTAGTTTATAGCTGCTATTTACTTTATGTATTTCATTGTAATATTTCTTTGTTTTTTAAACGCTTACTGTGTTGTTTGAAATGTTTCCACATTATTGTTTTCATATCCACTGCAACCCACTTCATTCTAACACACTTATTCTGAAAAAAAGTATACATTACAATCCTTGAAGTGTTTTCCAACCTAGTGTTATAGTAGTCGAAATATAGAAACCCAGAGTTGACAAATCACATACATATACTTCCATATAAATATTAAAAATAAGATTTTCACAAATTTTTACCACACAAAATTTGTACAGTCGTAAATCCTTCAAGGAATATCCTGCTTAAATATCAAATTCTTAATTTTT
The DNA here is from genome assembly GCA_939192795.1 of Bombylius discolor. Lineage (NCBI taxonomy): Eukaryota > Metazoa > Arthropoda > Insecta > Diptera > Bombyliidae > Bombylius > Bombylius discolor. The sequence continues at coordinate 24,449,175 of OW584238.1, forward strand.
CGGGAACAAAAGTTTTTGAAGAAAGTAAAATATGTATGTTCGTATTTGTCACCTTGAAGTTAATGAAAACTTTTCATTTTATATTCTTGCTTTTACAAATAGCAAAACATCATATATTACAAAAAAACATAAAATGTTAAACCTGTTTGAGTTCACATTTCTGAATATGCATATACACTCCGCGACACCCGATTAAGAACAACATATGCCTTGTATTTCTACCTGTATGGGATCCTAAAAATTATTGATCAGAAATAATTTTATTTAGAGTATTCAATAAGAAAATAAGGTAACTATGGAAATTCCCTCAATTAACAAAAATTTTAGGATACTTTTCTCAAAAAGGTGTATAAATAGCGCGACACCAGTTTAAGAACAAGTAAAGAAAAATAAATAAAACACTTAAAAAATCGTATTTTTGAAATATATTTTTTTAAATTAATAGTGTGTATGTTAACCATTGTTATTAATCAATTCAAAAATTCTGTTCTGTAATGATTAGTACAGGATGGTTATTAAATCTTGTGGAATGGAATTCCAGGCAAATTCTCTATTATAGTATTTGTGTTCACTTTGTGAACGTTTAGGGTTCAAATCGGCGCAAACTCATTCAGCTTTCTGTGGTTTGGAAAACTTATGTTACGAGTTTATTTACAGTTTTAAATGGGTTACGAACCAAATACAAAAGAAACACAAATTCTAATGACACTTATGATCATAGACATAGCATAGTGTCTATGCTTATATTTATATATACTTTTTGAGCTAAGGCTGCCTCTACATCAGACTTAATTTTATATCTATGTCGTAACTCAAATCGTGATTTATATGTCGAGTGTGTTAATGGTGAGAATTTCATTTCTTTCTGACATTTCATTGTTCTGTGAATTTTTAGAGGATTTTTACACTTTACTGATTTTTTTTTTATTGTATTAAAATTTTTTAAAGTTCACTAATTTGTATTATCTCTGTTTTAAAATAATTTGTACTTAAATATTTTCACTCTATTAGCTCTATATCCATTATCTAACAATAAATTTTTCTAGACATTTATGTCCAGATTTGAATCAGATATTTATATCTGCTGATTTTTTCTTCGAGCAAACTTCATATAAAAAAAATAAATCACGTTTAAGTTACGACATAGACATAAAATTAAGTCTAATGTAGAGGCAGCCTAAAGAACTATAGTTTTTATTTATAAATCTGTAATATAATAATGGTTTTAAATTTTGTTTATTTTTTTCAAGGTGTTTGTTGTGTTCCAAAGATTTTATTTGTATGTCAAGCATTGTAAATCATATGTCATCAGTTCATATCGCAAATGTACAATATCAATGTGCGTATTGTAAATATAGAGATGTTAAAGAAGAAGTAATTTTTAATCATTTGACTGAAAAACATAATAAAGCCATTCCCAGAATGTTTGCTTTATTTTGTAAAAAAACAAATAATTCATTTGAAGATTATACATGCATAGAAAATAAAAGTATAATAGTATTAGATGATGATGATTGTTTTAATTCGAGTGAAAAATGTGGTAAAAAGAAGTCATTGGCCATGGATAACGATTGCGATTCAAATCAAATTAACCAACCAAAAAGGTTAAAACTTGATGAAACTTTAGTACGAAAAAATCCAATTAATCAACCACAAGAACATCAACGTCAATTTTTAAAAACAGAATTTCATAATCAACAAAAAAAATGTATTATATTAAACGTCAATCTGATAAAATGTCCACATTGTACATTTCAATCCGATACTGAAGAGGCAATGGCTGAACATATAAGATACAATCACACAAAACAAAACAACGACAGTGATGATGTAAAATCTAGTAAGAAAAATAACAGTATGAAAAGAATATCGTCTCTAATTGAACATAGAAAATCAATTTTTAAGTGTGATGTTGTAAATTGTCAATTTACTTGTGATGATGAAAATGATCTAAATCAGCATAAAGTTGTAAACCATAAACTATTGCTCTTGAAAACTCAGTGTGAAATTAATTTGTTCTCAAATAACTCTCAATCATGGCAACAGCAGGAACAATCTAAACCTTCGATTCGTCTTGTTCCAATTCACAAATTACTTGCTAATCCTCAATCGGAATCATCGGGTGACAGTTGCGCTGTAGAGTCATCTAAAGCAATAACCAGCGCTTGTTTATCACAATCATTGACAAGCAATAAACCATCATCATGTAACCAGATTATTTCACTGCTTTCTACGGCTACAAAAACACCGTCTGCAGTTCAAGATACAACTAATAAAAATAGTGCAGTAATTTCGACGTCTGTACCAGTTACTATGTTATCGTCAGTAACAAAATCAGTGCACACAACTGGTATTGCTAGTTCGACATTATTTTTAAAAGATAGCAGTAGTTCGAAAATTGTGTGTTCCAGTCTTCCACCACATACGTCGACATTGATGACACAAAATGAAATCAATGCAAGCAATACTGTTTTAATATCCACCGTTAGTTCAACAATTACTTCATTATCTTCATCACTTAAAAATCAAAAAACCGTATGTGGTAATGATTTTCATGAAATAGTTTTTGTGTGTAATTACTGCAGTTCCTTTGAAAAATCAGTAGACAAACTGATCCACCATTGGGAATGCAAGCACAAATTACAAGGAACATTTCAGTATTCTATAGATCGATTACTAGAATGCTTGTATTGTGATTTTATATCAATATTTCCAAGGATGAAGGATCATCATTCGCTGTATCATCGTGAAGAAATTTTTGTATCTCGTAGTGTAAGCAATCTTAAAAAATGTACAGAATGTTCCTTTGAATGTCCTACGGTCGATGATGTTTCCGAATTATTGCGTACACATGTTCGCCAAATGCATCCGAATTTAATACTAAATAAAAGTGTTTCATCTGATTACATTAATGAAAATCTCATACAAAAGTTGATTCAAATGGGTTTAAAATCAAATTCTTATAAATGTTTTTATTGCCCAAGTATTTTTCGATATGAAGATTCGTGTCGCAAGCATATTCAAAATGTGCATAGTAATGAGGAAATTAAAGTAATAACGTTTGACACAAACAGGGAGTATTATGGCTGTACATTTTGTGGTATGTTATATATAAATGAAAAACAAGCTATACAGCACACAAGACAAAAACATATAAAACCTTACGTTTGTAATCTTTGTTCAAATTCATATTTCAATTTAAGTGATTTAACAGAACATTGTATAAGTTTTCATAATATTCAACAATTACAAGAATTTACAAAAACATCATTATCAGAAAATTTAAGAGTTTACGGTGAAATAGTTATATTATTCCCGGCAGGTTTAATTTTGAGGAAAAAAAATTTAAAATATACAAGTTATGGAAACATGCAGAATTTTATAAATTTAATAGAAACTGTGGAAAAAGAAATTAGTAATAAAGCGAAAGCGAAAACTGTATAAAGTATCATGAGACTTTCTATTGTTTTTCAATAGTTCAAATACTTAGTTATAACAGGTTAAACAATAAAATTAAAGTGTTTCGATTTATTATTATATATGTATATACGTATATTTTATTAAAAATTTGGTATAATGCAATGTATTTTTAATAATAAAATTAATGTATTATATAAGGTACTCATGAATATTTTATCAAATGAGTTTGTTTTTGTTTTTCTACTTTCTTTATTCCAGTCCAAATGAATAATCTAAAACATAAGTAAGCTTGAAAACCTTTCATCAAAATAAAAAAAAAGCAATATTATTTATAAAAATTAAGTTGTATGAGTCCAAATTTTTAACGGAAGTGTCGGAAGAAAACTCTCTTCACACAACCAAAAGAAAGATACTGAAATGATTGATGAATGCTGTTATATTTTATTTTCATTCCTTTTTGGATTGTTGTGAGCGGCAAGTATGTCTGCCTACGTATGCTCTTATGTTGATGGCAAAAATGCCGTACTGAATAATGGTAATGTATGCCTACTAATTTCCGGAGTGGAAAATGAAAGACTCGAGTTTGAGGTTAAAATCAAGAGTGATTTTATTGATAGATTTTCATTCCTTATATACTAAAATTTTTACATAAAAATCCTAAAATCTAATATTTCTTAGAATTATAGAAAATATGGTTCTCATGCTAAAATTATAAATTCTAAATATTTTAGTATCAATTGACAAAATTTGTAGACACATATCGAATTACTTAAATGTTGTGTTAATAATGCACTTATAATAATTATTATAATATTGAAACACAATTATGCATAATCTCAAATTACCTCAATAATTCAAATAATTTAGTAAGTGCAAAATTCATATTTAAAAATGTGATGCAAAGCAATTTAATTTTTATATTTCTTAATTGCATGCAGTTATAACAACATGGGGTTATTTATAACATATGTATCTGTTATTGTTATGTGTGGCATCTCATTGATTTTGTAGTAAAGTGAATTATACATTATGCATTATTGTTGCGTCATATGTTTTTGTTGTATTTTGTATAAAGTATATTTATGTGCATTACATCCTCAACGGTTAGGCAAAAAAAATTTTTTGAGTTAAGAGCTCAACTTAGTAAAATGGCCTGCAAAGTGACCACAGACCACCTACAGCCTACATTTTTCAACCGATTTTCATGAAATTTCGAATATAGATAGGTGGAAGGGAATTGTGGTCCTTAAGTGGAACACATTTTTAAATTTTGGTCCTTAAATTTTTTTATATTAGATTTTCGAAGGTACAGATAAAAAAAAATTCACTAAACTTCTCACACATTTTTCATGTATTAAAACGTGTAGATACTGTGATTTCTTCTTATAGGATTTAAATATAACCTTTTTCAAAAAGTTTAAAAAATAATTCAGGGAAATTGGTTACGTAGTTTAATTATTATAAATAAAACAAATTGTTAATTTTTCATAAAATTTCATTACTAATTTTTCATTTCACATAAATTTGTTTGCATACTTATGGGTTTAAATAAGAATTACACAGTTAGTATAAACTCTATAAACTCGATGCAAAGAAAATTGCAATTTTTGTAGTAGATATGTGTGATAATAAAAGTAACGTAAACAGCATATAAAAGTTATGTATAGTTAAGCTGCACATAGCTAGGTATATAGATATATTAGCAACACATTTTGTATGAGAATGGTGATCTGTGATGATGAATACGAAATAATAGAATTAGCTTGTACATATATATTATGTACTACGCATAAAAGCATATTTTACTAACTGTTGTTGGATTGGAGCAAGTGCATTTTGGGTTTTAGTGCTAATTTTTTATATTCTGAATATTAGAAAAATTATAGTGTTACATATGTATGTGTTATTGTTATTCCTCAGTATGTTTAATTGACATGTGTGGTATCTCATTGATTTTGTAGTAAAGTGAATTATACATTATGCATTATTGTTGCGTCATATGTTTTTGTTGTATTTTATATAAAGTATATTTATGTGCATTACAATACACTCCCTTTGCCATAGCTTCGTGCAATTCAATGGCCTGGAACTCAGAGAAATGTGACTCTGGCCTTCTCCGAAATTAAAGTTAGCTCTTCTATGCACTGTGCTGCCAGTTTAAAGAAGATGTTTGCCGAGTTCAAGTCTGATCGCAGCTTGGCTTTTGCTGAAAATACGCTCACACGCTCTTCAACGTTTTTTTCCAGCTAAGTTTAGGGTTGAGAACTACTCCCAAATACTTGTAAGTTGAAAGTAGGTACATACCTTAGTTCTGATAGTGAAAAGTACTCATCTCTGTTTGAATGCTCTCGTATTCCAGGAAATGAGTTTCTAAGGATTCTTCCAGATTCTGTCCGTGACCTATCCTCCTTTCTGATGATTTAAACCCATCATGAGAACTAAATTCGTCTATAACAACAACTTTTCCACATTTCTTGAAATAAACAAAATTTTCACATTACGTCTATAAGTCACGTTAACTTGAAACGTTTAACTAATCACGCTGAATAATCATACGCGAAAGTACGAATGCGAACTTTCTTAGTTCTGTTTAAAGTCAGTCGAATTTTAACTTGTAAGAAGTAAAGTGAAAATTAAAATAAAGTTTCTCAAAAGGTTAGTTCTTGAGTTTTTATTTAAAATTATTAAATGTGGGTCAAAAACCACATTACTATATGTTATTCTTTAGACAGGATCTTACATAACTTGGCTGGATTCCTTAAATTTTCTATTGATTTTTAGTATTCCCTCCAACCTTTTTCTTTAGCTTTCTTAGGGGATTTTTTCTATAACTTCAAGGAATCCTTATATGGCTGCCAGCTGTTGTGTTTATAACTGGTGTTGAAGAGTCTTCTCATCCTTTCTCTTAGGACTGTAAATTCTTTACTCCACCATGGCGGCCGAGTTTTTTTTGCTGCGTATGTGTCCAGTTCATCCGCTGTTTCCTATCTGTCAATTCTGTATCGATTCTTCTTGTATTTCCAAAGTGATTCAGAAAGTTCTGTTTCCAGATTCACATTGAAGAGTACATTTATACATACCTGTGGTCAAAAAACGATTTCTTTTCCGATACACTCCAGTTATCTATTCTAAAATTCTCCCTATCCAGCAGTGTAACATACAGCACCTCTTTCGATACTGCATGGGTCTCTGTGCTCGGGAAAACACAAGCAGTTTAGATGTAATGATAAAGTCGAAAAGGTATTTACTAAGCTCGTATTTGGCGTCGCTTTCTATGTACTAGCAAAACGGCCTTTATTGCTAGAACGTGGGTGGATACAGGTTCTTGGTTTACCAGAGTTCCGATTTTTTTGGGTGTAGAAGAGGTTGTACAGCTCGTCCAGGGGACCCATTACGGTTAAATCTTTAACCTAAGGCTCCTGTACAAGAACTATATCGATGACCTCTTTCTTTGGTTATGGCTACTTTTTCTCGATAGAGAGACCCATTGCATTTCTTATTAATAAATCATTTTTTTTATTGGTTATATCTTTATTTTTTTTTTAATCCATATTTTCTTACAATCTATTGCTCTTAAAATTAATACAAATTTTTCTTAAATTCACTTTACCGTATATTTTACAACTTTTGAAAAACAAAAATACTTTAGATATTTTTTCATTTTATTACTTTCATTATTATGCTCTTCGTCTTTTTATAATATTTCTTTAGTTTCTGTTCTATTAATATCAATTCTTTAAATGGTTTGTTTGTGATTTGGGAACCTGGAATGTCCATCACTAAATATCTATCGTTACTTAAACCCATCTGAACCATCTCAATCTGTTTTTTTCTCTAAGCTCTTTCAAGTTTTCCCTTTCTTCATTTCGCCATACCTCATCCAAAAGATTGGTTTCTGGACCTTTTTGATTTATCTCAAACAAACACTTTGCAGGAGTTGAGCGGTAGTAAAAATATGGCTTGGCTATGGGGGCTCGTCACGTCATCAGTGTTTAATACGTAAAATACTTTATATGAATTTCAATTAAAATATCTAGTGATCTATGATTTCAAATTTTTATTCAACAATTTCATTCGATTCAGAAATAATGTATCGAAATAATTTTCGGTAGCAAACATTAAAAAAACACACTAAAAATTAAAGATAATTAGATATTTTAAATGAAATTCACGTAGCATATATTAGCATTTCTTTGATAATGACACAAAATATTGTGAATATTTCATTCGATTCGAGCGAATTATACAATAGAGCCCTTTACATCAAAATTTAATTACATTCCGCGACAATAGTTTGTGAGTACTTGAGACTTTTCGAGATTTTTCTAAAATTGCGATGAAAACAAAAAAAAATTTTTTTTACTGTCCATCCAAGAGTGAGAATAGTCTTCTTCTTTTAAAATTTTAATTTATCGTATTTCTTCTAACGTTAAGTTTTTTCTTCCTCCCATTTTATTTATAATTACTATGTTTTTAATAACACTAGCTATGTCACTTTAATTTAAAAGTACTAAACTCTTTTAATTAAGTTCAATCGTAATTCCTCCAAAGCTGACAAAACAATCGATGGTCATAAATAGTTGACTTGGCTATTTATACCTTTAATACAATTGACAGACAGGTTGGTTAACCAGCTCTTCCATTCGACCAACTTTGGAACCAAAATAAGTGACAGACATAAAGTCAGCTGGTTTATTTTGACATTTGTTTGTTTAGATTTTTTTGTGGAAGGCATTTTTTGCACTTTTTTAATTAATTTGATTTATTTAAATAAAAAAAAAAGTAAATAGTGTCAACCCTGTGAAGACCTTGCTTAAGAATCATTAAGCGAAGTAGTAATCTATTGTTGAATAGTAATAGGATGACGGCCATTTGCTGACATAGTAAGATAAAAGCGTGGTATTTGTTCTGTTGTTGCTGACGCCTATAAGCAGCCGCATGTTTTAAGTAAGGAGATTAGCTGACGAATCAGCCGTATATAAAAATTAACGATATCTTGTATTTTTGATTATATTGAATAATTGTGTAAAATTTAATAAATTAAATAAAAACGAAATATTGCTTAACAATATTCAGAAGTGGAAAAAAAAATGATGGCGTCTAAAAACAACGCTAGTGTAAAAGAATTAAAAACTAAATTAAAAGCAAATGGTTTGTCGATTTCGGGTAAGAAAGCTACATTGTTGTTAAGATGGAAAAATTTTTGTGAAAAAAGTGAACAAAATCAACACGAACAACAAGATGTAAGAAAAGATGATTCAGGTCAAGAAGATGAATACGATGACGCAATGTCGGTAACATCACTTGTGTCGCACATAAGGAATTGTACAACAGATTCCAATAGAAAAAGCAAAACATCTGATCAAACTTCAAAAGCAAGTTATTCCTTAACTCCTCGTGACATCATCGAAGTTTTGCCAACATTTAACCCTAGTTTTAGCCTTACGATTGAACAATGGGCTAGACAGATGAGTGATTTATATATTTATGTTATGTTTGTTACAAGGTAATAAATATTTTACGAAATTAGATGTCCGTTCAGGTTATCATCAAATTAAAGTTGCGGAGAATTCTCGAAAGTATACTGCCTTTGTCACAAACAATGCACAGTACGAGTACTGTAAAATGCCATTTGGACTCATGAATGCTCCAGCAGTATTTCAGAGGGCTACTAATAAAGTAGTAGCAGAAATGCCTGATGAAGTGCTTACTTATATTGACGACATCATTATACCAAGTAAGAGCATTGAAGAGGGTCACCAAAGACTTCGAAGATTTTTGATACACCTACAAGACAGTGGTTTTACATTGAGACATGATAAATGTGAATTTTTCCAGCGGCAAATTACATTTTTAGGACATGAAGTCAGTGAAAAAGGAATTGCACGTGGTAGAAACAAAATTAATAGTGTAACCGAATTTCCACAACCAGAAAACGTTCATGAATTACGACAATTTTTAGGCCTCAGCGGCTACTTTCGAAAATTTATTTGCAATTATGCTGGGATAGCAAGACCACTTACAAAGTTATTACAGAAGGGTGAACCATTTGTATGGACCGATGAACAAGAAAATTCATTTCAATTGTTGAAAACCAAACTGACAGAACGTCCAGTTTTTACGATTTATGATCCAACTTCATACAGACGCAAGTTCTTTCGGCGTTTCCGGAATATTAATGCAGCAAGGCGAAGACAAGAATATACGACCAGTTCATTACTATAGCCGACATACAAAAACAAGCGAAGCAAAGTTTTCAAGCTATGAGCTCGAAATTCTTGCAATTGTGGAATCATTGGAAAGATTTCGCGTTTACATTATGGGCAAAAGATTTTGTGTCTTAACTGATTGTGCAGCTGTTAGTACGACAAAGTTGTCCAAATCATTTCAGAGAAGAATAGCAGGTTGGTGGTTGAAATTGAGCAAATATGATTTTGAATTGATATATCGATCTGGAGGTAACAATCAACATGCAGACTCTCTGAGCCGACGACCTATTGAACAAGCAACTGAAGCAGACACAGTTGGTAACGATATTTTGAAAATTCAATTGAGTGAAGAAGATTGGCTAATGACTATGCAGCAGCAAGACGAAAAGATCAAAGAAACCATTAAAATATTACAGAAAAATCAAAAAAGTTCAGACGATAAACAAGTTCGCCAGTTACTGCATTTAGAAAAATGGTCTTTTTCGAAAAACTACTAACGGTAACATGGAGGACGTCGTGAAGGTGAATTGCATTCTATGCCACAAGTTCCAATTCCATTTCAGATAATACACAGATCATGAATGACCGTATCCGATTAGTAATAGACGCAACACTCACATTTTAATTACAGTTGACGCGTTCACGAACTACGTGATCATATGGGCAGTTAAAAGTACAGCAACTCAACCAGTTCTGGCGGTACTGAGTGAAATGTCGAATTATTTTAGACTTCCAATGAACATCGTAACTGATCGAGGTACTGCATTTACGTCGAAAGCATTTGGAAAGTATTGTCATGACTGGAACATCAAGCACATAAAAACAGCAGTGCGTACCCCACGGAACGTGTTCACCAAGTTGTACGAGCATCTATAGCAACCATGGTAGGAATGACCGAGATTGGGATAAACATTTGCGTGCGATACAGTGGACCATTAACACTACACCAAGTGAATTAGTTTTCGATTACAAACCTAGGGACATATTGACAAATGAATTGATTGTTGCACTAGAAGATGCTGATCAAACTGAAGAAAATACGAGTGTATCTTTGGAGGGACGGCGAAAATGGAAAGAACGTTATGACGCCTCCAAACATAAACCTCCAACAAAGTACGACGTAGATGAGATTGTGGTGGTACATAATGAACCATTTGCGACGGGAGAATCGAGAAAGTTAGAACCAGTTTACAAAGGCCCGTATATAATCCAAAGTGTTGCCAAATAACAGGTTGCATTGTAGTTGGTATTTTTTAAGATATTTTTTAGTATGATATTTTATGAAATTTGAAGAGAAGTTTTCAATAACTTATCAGTTTTTTTTTCACTTATGTATTTACATTAATACTAAAATAGTTTCATTGTTTATTTCTATTGTGACGTGGTTGATCCTGTGTCTTCTGGTAATAGTCGGGAAGGTAGTATTTGTCCTGTTAAGTCTTTAGTGTTGAAAATTGCCAAAAGCCTACTAATGGTACATTCACTTGCCACAATATTTGCACCAGTTTCGTTACTTTGGATTTGGGACTATGTTCTCACTGTGGCAAGTGTTTCTCGTGATCAACAGTTCTTACATATAGTGACTACTTTTCAATTGTGAGAATAACATAGATTAGTATGGAAAGTTATCAAAATTCACTATATTTTCACGGTTTGTATTGTATTAATATTTTTATAGTTTTTATAGTTTCTAGTTATAGAAAACATGTGTATAGCACACTATATTGATTGTTGTTTTTTTTATATAAAGAATATATCCATTGATTTGGACTTAATTTACTTGTGTAATTATATTATTTTTCAACGTTTTTGATAATATTCACTGTCGAATCTAAAATGCTTGTTTGGTTTTTTATTAAATTCAATAAATGATTGTCACGATGCCTTAAATTGTTGATAACTGAATGCATATTTTTTGCATATTCTTCGTCCAATACTCCAAATAACGAATGTGCAATGTTCCCAATAATATTTAAGGCTCCTTTTTTTGTACTTAATTGTGAATTTTGGTGTCTTAATCACACCTGATGTCTTTTATTTCTATTCTAGTTTTTAAGAATTCTTAATTTCTAAGATATTAATCATTAGGTAAGCAAAAATTATATTTAACATTAAGTGTGGGAAGATTGGTTGATAGCTGCAATGTATAAGCAAAAAGTATGAGAAAGGAAATTGCAACGTGACTTTGATTCACATATGTTGCACATGTTTGTTGAAATATATTGCGAAATATGCTGCGTATGTTAATTCTTCCCCTCTTAAATGCGGATGTCCTCATTCGTTTTAGAAAAAGGATGTGCCGTAAGAATTTAGCCCTTTAGGCGCTGAAATGGTTGCTGTTGGTATACTGGTACTTTTATTTAGATCTTCATTTTTCTCCTTATTTTTGGTATTTTGTGTATGAAGTATGAACTGAACGGTTGTACTCGTTGACGGATTTTTCTGTAATATTTTAATGGTTTCTTTGATATTTTCGTCTTGCTGCTGCATAGTCATTAGCCAATCTTCTTCACTCAATTGAATTTTCAAAATATCGTTACCAACTGTGTCTGCTTCAGTTGCTTGTTCAATAGGTCGTCGGCTCAGAGAGTCTGCATGTCGATTTTTACCTCCAGATCGATATATCAATTCAAAATCATATTCGCTCAATTTCAACCACCAACTTGCTATTCTTCTTTGAAGTGATTTAGACAACTTTGTCGTACTAACAGCTGTACAATCAGTTAAAACACAAAATCTTTTAAAAATTAAATTCTTGTAATATTTATATGATATCATATAAGTATATTATATTCTATTAAGTTCTATGAATATATTTATGATCAACATAATCATAAACGTAAACATCTTATATGTAGTAAACAAATACCGATAAACAATAAATAAGATTTCACAATAATTAATATGTAATCAAATACTCTAGAATAATAATAATACAATTGTTTATGTAAAAAGGTACTAATCATATTGAGATATGTTTATTCAAGTTCAAGTTTATTATTGTTATTTTTTTTTTTTTTTTTTTTTTTGTCAAACGGTTTATGCTATATAATTTATTATTAAAATCTTAACAATGATGTTTTCTCTTTGTTTCATTAAATTAAAAAATTAAGAATAGGTAGTACTAAAGTTTAGTGTTAATCAGTAATCAATAAAAATGGATCCGCAACAAGAATTATTAAATTTTATCGAACAAATTTTGAGAGGTGACAGAAGAGCTCCACCAGGTGTTATGTGGCCCAGCATTGAGTACGAAATAAATGATCTGACAGAGAAACATTTGGGATTATGTATTTTACTCAAAAAGGATTATGAAGATACTTGGTATAAGTATGGGAGATTACTACCAATGAAATCATAGAGATGGTAAGAAAATTTATTTTCAGTTAAAATTAAAATCAAATTTTTATATTTATTTGATTTTTCTTATTTCAGAAGTTCGTCATAAACTTACAAGCGAATGGACATGAAGTCCTCGTCATTAAAACGGAATTTGATGAGAGCATCAAATTAGAATAAGAATTAGAATAAGAATAAAATATAAAAATTTTTAATAAGAATTAGAATAAGAATAAGAATAAACATAAGAATGTATCTCTAATTAAAAATTTGAATAAAAAAAAACATTTATTAAAAATTTATTTTTCATATATTTTATTTATTTTTTCCTCTATTCACAAATTGCGTGGAACAATTTCACGAAAACTTTGTTTTTTTTCCATCGCACTTTTTCTATTAAATAAAGATTTGTTTTTATTTAGAATGGAATTTACAAGGTTTGCAAAAATGTCGGTACTTCATGTGTGTGTGTTTGTGTGTCGAAAATAGCTAAAGAATAGTTGCATACGAAGATACATATGATTGATAAGATTCATACAAAAATGCAAGAGTTCCAAGAACGAGACAGTGGCTGGATACTTATAAGAATAATACACTGCTTCAAATGGGCAATTATTTCAGCTCTAGATCCTGAGAAAATAATTCTGATAAAGTTTCATCATATAATATAGAAAATACTGCTGCAAATACAATTCTTCTAAGAAATAACATAATATTAGAATTTGATGATCTAGAATTTCCACTGAAAGTGACAGATATAGCAAAGTTTGAATACATAAATCCAGAAAATAGTGTAAATGTATACGGTTGCGAAGAAATGCAGTTTAATACATGTAAAATAGTGGGAACGTACTACTGTACAAAGAATGAAAAAAACATTCATAATAATTTACTGTTGATGCAAGATAGAGAAAAAAGTCATTATATCAGGATCAAAAACATATCTATGTAGATTAATCAAAAGTCAAATAACACAACATCGTAGAAAAATATTTCTGTGTAATTTTTATACTGATTTTTATAATATACTTAAGAATAAATGTAGTAAGATTGTAACACTTATGCAATCACCGGAAAAAAATGAATTAAAATTTGAAAAATATGAATTATAGGTGCCATTTGTTGTATATGCAGATTTTGAATGTATTTTGTAGGGATTGAATATGTGTATTCCAAATTCGGATATTTCTTCTACAACAACTATACAACAACACGTTCTTTGCGCATTTTCATACTACATCAAGTGTTCATATGACGATAGCTTGAATAAACTAAGAGTTTATAAAGGAAAGGACTCACCAGCAAAATTTGTACAATCATTGATTGAAGATATATTAGATATTCATAATAATATATTATGAAGCCGGAGGCGATGAAACCACTCACAGCTTTTGAAAAGAAGAAGCAACATAGTAGTAAGATTTGTCGTATATGTAAAAAATATATTTAGGTAATGTAAGAGTAGCCGACCATTGTTACTTAACAGGAAAGTACAGGGGTCCAGCGCATAATGAATGTAATTTGCGGTATCAAGTCCCAAAGTTTTTCCCAATCTTCTTTCATAATGACTGTCACTTATTTGTTGAAGAATTAGCAAATATTGATTGTGATATAAATTTAATACCATTAAATAAAGAACTATATGTATCAGTTTCAAAACGAATTTTCATTAATGAAACTGATACTATTTAACTTAGATTTAGGGCCAGATCTAATGATTTTGGCGCCTGGTGCACTTATAATTTTTGCCGCCCTTTGTTATGAAATTTTTTTAAATATGTACGTACATATATAAATTGTATGTTCATTTCCGCGCCACTCAGTAGGTAGAACATTAAAGACGCGTTTTTTTTAAAGAGGTACCCCCTATAGGCCTTATCCTCGTTCAACATATTTTTCAAATGAAATCATATTTCAAAGAAAAATTATTTACTTTGTTCCATTAAAAAACAAAATGTGATTGTATAATATCTTAAAAAGAAATATAAAATAAAATAATAATAATAATGTTTTGTGAGTATGCGAAGAAATTCGTTATAATTTTTTCATAATCAAGAACTAGAGATGCGATGATGCAAATTTTTAACTTGCACCATTTCAACGCAAGTTTCATCATAAAATTTAAAGAAATGTGTGTGCGATAAGGAACGATACAAATTTTACCATATAAAATTTTGATAGCGTTGAAGCAAAAAACTTTTCTGCTCCATGAGTTGAAATTGAAGCTAATGCCTATATACAGTCGCGTTCAGTTTTGACGTTATTTCCTCTTAACACACAAAATAGTAATAATAAATACAAGTATGTACATACATATGTAGTAATATTTTTAAATGAATGTACATCGAATATTCGTGCGTCGAATAAAATGTACTTTTAAGAAATGTTATGCATATAAGAATCCAATATATACATATGTATGTAAATTAGTGAACTTTGAAAATTGTTCACTTTTATGTTATTTTTTATTACACAAAATTTAAATAAGTGAGCAGTTATTTTCAGCGCCCGGAGCAAGTGCTCCAGCCGCTCCTATGGTAGGGCCGGGCCGTCAGAATATCTCAGTTGGGAGAGCATTACACTGAAACTCTAAAGGTCCCCGGTTCAAATGCGGGTTCTGAAAATACGGTAAGTATTGTTTTTTTTTTCATTCTTAATTAAAAATTACATAAACAACGATAAAATCAAATATGTCTCAACATGATTAGTATCTACTGATAGAGTACATGCTAATAACAATTTTTTTTTTTTTTAAATTCATAGTTTTGGAATATGGATTTGAGTATATAGTCACATACATATAGCAACAATCATTGTTATAATATTCCATTTCTCGCATTATATGTAACTAGAAATTCACAACTTGACGAAATCCTTATAAAAAAAATTATTAAACGTTAAACTTGAACAAACATGTCTCAACATGAATAACACTAATAAAGCATACGTAAGAATTTGAATATAAATATAGTTTTTATATAAATAATTGTATGTTTATTCTAAAGTATTTGATTATTATTAATTAATGCGAAATCTTATTTATTGTTTATCGAATATCGGAACTTGTTAGTAACGAAATACATCAATGATCTAATTCTTTTAGTTTTGTATTACTTTAATTGCTACCACACAAATTTTTAATCAATATACTTTCTTGTTGTTACCATACGCAACCTTCTTTAGCTATTTTCGACACACATATGATGTATAATACATACATACCTACATTTTTGTTAACCTTGCAAATTCGATTCTAAAGTTTCGAAAATATTATTCAACAATTAAATAATAACACACACTTGTATAGCTTTTTGAAACAAATAATTTACATATACCGTAAAGAGTTAAACAAAAGTAAGTATTTATATATACGAAATATATACATACATATATCTTAACATTTAGAATCCAATTTACATCATATAACTCTGAAAAAAAAAATTTACAATATACATATACCGGCATTTATATATGTACATACAAACACAATCACATAAGAAATTATTCATTATCATTGATATATTCGTATATTAAGAAAAATATTCAACAATTTTTTAATTTAATGAAATAAAGAGAAAACACCATTTTTTGATTTAATAAATTATATAGCATAAACCGTTTGAAAAATAAAAAACAACAATATTAAACTTGAACTTGAATAAACATATCTTAATATGATTAGTACATACATATTTTTGAGTTGACAAAGTATGTGTATAGCAACAGTGAATAATGATGTCAAGCATACATTCATATCTCTTATCATCTATATAACTTAAAGCAAAGATAGTAGAAGAACATTAAGATATACCAACAACACAAGAAGTACAAAATAGAGCTTTTAGATGAAGGACCATGCCACAGCGAGAAATCTGCTCGCAGTACATCTATTTGCCAAATTTGAGGATTCCCTTTTGTTGGTAACTTCTGCTGCATTTTCTTTACGTACAGGAGTTGGTTCGTCAGGATGTATCAGAGTGTGGTGTCTTTTACTGCACTTTACACAGCTTCTTGCCTTGCAATTGTTAGCAGAATGTTCTGCATGCAAACAGTTGTAACATAAATTATGATTTTTTACTAGATCAATTCGATCGTTTAGTTTCTTTGTTTTAAAAACATCACATCTGTATAAAGGATGGGGTACTTTGAACCCGCAGTATTTTTTGACATCTGTGCCTACTAGCGTTGCAGGTGACGAGGTTGCCTTTTGCTTACCACTCATGGCTTCCAAAGACTGAAATCTCGTCTCTAAGGACTCTAGTAGACCCTTCAATGGATTTAAGTCACGAGGGGAGGCTACAGGTAGTTCATACAGCGTAAAAGTCGTTTTGTCAAGTTTTTTGGTTAGAATGTATACCAGAATGGGGTCCCAAGTTTCAGTTGAAATGCCGAGATGATTTAGTCCCATGATACATTCTGTTGTCACATCATGAAGTACTTTGATAGCCTGGCTTGATTCCTGATGCGATGCTGGTTGATTCAAAAATCTCTTGAGCAGTTCACTAACTAAGAGACGTTTGTTGTCATATCGGTTGCATAATATTTCCCATGCTGCTGTATAATTTTCCTTGGACGTGAGAAGGTGTTGAATTAATCGGTGAGCTTCTCCAGTTAAATTAAATCGAAATTGCAGCCACTTCAGATAATTGGAGGTTCTATACCACCTTGCAAATTAAAGCACAAATACAAAATTTGTACTTCTTAAATATTCCATAAATTTTCCTGGTACAAATACAACACCTGTAACAAAACTCTGGTTTATAGTTTATACAAGTTAAATAAAACTCCCTAGTACAAATACAATATTTGTACTAACACCCTGTTTTAAAGTTAAAGTAATTTGTATTCAAGTACTAAACTTGAACACTCACCAAAGAGAAAAAAAATCACGAAGGAATAAAACAACAAGTGTATTATATTCAAGTACAATACTTTATGTTCCAAAATTTACAGTGCCCTTGGCAGCCTCACGAAAGGAAAATCGAAGAAAAAGGCTTAAACTCACTGTAAAACAGCTACTAAATTCTTTATTGAATAATTGCATTCTTTTATTAAAAAAAAATTGCTTACATATCAATATTGACCACCAATTTTTTAATACAATATTAATAGTAATTAATAATAATGAAAAGAATAGTTAAATATGTATTATTTGCAACAACAATTGTATACATATAAAATATTTGCATTTACCTTTAATCTAAAATTATTCAATTATTAATATTACAAAATGTATGAAAAAATGCAAATTTAACATTTGTCATCAAAATTGTACAGCTTTCAGTTCACTGTACTGTAAGTTAATGCTGAATTAGCACATTCTTGTTATAAACAAATTTAGAGTTATAATTTTAAATCAATTATGATATATTTAAACGTACTTAATTAGCTTATGATACAGGATGTGACTTAAAATTATGGTATTTTAGAAAATAGTAATTTATTGGTTTTGCTAGTTAATGATATATTAACACATGTTGCTAGCGGTAGGATAAAGTACAACAAAGTACATGTAAAATATTAAATTGTAACTAGGAAGTATACAATCATTACATATAACTAACTAAATGTATCTCGTTTTTATAGAAGGCAGATTACAAGTGTGTTATGGTTGTTAATTTTTGTTTATTTTAAAAAGTTTTGATTTTTAAATGGTAAAATTAATATTTGCTTTAAGAAGATTTTCAATAATAGTGAAAAAAAAAAGTTAAAGTATGGCAGAAACAGGAAATACAGAAGCAGCTGCTGCAGCTACCAATGTTGAGGCAAAAAAGTCAAAAAAGACTTCATCTGGTGGACCTAAGAAGCCAAAGAGCAAGCCTACTCATCCTCCAACAGCCCAAATGGTAGATAATGCAATTAAAACATTGAAAGAAAGAGGTGGTTTTTCGTTATCTGCTATTAAGAAATTCTTAGCTGTAAATTACAAGGTTGATACCGAAAAATTAGCTCCATTTATTAGGAAGTATTTGAAAAGCGCTGTTGCTAGTGGTAAATTAATTCAGACAAAAGGCAAAGGTGCATCTGGTTCATTCAAATTACCAAGCTTAGCTAAAACGAAAACTGAAGGTAATAAAACCACTGTGAATAAGAAATCTGCAGCAAAGAAATCAGAAAATAAATCAAAAGAGAAAGCAATTAAAAGCGAAAAAAAGAAGAGTGATAAAAAGAAAACTGAAAAGAAAAAAGCAGCTACTTCTGCAGCTAAAGGTGCTAAAAAAGCCGGCTCTCCAAAGGCAAAACCTTCAAAACCAAAACAACAAAAACCTAAAAAAGAGAAAACGGCAAAAGCAGCTCCAAAAACACCAAAAGCTCCAAAACCGAAAAAACTTGCAGCCCCAAAAAAGACAACCGCCAAGAAAGCAGCGAAAAAATAAATTCTTCGCATTAAGAATCTACTTAAATCAATACGTAACCACTGGAAAAAGTGGAGACAGAAAAACATGGCTAAAAGTCATATTTTTAAGACAGAAGTAAAAATCAAAAAGCATATAAGCCCTTTTCAGGGCTACAAATTATATAAACGAAGAGTTTACATATATAGTCCGAATTTTAGAAGTTGAGGTTTTTTCGCGCAACTTATATGGGTTTATTTCTTCAGAAATAAAAAAAAAACTTTGTTCACAATTCTTAAGAATGGTGAGAAAAATGAGCATCAAAATATTCACAGTGCAAAGAAAAAAATTCAAACACAATCTTTTTAACTTTTCTTTTAACACACTTTATTAGAATCTTAAAAATTTTAACTTGACAATTTTGATTTAGAATTTTATTAACACTTTAACTTAATACAATTTAATTATGCTCTTAAGAGGAGTTGACCGGTTAAGAATTAAGATACAACTAACTTTTGAATAATTTTAAAATAATAATTTTCTTAATAAAAATTATATTTTATTATTCTAACTTATTTCCGGTAAACTGCTGACTAAACGGTTCCCATACAATTTTTGTTTATTTAAATTTTCCATAAATTGAATAAATTCTGGTCTAACAGAAGATATGTCGGTCACGTTTTGCTGAATTGTATTTTTGGTGTCTGGGAAAGTTACTAACGTAACTCCTCCTTCCCTTGATTGATGATTCTCCCGAATTATCTCTATTCTAAATCTTTTTCTATTATAGATTACAATTGTCAATATTGATATTAGTAAAACAATGCTACCTGTTCCTAAACTGTAATTAATTATTTTATGTAATTTCAATTCTTTAATTTCTTTAATATTTTCGATTTGATTTAGAGCAATTTCTTCAAATGTCAATATTTCATTATGAATTGTTATATTTTCGTTATTTGGTATAACAAATCTTTCTATGAATTCAAAAACCTTATTGCTGATTTGTCTATTGCCTATATAAATTGAACAGTTAATAAAGCTGATTGCAAAATTACCATTTAACAGCAGTTTCCTTTCGTCACAAGTACTCTTAAAGTTTTTATTTTTCATATTATTAAGTATAATAAAGTCATCTCTTATCTCTATTATCTCTTCTACTGGACTACTAACTAATTTACAATTTTTTGAAATGATACAATTTTTGCTTACTTTTAATTCTTGTAAACTTAAATTATCTTGAAATGTAAATGTCTTGTTATTAATATCAACTACATACTCTACTTCTTCTTTAATTTGTTTATTTCTTGAATTTGCAACAGGTATTACAAGTTTTTTATTTGTTTTTAGCACTCTTGTGGAATTTTCACGGCAAAAATAATATCATTCTCCATAAATTTTGCAACTCCGAATCTAATGTTGCCTAATTTTTTAAGATCTATATTGTATGTTTTTAATTCTTGATCATTTAGTATACTGGGGTGAACTATCCCTACTCTAGCTGAAATTATGCTATTTTGAATTTGTTCTACTTGTTCTTTTAACGCATTTATTCTTAATTGTTGTTCAAAAAATATTTCTTTTTCTAATATTTTTCCTTCAAAATTGTCAATATTCTTTAGTTCGGTTTTAATCTTATTACTGTCTGATTCTAGAATATTTTTTAGTAAAGTAAATGATTTATTGAAATTTTCATTAATCTTTATTTGTTGGTTAATGGTGTCTATGGTTTTGTGGCTGTTTTCGTCTGTTACCGTTAGATGTGTTTCGATTTCTAGTCTGTCGTCTTCATCTAGTGTACCAAAAAGCCATTTCATTCTTTTCCTATAATATTAACTTAGTGTTAAAGTTAGTGTTTTAATTTTAATTGAATAAATTTGTTTAGTTAATAAATTTTTGTTAGTAATATTTAGGGCTTCGATATTGCGTTCAAGATCGACTATTATGTTGAAAATCTCTTTAGGGTGAATAATGTGTATAATTGTATCAAATTTATCTGCTATTTCAACTTTTTCCATGTTTATTTTGGCAAATCCTGACTCAGAATAGATCTTCTCAATGGTTAGTGTTGCTTGAGTTAGAGGGATGGTTGTTAGAATCAGCACCCAGATGGCTATTGTATGTACCTGAAAATTTGAAAGGTCTTTTTATATTATTCTCGTGGATATTTTCTAGTTTATATTTTCTAAATTTTGGTTCCTCCTTATGACGAAGGGATTTATAATTTTTTATGAATCCTACTGTTCTAGTTTCTACATAATCTTCACGGTCTTTATTTACTTTATTTATAGTTTGCAACTTTTTTTGTTGTATTCTTTGTCTAATAATTTTGTGATCGACATTACGATTTTGTACTTCTGACGGACTACACTTTATTGTGGAGTGATATGAATTATTGTAAATTATAACAGCGTTCAGGATTTGTAGTTTGATTGGCTTTTTATTATCTAAATTAAGGGCCATAATTCTTTCTGTAATAGTATGATTATTGGATTTTGTTGTGTGAAAATCGATTTTTTCTTGTTTGCAAAATTCTATGACATTTTTTGTATTAAATTCATTATCAAAAATAAATTTTTTTGGTTTCCCCCATATAGAAATGAATTGTTTAAGATTCTCTATAATTGTTAGGCTATTTCTGTCTTCCAAAAAGAAACTAGTAGCGTATTTTGAAAATTTATCGATAAAGTTGATAAATGAGTGTTTACTATTAACATAAGTATCGACGTGAACTATTTCATGTATTGTAGAAGGCGTATCTGTTATGTGAAATTTCTTTTTTATTGGGTGCCTGTCATATTTGGCCGAATTTCGCAATTATTTATTATTCTCCATATTTCTGTTCTCAGGTCGGGGTGATATATTTTCTTTTTTATGGCTTCATATGTAGGAATGATTCCAGAATGCCCTACTTCATTTTTATGAAATAATGCTATCTGTTTCCTCAGATTTTCCTCATCTTCTATATCAGTGGCAAAATTACTACATTTAATAAATTTGAAATTTACTCGACTAGGGAAAAGAGCTATTATTTTTTGTTGTAATTGATTATAATCAGAATCATTTAAATCTGTATAGATTCCTATTTTGCCCTTACTTATGTATCTTCTTAAAATATCATTTACATTATTATTTTTTAAATCAGTTTTGTCGATATAAATTCGTCTATTTTTGAATATTGTTTTGAACTCTATTTCTTTAGTTTCTACGAATATAACTTGTAACTTGAACCTATTAACCACGGTATCGAGGATGGGAATATGGTCCTCTAGATTTTCTTCTTGAGAGTGTGTAGTGTGTACTACAGTAGATCCGTTATCTTCTTCTAAATTATTTATATTTTTGGGTCTTTTCACAGGGATTTCATTTGAAATATTATTAAAAGTTTCTGAGAAGTGATTTATATCTACAATCTCAATGTTAGTGTTCAAATTCTCAACACCTTTTGGGGACATATCCTTTAATATATTGTCACTTAAATTTTTATTTTCTTGTGAGTTTTGTGAATACTGGTTTTGTTCTTGTATGGTATCAAAGGAGTTTATCTCTTGATTTTCAACATCTATTCTACTTAGAAAATCCGCAATCTTATTTTCTTTCCCTTTTATGAACCCGAATTTAACGTTATACTCGCCTAGCTGTATGAGCCACCTTTGAAGGCGGGGGTTGATGTCCTTACCTGAGTACTTTGAGTGCAGCCACTTTATTGGTTGGTGGTCAGTTTGTAATTCAAACTCTCGACCGAAAAGATATGGTCTAAAATATCTCACTCCCCAAACTACAGCCAACAATTCTTTTTCAATTGTTGAGTAGTTTTGTTCGTGATTATTTAATGTTCGTGAAGCGTAGGAAATAGGGTGACCGTCTTGTGTTAGGACAGCCCCAATGGCGAAATTGCTCGCATTTGTAATAAGCTTAAATTCTTTATTGTAATCGGGGTATCTAAGAATGGGATGATTGGTTATAAGTTCCTTCAATTTTTCAAATGCATCGATAAAGCTCGGATCATTAGTGTTAATTCGATAGTTTTTTTTTAAATATTTGGTTAAAGGATGTGCAATTTTTGCATAATTTTTTATAAATTTCCTATAGTACCCTGTGACTCCCAAAAAGGATTTAATTTGCTTCTGTGTTGTGGGGAGTTTCAAATTTTGAATAACTTCAATTTTTGTAGGGTTTGATCGAACACCTTCAGTTGTTAAAATGTGACCAAGGTATTCTGTTTCTTTGCGAAGAAAACTGCATTTGTCAACCTGTATTTTTAATTTTGCTTCCCGCAGTTTATCAAATATTTTGCGGATACTTAGAATATGTTCTTCGAGAGAAGTGCTGAATACCAAAATATCATCGAGGTAGACTACACAGATTTTGTTTATGTAGTCTCTGAGAATTGAATTCGTCAACCTCTGGAACGTTGCAGGGGCGTTCTTCAATCCAAATGGCATTCTGATGTATTCGTAATGTCCACTTGGGGTTGAAAAAGCTGTCTTTCTTCTATCTTCGGATTTAACAAGGATTTGGTGGAAGCCCTTAGCCAAATCCAGTGTTTTGAAATATTGCGCTTTTCCCAATTTGTCCAATATATTTTCAATATTGGGAATTGGGAACTTATCATTCACAGTTACTTGATTCAGTTTTCGATAGTCTATGACTATACGCCATTTTTGTTCACCAGAACTATCTGGTTTTTTTGGGACTATCCATAGGGGTGAATTATAAGGTGAATTACTCTCTTTGATAATACCCTGTGAAAGCATTTCAGAAATTTGTTTTTCTACTTCTTTTTCATGGGCTTGAGGGTAACGATATATTTTTGAATAAATTGGGGCATTATTAGTTGTTACGATCTCATGTTGTACTTCGTGAGTAAAAGTGAGCTTCTCACCTTCTTTGAAAAACAATTCTTGGTATTCCTTTAACAGATGCATAACTAGCTTGTATTCTTCTTTATTCAAATGATCGAGTTTCAATTTATTTGCTATATCTACCTCATTAATTTCTATACTAGTTATTTCATTAATTTTATATGGGTAATCATCTTCAAAAAGTATTTTATTCTGATTAATTTCTATGTACCTTTTTTCTAAATTTACTATGGCTTTCATTGCAGTTAATAAATTTTGGCCAATTATTGCGTCGTAATTTTTTCTGTTTAACGCGATTACTTTCCATGAAATAGTTCCTTTTACAAAAAATTCTTTTGGTACAGGAGTGATAATTTCGCGATCGACCATGTTTGTGCCATTGATTGTGGAATATAGTAACGGGTTTAAAAGTTTTATTTCAGCAAAATTATTTAGAAGTTGAGGTTTAATTATGCTAGTTTCTGAGCCGGAGTCGATCAAGCATTTAAATTTTTGATGACCTATTGTGAGGGTTACTATGGGTAATTTGCTTCCCGAGGCTCTACAGGAAAATTTTGTTGTTGAACATTTTCAACCTCCATCGGCTCAACATTGTTTGAATTGTTGAAATTATTACGAGATCTATTAGAAGTGTTGAATCTTCCCTAATTATAATCTAAGTTTCTACGAGGCAAGTTATTATTAGAATTATTATTAGGTGGGTTATTTCGATTAAGAACGTTATTGCCGTTGTCATTTCAATTATTTTCAGGCCTATAATTATTATTTGGGTTATAATAATAGTAACCGTTATTACTGTACTGCCATTTATGTGTCTCGTCGTTATTATTTGGTTTGTTAATTTGTCTATTTATTGTTCGATAGTTCTCCCTGTTATTATGTCTAGTAACATTTCTAATCTTCCTATGAGCTAAACCGATTGCTCTTTCGTCATCAAGGAGTTTTAGCTCGGCAAACCTATTATAAATTTCTATTAAAGTGAAATTTTTCTGTACGTTTCCGCGAACAAGGTTATCCATTTTTTCCATGACAATTCCTACAAGATACCTATCGTTATTTTCGGGTGAATAATTTATTGGTCTATCTTCTACATTTTCAAAATTATACAATTCATTTAGCTGATAATTCACTGATTTAACTATTTCAAAAAGTTCTCTAAGATTTCCTACCTTGACATTCCTACATTCATTTATTAGCTCTGCATAATCTTTGCGAGGACGAAAATGTAGCTTCAATTCGGCTTTTGCTGTCTCCCAAGTTAGGTTGTCTCTAAGTCGTTGTACACACCTTTTCGCTTGGCCAAGGATCTTTTCGTTTAATACAATTTGGAGTGCATATTGTCGAAAATCGTCGTTATGGCACAATTCAGCAGCGCTTTCTACAGATTTTATGAATTCCATCAAAGTATAATCATCCTTCCCTTCAAAAGACTTCA
The DNA here is from genome assembly GCA_939192795.1 of Bombylius discolor. NCBI lineage: Eukaryota > Metazoa > Arthropoda > Insecta > Diptera > Bombyliidae > Bombylius > Bombylius discolor. The sequence continues at coordinate 24,474,778 of OW584238.1, forward strand.
AACGCCGAAAATGACTAAGTACTTGGTCTGGTGTTAACTGGAATCGATTATTATTATTGTTATTATTTACTCCTGCATGTAGATGTTGATTTTGTTGGATCAGCTGTTCCTGTCGTTCCTGGGCCGCTCTCTGTTGGTTCAGTTGTTCTCGTAGTTGTTGTATTTCGCTTTGTTGTTGTTGTATTGATGTGAGAAGCATCGCTAATTCTTGTTGATTTCCCATGTTTTCTTCTACACTTTCACTGTTCAACAATTTATTTAAGTTTCGATTCAAATCAAAATTTCTATTTAATTCTTTTTTCATAAAAAGAAATCTTTGTTATTTTATTGAATTAACTATATATTTTATTTTATTATAAAAATAATTTTCTCTACGAACTTTTGTTTTGTGAGCTTAAAAATTAAATTATTTATTTTCTTTAAATTAAATCATTTATTTTTGTTGTTTTATTATTATTATATATTTTTTTTTTTTGTATACGAACTTTAATTTTCCGAAAATTACGGTTTGTTATTATTAAAAGAAATTATTTTTTTATTAAGAATGGTGAGAAAAATGAGCATTAAAATATTCACAGTTCAAAGAAAAAAATTCAAACACAATATTTTTAACTTTTCTTTTAACACACTTTATTAGAATCTTAAAAATTTTAACTTGACAATTTTGATTTAGAATTTTATTAACACTTTAACTTAATACAATTTAATTATGCTCTTAAGAGGAGTTGACCGGTTAAGAATTAAGATACAACTAACTTTTGAATAATTTTAAAATAATAATTTTCTTAATAAAAATTATATTTTATTATTCTAACTTATTTCCGGTAAACTGCTGACTAAACGGTTCCCATACAATTTTTGTTTATTTAAATTTTCCATAAATTGAATAAATTCTGGTCTAACAGAAGATATGTCGGTCACGTTTTGCTGAATTGTATTTTTGGTGTCTGGGAAAGTTACTAACGTAACTCGCATGTTTTACATGGCTTTGATCTTTTTTGTGAAGATATATACGAAAGAAGACACGTGTTACAACAACAAAAACGCATGTGTGTAAGTATCTTTTTTTCTGCGTATGTTTTTCTAGTATAATACGAAACCTCAACTTTTAAAATTCTGACTATACATATTACACATGTTATACTAATAAACAATCAATACAAATAGTTTTTTCTTAAGATTTTTCATAAAATGAAATTATCAAGTATGTGATTCTGATAAAATGTATTTTACAAATTATATGCGACGTAGAATATTTTGTTCTTTTTATTTTTTTATTAGAAAATTTTATTATTTAATATTTTTTACTCCTTTCTAATTTTATAACAAAATTTTTCATATTACCGCCATTTCATATTATTTAAGTATACAGTAGATCCTTATTAGCCCATTACATCAATACAAAAACAAAAAAAATTTGATAAAGGTATGTATAATACATATAAAAGCGTATGTATGTACATAATATAAATGTCCATGTAGATTTTGTATGTACATTTATAAAAATTTTCAAAATTTAATTATAAATTATTTAAAATAATTAAAAATTATATTATACGAATCTATTCATTCGAATAATGAAAAAATGACATCATAAAATTAAAAAGGATAAACATTTTAATTACTGAATAAGAATTTAATATTTTTTATGAAGGCATGTATCAGAATTCAGAATGACTTTAATTTGATTACAAATTGATTAATAAATATGACACAAATGTAAATTATTTAATAAAAATTTGTGAAATATAAATAAAGAATATAAACTATGATTTATTTAAGAAATTATTAAAAATTATTCATTGGAATTTGAGAAAAAGTAATTTTTATTAAAATTATCGGAATATTTCAACTGAAATTTTATAAAAAAATTTAAATATTTGTTAAATTTAATAATAAATGGTAAATATATTGTACAGTTTGTACAGATTTCGAAAGAATTTTTATATTTAATTTAATTTTACCTTTACTTTGCATATTCAGCATAATGAACAATTACTTTATTAAATGCAATATTGAGGCAGTTTATTAATATTTATATTATTTATAATTTGATGACTTTAGCAATTTAAGTTTCTTTAAATTTATACTACTTCAAATTATGTTCACATTATAACAATACATTTTTTAATTACTTTGCAATAATAATACATATTACATGCATTATAATAAGTTATTTTTTTGTCCATATTATTCTATTTATTTGTATTGGTAATCATGCCTATAAAAGAAGGAAAATTATTATTGAAATTTTGAGAATTGAATAAAGTTCAGTTCAGATAACACAAATCAGTGTTTTATTTGGTATATCCAACAAATATCTAACGCCTTATTTCATAATTTTTTCATACTAACCGGTGGCGGAGTATGTACAGTTTGTACAGATTTCGAAAGAATTTTTATATTTAATTTAATAAGCCGAAAACCGAAATTTACTACTAACTCTATTCAATCTAATGCAGGTGAAGGCACGGGTTACAAATATTACATATATAAAATATTTTAGGTAGAAAAAAATGTATACTTTCGATATTTGACAGAAATGATGACAAAAATATTTGTATAAATTTTATACAATTAATTAATTGAAAAAAAGCTGAACAAAAAATGAGAAGAATTTGAAGAAATGCAAACAAAAAATTAAGAAGAGTCTACATTCAGATGCTCACGAGTTAACATGGTATGTATGTTGTTAACGGTTGGATAAAGTACAACAAAGTACATGTACAATATTAAATTGCAACTAGCAAGTATACAATCATTACATATACATAACTAACTAAATGTATTTCGTTTTTATAGAAGGCAGATTACAAGTGTGTTACGGTTGTTAATTTTTGTTTATTTTAAAAAGTTTTGATTTTTGAGTGGTAAAATTAATATTTGCTTCAAGAAGATTTTCAATAATAGTGAAAAAAAAAGTTAAAGTATGGCAGAAACAGGAAATACAGAAGCAGCTGCTGCAGCTACCAATGTTGAGGCAAAAAAGTCAAAAAAGACTTCATCTGGTGGACCTAAGAAGCCAAAAAGCAAGCCTACTCATCCTCCAACAGCCCAAATGGTAGATAATGCAATTAAAACATTGAAAGAAAGAGGTGGTTCTTCGTTATCTGCTATCAAGAAATTCTTAGCTGTAAATTACAAGGTTGATACCGAAAAATTAGCTCCATTTATTAGGAAGTATTTGAAAAGCGCTGTTGCTAGTGGTAAATTAATTCAGACAAAAGGCAAAGGTGCATCTGGTTCATTCAAATTACCAAGCTTAGCTAAAACGAAAACTGAAGGTAATAAAACCACTGTGAATAAGAAATCTGCAGCAAAGAAATCAGAAAATAAATCAAAAGAGAAAGCAATTAAAAGCGAAAAAAAGAAGAGTGATAAAAAGAAAACTGAAAAGAAAAAAGCAGCTACTTCTGCAGCTAAAGATGCTAAAAAAGCCGGCTCTCCAAAGGCAAAACCTTCAAAACCAAAACAACAAAAACCTAAAAAAGAGAAAACGGCAAAAGCAGCTCCAAAAACACCAAAAGCTCCAAAACCGAAAAAACTTGCAGCCCCAAAAAAGACAACCGCCAAGAAAGCAGCGAAAAAATAAATTCTTCGCATTAAGAATCTACTTAAATCAATACGTAACCACTGGAAAAAGTGGAGATAGAAAAACATGGCTAAAAGTCATATTTTTAAGACAGAAGTAAAAATCAAAAAGCATATAAGCCCTTTTCAGGGCTACAAATTATATAAACGAAGAGTTTACATATACATATTACACATGTTATACTAATACACAATCAATACAAATAGTTTTTTCTTAAGATTTTTCATAAAATGAAATTATCAAGTATGTGATTCTGATAAAATGTATTTTACAAATTATATGCGACGTAGAATATTTTGTTCTTTTTATTTTTTTATTAGAAAATTTTATTATTTAATATTTTTTACTCCTTTCTAATTTTATAACAAAATTTTTCATATTACCGCCATTTCATATTATTTAAGTATACAGTAGATCCTTATTAGCCCATTACATCAATACAAAAACAAAAAAAATTTGATAAAGGTATGTATAATACATATAAAAGCGTATGTATGTACATAATATAAATGTCCATGTAGATTTTGTATGTACATTTATAAAAATTTTCAAAATTTAATTATAAATTATTTAAAATAATTAAAAATTATATTATACGAATCTATTCATTCGAATAATGAAAAAATGACATCATAAAATTAAAAAGGATAAACATTTTAATTACTGAATAAGAATTTAATATTTTGTATGAAGGCATGTATCAGAAATCAGAATTCAGAATGACTTTAATTTGATTATAAATTGATTAATAAATATGACACAAATGTAAGTTATTTAATAAAAATTTGTGAAATATAAATAAAGAATATAAACTATGATTTATTTAAGAAATTATTAAAAATTATTCATTGGAATTTGAGAAAAAGTAATTTTTATTAAAATTATCGGAAAATTTCAACTGAAATTTTATAAAAAAATTTAAATATTTGTTAAATTTAATAATAAATGGTAAATATATTGTACAGTTTGTACAGATTTCGAAAGAATTTTTATATTTAATTTAATTTTACCTTTACTTTGCATATTCAGCATAATGAACAATTACTTTATTAAATGCAATATTGAGGCAGTTTATTAATATTTATATTATTTATAATTTGATGACTTTAGCAATTTAAGTTTCTTTAAATTTATACTACTTCAAATTATGTTCACATTACAACAATACATTTTTTAATTACTTTGCAATTATAATACATATTACATGCATTATAATAAGTTATTTTTTTGTCCATATTATTCTATTTATTTGTATTGGTAATCATGCCTATAAAAGAAGGAAAATTATTATTGAAATTTTGAGAATTGAATAAAGTTCAGTTCAGATAACACAAATCAGTGTTTTATTTGGTATACCCAACATTGGTCCTTCGAGCCGGAAGATAGCAAGTAAATAAACCACCATGGAGGATTTAGTCAAAGAACAGAAAACTATCTGTACGAAAATCCAGAAAATCATGATAAACTTCAAAAAAGATTCTATCGAAAGAAAAACAAAGGAATATGCTGAAGCTCGTTTGCTACTATTGAATAATCTATGGTCAAATGCTATCGAGGTCAACGAAAAAATCGAAGAATATAGAGATTTGTTTCAAAGTCACCAATATTTTACAACAAAATCCTTTGAAAAATTAGAAAATGAAGTTGAAGAAATCAGAAAGATTCTTGAAGCTACATTAAAAGAAGCATTACAAAAAAACAAAAATACAGAAATACTACAAGAGCAATACAAGTTGATAAATAAGCAAACTGATATAGTAGAATCACTAATGAAAATTATTCAAAAGGTAGATGAAAAACTTGATCTTGAAGGTTCGATTGCATTCTGCTCACAAAATTTGAAAATAATCGACGAATATTGGCAGCGTATACTTCAAAATCATGGTGAAATTATTGCCTTGGGGAAAGTCACAGACAATTATTTCAGCCAAAATGTATTCGTCAAAACAGAAGAAAAATATCAAGCAACCGTTATTAAAATTCAAGATAAAATTATATCGCTACAACCACAAACATCTTCATCAACTTCTATGATACCCTTCAATTATGGAGAAAAAGGTAATATAAAACTACCGAACATAGTCATACCACAATTTTCAGGTGATTACTTGCAATGGAAAGCATTTAGAGATTTATTCGTTGAACTAATTCATAATAATCAATCCATTGGAAAAACACAAAAACTGTTTTATCTAAAAGCTAACCTAAGTGGTGAACCACATGAGCTAATAAAACACTTACAAGTAACAGCAGCCAATTATGATACAGCATGGGAAGTTCTAGATAAAAGATACAATAACAAAAGAACATTAGTTGAAACACAGATTAAAACCTTATTTAATCAACCAGTCATCTTAAAAGAATCAGCAAATGCTCTGAAAAAATTACACGACATTTCTAATGAATGTTTACTATCTATAAAAAATCTAGATATACAAACTGATAATTGGGATCCAATTTTAATCTATTTACTTACACAAAAACTAGATAAAGAGAGTCATCGTTTATATGAGCAGTCATTGACGTCGCCACGTGAAACTCAAACATTGAAATATTTTTTTGAATTCTTAGAAAATCGCTTCCAATCATTAGAATCTCTTGAAAATAAAAATAAGGCCATCATAGGAAACAAACAAGGTGATAAAAACGTAAGAGCTCATTACGGTACAGTAACTTCATCTTGTCCTGTATGTAAGCAAGCACACAGAATATACAGCTGCGAGAAATTTTCAAAAATGAACTCCCAACAGAAATCAAAAGCTGTAAGAAACAATAAACTGTGTGAAAACTGCCTAGTGGCAGGGCACTTTGCAAGCAAATGCAAAAGCTGGTCAAAATGCAAGGTCTGTCATAAGAAACACCACACATTACTACATCAAAATCAAGCTGAACAAAACAAACAAACATCCTTTAAAAACCGTACAGATACTGTTCAAGCCAATCAAAACGCTAATGGAAGCAAAGGCATTACCGAGATAGCAACGCACTTTGTGTCAAACATAGAACAACAGTTCTTATTGGCTACAGCAATTGTGTGTGCACAGCGAAAGGACGGAACATTTATGGAATTACGAGCGCTTATAGATCAAGGATCACAAGCTACCTTTATATCAGAAGACGCCGTTCAACGTTTGCAATTATCAAAATCACAGATACATGCTATAATTTATGGAGTAGGAGAAAGCAAAAACAGCATCGCTCGAAGTGCTGTAGAATTAACATTAAAACCAAGATTTGCATCCTCATTCTTACTACACACCAAAGCATTGGTTCTTTCAAAACTAACTGGCTTTTTGCCAAACACTAAACTAATATCAAAAAATTGGAGACACATTAAGAATATAACCCTAGCTGATCCAACATATTATAAACCAGGTAAAATTGATATAATCATTGGTGTTGACGTATTCAGTCAAATTTTGAAAAGGAAACTCATCAAGGGACATCCTAATACACCATAATAGCGCAACAAACTGAATTTGGATATATATTATCGGGTAAATTAAAAAGGACAACGTCTAATAACATAATGCAGGACACCATTCAATGCTTTCTTGGTGAAATTGACATCTGTAATGAACTTTCGAAATTCTGGGAAAGTGAAGAATTGGAGCCAGAACGAATAAACACTGCCGAAGAAATTGAATGCGAAATGCACTATAAGAACAATTACAAAAGAGATCAAGAAGGTCGATACATAGTCAGACTACCATTTAAAACAATTCCTTCTGCTGAACTACAAGGGTCAAGAGAATTAGCTCTTGCAAGACTATTCCAAATGGAACGTCGGTTCAAAACTAATAAATTATTAGAGGTTATGTATAAGGACTTTATGAAGGAATACTTGGCATTGGGTCATATGGTACCAGCTACCGCAAATGCAGAGTTGAGCTACTATTTACCACATCATGCAGTTTTTAAACATGATAGTACTACCACGAAGCTACGAGTGGTATTTGATGCCTCTGCAAAACGAACTTCAACCAAAAGCTTGAACGATCTCATGATGGTAGGACCGAATTTACAACAAAATCTACTAACTATTTTATTACGATGGCAAAAATACAAAATAGTCTTCACTGCCGACATTGAAAAAATGTACAGGCAAATTAAGGTTGATTCAAGAGATCAAGATTTGCAAAGAATCTTATGGAGAAACTCACCCCAGGAACCTATCAAGGAATATAAGCTTACCACAGTTACTTATGGAACAGCAGCCGCACCTTTCATAGCTATACGTACATTACGACAGCTAGCATCTGACGATAGTTCACGATATCCTATAGCATCCAAAATAATTCTCAAGGACACATATGTTGACGATGTAGTTTCAGGAGCGAACAGTTTTGAAGAAGCCTCCAAAACCTGTAAGCAGCTAATCAAATTACTGAAGGGCGGCGGTTTTAACTTAAGAAAATGGAACAGTAATGATAAAAACCTACTTAAAAAAATACCGTCGGAATTAAGAGACGTCTCAAACAGTCTAAAATTTGATGAAAGAGAAACAAAAAAAACTTTAGGGTTACACTGGGATCCACACACCGATACATTCAAGTTCAAAGTCAATGTTGGACTAGATCCAATCATTGTGACAAAAAGAACCATCCTTTCTGAAGCTGCTCGTATATTTGATCCCGTTGGCTATCTATCACCTGTGATCGTGAAAATAAAATTGCTTTTTCAAGAGATCTGGTTAACAGGTTACGAATGGGATGATGCTGTATCTGATTCGATACTTGAACAATGGACACAAATAAAGACCGAACTGCCAATTTTAGAACAAATTGAAATTAGAAGATGGGTTAATTATTCAGGAGAAAATTGTATATGTGAACTTCATACATTTTGTGACGCATCTGAGAAAGCCTACAGTGCATCAGTGTATATTCGAATTGTAACAAGGGGGAAGGTTTTTATAAGACTGTTAGCAGCAAAAACAAAGGTAGCACCACTACGATCAAAATTGACCTTACCACGTCTAGAACTTAATGGGGCCGTACTTTCAGCACAACTTTTGAGAGAAGTAAAAAAAGGTTTAGAGATAGAACAACTACAATGCTTCGCCTGGACTGACTCAACGATTGTATTATCCTGGTTAAAGTCAAGCCCTCACAAATGGAAAACGTTTGTAGGAAATCGAGTTGCTGAAATTCAAACAGTTATCAAGCCTGATCGCTGGTTCCATGTGAAGTCTGAAGATAATCCTGCTGATGTCGCTTCCAGAGGCATTTTTCCAAAGGAATTACCAACTCATAGCTTATGGTGGGAAGGACCCTATTGGCTAAAAAATGTCCATCTCAAATTTCCAACAACAAAAATAGATGAAACAAATCTTGAATTAAATACAAAGGTCAAGTTACATACTGCTATAAACGAACCAGATGAACTCATAGGAAACCTACTGCAAAATTACTCTTCTATCAAAAAACTACAAAGAATACTGGCTTACTGTATGCGATTTATAAACAACTCAAGGCCGTCTAGTGAAAGAACTACGGGGTGCTTGACAGCTGCTGAGACAAATACCGCAACTATACTGTTAATAAAATTTACCCAGCATAAATTCTTTCAAGAAGAAGTTCAAAGACTATCTTATAAAAAACCTCTGAATAAAAACAGTCGTCTTATATCATTAAACCCGTTTATTGATGCACAAACGATATTACGGGTTGGAGGTCGACTAGAAGAATCGTCACTTTCATTTGAACAAAAACATCCTATTATACTACCATATAAGAGTGAATTAACAGCTTTAATAATTAATGAAGCTCATCGCACTACACTGCACGGCGGACCCAGCAAAACTCTCGAGTATGTACGACAAGAATACTGGATACTTAACGGCTTAAAATCGGTTAAGGTCCACATACACAGATGTGTTACATGTCACCGCTTTAATGCCATCAAAACTGAGCAATTAATGGGTAATTTGCCAAAGCCAAGATTAGCTGTCACACGTCCATTTACACACACCGGAGTTGATTTTGCAGGACCATTTTCGCTAAAATTCTCGAAAGGCAGAGGAAATAAAACATTTAAGGGTTACATCTCTCTCTTTATATGCTTAAGTACAAAGGCGATACATATAGAAGTCGTGAGTGACTTAACTTTGAACGCATTCTTGGCAGCGTTCAAGAGATTCGTTAACAGAAGAGGACCTGTAGCACATTTATACAGTGACAATGCCACTAATTTCGTGGGTGCTAGTAAAATTCTAGCGGAGGTGTTCAACTCACAACCCTATAAACAAGAAGTCCTAAGTGCATTGACGTCAGAAGGTGTTGAGTGGCATTTTATACCCCCAGCATCACCATATTTTGGGGGTCTCTGGGAGGCTGGTATTAAAGCAACCAAGTACCACATGAAAAGAATTTTAGGTGAAACAATTTTAACATTTGAAGAAATGAGCACACTGATGACTATGATAGAAGCCTGTCTAAACTCCAGACCACTGTGTCCACTCACTAACGATCCGGAAAGCCTGGAAGTACTTACTCCTGGACACTTTCTGATTGGATCACCAATATTAACATTACCACAAAGGGACCACTTAGATAAAAACCCAAATTTGCTAACTAGGTGGCAATTACTGGACCGCATGCATCATGACTTCTGGAAAAGGTGGTCATCAGAGTATCTAGCACACCTACAGCAAAGACCAAAATGGGCACAAAAACAATCTAATGTCGAAATTGGAAATATTGTGCTTATAAGGGAAGATAATTTGCCTCCAACAAGATGGTCATTAGCACGAGTAATAGCAGTTCATCCAGGGAAAGATGGTTTAGTGCGAGTTGTAACACTTAAAACAGGTACGTCGGTAATTAAACGGCCAGTGACAAAGATCGCCCTATTGCCGATCATTGATAATGAAGATCATATTACAACCAAAACCCAAGAGACCTTGGAGCAGGATATAGATACATATTCTACACATCAAGGGCGTGAGGATACAACAATTAGTTCGAAAAGAAGAAATGTGAACCTAACTGATGATAAGGGAACAAAACGAACTAAGAAGGAACCATCCTCTCAGCATTCAAAACCATATAGTCATAATATACTAATATACACACTCGTTTTCAGTCTGCTTCTTGCATTAGCATGTGCAAAGGATACAGCCAAAAGATTCACTGTAACTTCTTTCAATAATAATCAAGGAATGTATTTTGAAAATATCGCAAATACTAATATCTACAGTAATTAATGGGTCCTTATAGTACACTTCAATCTCACAAACTACAAGAATCAATTGAATATGCTGAAACACGCAATATCCCAACTCGACTCAGCTTGCGAAACTATCACAAGGGAGGAACAATTCAGGCCTCAATGTACTTCATCAATTGGACAGTTAACACATCAACTACGTGAAGTTGAAGACGCCAACAAATTATTATACCAACAAAATGGACATGAAACTATCAGGGCGAAACGTGCACCGTTTGAATTCGTAGGTAGTACTGCCAACGCTTTGTTCGGAATTCTAGACCATGACTTTGCTGAAAAATATGAACAACAAATATTTTTATATTTAATTTAATTTTACCTTTACTTTGCATATTCAGCATAATGAACAATTACTTTATTAAATGCAATATTGAGGCAGTTTATTAATATTTATATTATTTATAATTTGATGACTTTAGCAATTTAAGTTTCTTTAAATTTATACTACTTCAAATTATGTTCACATTACAACAATACATTTTTTAATTACTTTGCAATTATAATACATATTACATGCATTATAATAAGTTATTTTTTTGTCCATATTATTCTATTTATTTGTATTGGTAATCATGCCTATAAAAGAAGGAAAATTATTATTGAAATTTTGAGAATTGAATAAAGTTCAGTTCAGATAACACAAATCAGTGTTTTATTTGGTATACCCAACAAATATCTAACGCCTTATTTCATAATTTTTTCATACTAAACGGTGTCGGAGTATGTACAGTTTGTACAGATTTCGAAAGAATTTTTATATTTAATTTAATAAGCCGAAAACCGAAATTTACTACTAACTCTATACAATCTAATGCAGGTGAAGGCACGGGTTACAAATATTACATATATAAAATATTTTAGGTAGAAAAAAATGTATACTTTCGATATTTGACAGAAATGATGACAAAAATATTTGTATAAATTTTATACAATTAATTAATTGAAAAAAAGCTGAACAAAAAATGAGAAGAATTTGAAGAAATGCAAACAAAAAATTAAGAAGAGTCTACATTCAGATGCTCACGAGTTAACATGGTATGTATGTTGTTAACGGTTGGATAAAGTACAACAAAGTACATGTACAATATTAAATTGCAACTAGCAAGTATACAATCATTACATATACATAACTAACTAAATGTATCTCGTTTTTATAGAAGGCAGATTACAAGTGTGTTATGTTGCGACAGCTACATTAATTTTTTTGATGGTCATTTTTTTTTGTACGCCACTGTACAAATTCAGTTGGCTGTACATTAAAAAAAATCTAATTCAGTTCACATTTTAAAATATAGTCTGAAGTTCATTGGAATTGCAACTTAAAATTCCAAAAAATGAACTGTAAACTAAAATCCGTTGCACACAAGCAACAAAATTCGTAATCCATTTCATTGTTTTGGAGATGGTGTGATTTTTTATTATATTTAAGAAATCACGCGATTTCTAGAAAATGTATGAGAATCACATATATTTAATCCATATTAAAATTCTCTTAATTTTTACTCACCTTTTCTTTTAAATTCAATTTCTTAAAATCTCTTAAAAACCTAAAACACATGTAATGGTATTTGCCGACGGCAAATACATCATATTGTATTCACCATTTAATACCCATATTAATTACCCAATATAAGTTTAGTGCGTATACCTTATATTATTTGACCCACATGACGTCATTATGGCCAATTTACTCAGTAAATAGCATAATGATAAAATAATTTCAAATTCACACACACACACACTGGTCAAGTACCCAATATGTTGATACTGCCTATTCACTATATATTACTCATTAAGTAATATATGGAATAGTCTCGAAAAACGATAATTCATATACCTGACATATGCATTAATAGTTACTATGCATTGACCTCTTAATTTTTGTTTCTCTTAATTTACAATTTACATAGTAAATGAGTACCGTGATTAACTCAAACCTCGATATATAAGCGAGGTAGAATTTATCACGCCGCTTTTTGCCAGTTTGAGTTTACCGTCGTTTTTTTTGAAATTAAGATGTAGCTATTGTAGTTTTTTTCTTTGCCGTAGAGGCTGTTTATTTTGGGAGTCTTGATCCGGTCAGCTGCAGAATAAGATGTTTTTTTTTTTTTGAAAAGAAATTATTATAAAAATTATTTTTTTTTATTAAAAATAAAATATTTAAGATATGAAATTTAAGTGAAAATAATATTAACATTGCGTCATATTTTTGTGTTAAATTTTAAAGAAAAAAAAAGAAAACTTGAAAAAGAAAAATATATACATATTTCAATTTGTTAAAACAAAAAAAAAAAAAAAGGGAACAATAATTTTTCCTCATTTACTGCATCTCAAGTGAATTAAAGAAAAAAAAATTTTTTTTAAATTGTGCTTATAATTACTGAAATGGAATTTTGTGCAAATGTGGCATATATTCTACAAAGTAGTGAAGAAGATGGAAAAAAAAAGTAAGGGAAAGAGGAAAGATGTGCATATATATATTTAAAATGTAGTATATTTGTAAATTAATACGTAAGAATTTCAAAAAAAAAAAAAAAAATAAAAATTGATATACCGTTTTAAAATAGGCTACAAGAAAAGAAAAGGAAAAAAGTTCTTATATTAATTATAATTATTAAGAAATATAGGTATGTAAATGTAATCAATTACAACAATAAAGAAAAATTGATTAATCGATAATAAAAAAAAAAAAAAAAAAAAAAAAAAAATGTAATAAATAAAACAAAGAAAAAAAAAGAGTTCTATATTACCAGAATAATATTAAACTATAGTGTATTATTAATAAATAATGGCAGTTAGGGAAAAAAAAAAATTAATAAATAACGATTAAAAAAATGAAAATCTGATAAATTTGCTAATTTGAAAAAAAAAAAAAAAGAAAGAAAAAAAAACATCATAATTTTATTAAATTTGTACAATGCTTAGAAAAAAAAAAAAAAAAAACAAAAATTAATTTTTGAAATATTAACAGGAAATAATCAATAAAAATAAAAATATTTTAGTAATGTTACATGAAACATATCTGTGAAAGTGCAATTTGGAATTTTACGTAATAATAGAAAAACTGAGGAGAAGGAGGAAGGTGAAGGCTTCATCGTTCATCCTGTCTGGCCAGACCAGCGTATTTACTTAATCCTGTGTCGGAGCCCCAGCCTCAGCAAACGAGATAAGTAGTTTGTTTTTTTTTTAAAATCAAACTTAGGAAAAAAAAAAATTAATGATTAATGGTCATACAAAAAATACCTTAATGCCCTATTTTGCAAATAATTTTTGGATTTTTTTTAGTATTAATTTAAAGGAAAGTCAATAATTAATTTTAATAGATTCTATAGACAACAATTCAAAATAAAATAATAATAAAAAAAAAAAAAAAAAAAAAGAAAAAAAAAGAGGGTAGAAAAATAAAAGGAACTTGTGAAAAGAAAAAAAAAGTAAATTCTGATTATAGTAAATTGCATAAGATGAATACATTTCCAAGATAAGATTATTTTTTTTTGATAAAATGAAAATAGCGTGAAATCTTATAATTGCATGGAAGAAAAATATACATACATATATATATTTTTTTTTTTTCTTTTTTTTAAGAAATATTGCACCGTATCGTATAAATGAGATTTTTTTCTTAAATAGTAAATAATTCGGAAGTTGTATACAATATAAACTATATTGTTTATTTATAGTTCTTTTTTTAAATATAATTTAATTGTAATAGCGATGTAATAAATGAGTTGGAACTTGTAATTATTGGCTTTGAAAGGTAGGAATTAAATTAAATACTTCATGGAATATATAAAAAAAAAAAAAAGAGAAATTGGTAGATATATATAAATTTATAATTTGTGAAATAATAAAAACGTTTGTTCTTACTCTAAATTTTCCTTGTTTTGTTATAAATTACAGAAAAATTTAAAGTCAAAGAAAATATTTTAATGTCAAATTTTAATAACCTGGAGCAAAATAAGGTGTAATAGATAAATATTTTATACAGCAATTACTTTAATAAACAGTGATCCGTTTTTAAAAGAAAAAAAAAAAACAAGGAAAAAAATATATTTTGTCTAAAGAAAAAAAAAAAAAAAATGATTCAGGTGAAATGATTTAATCCACGGTGAGTGGTGGATGTCGGCGATGGGTGATGAAGGTCGCTGCTTTTACGGTCGATTTTTTTTTATTCTTCCTTCACTGCAATTGCAAGCTTGAGGTGATACATTTCTCTATTTTGTTTATATTCTGGTTTTAGTATTTTCTGCTATCGATTCAACGGTGGTTATTTAGCCGGTCTAAGTTATGTAACAGACGGATAGCTTTCGAGAAGGTAACCCCAAAGAACCCACCCAGGACTGAAGCAGCTGGATTTGACCGGCTGGGGTTCACCTATAAGGCAGGGTGATCTAAACATGCATAGTTCTCCCATACTAAATAATCCAATATGTTACAGTTACGGTTGTTAATTTTTGTTTATTTTAAAAAGTTTTGATTTTTGAGTGGTAAAATTAATATTTGCTTCAAGAAGATTTTCAATAATAGTGAAAAAAAAAAAAGTTAAAGTATGGCAGAAACAGGAAATACAGAAGCAGCTGCTGCAGCTACCAATGTTGAGGCAAAAAAGTCAAAAAAGACTTCATCTGGTGGACCTAAGAAGCCAAAAAGCAAGCCTACTCATCCTCCAACAGCCCAAATGGTAGATAATGCAATTAAAACATTGAAAGAAAGAGGTGGTTCTTCGTTATCTGCTATCAAGAAATTCTTAGCTGTAAATTACAAGGTTGATACCGAAAAATTAGCTCCATTTATTAGGAAGTATTTGAAAAGCGCTGTTGCTAGTGGTAAATTAATTCAGACAAAAGGCAAAGGTGCATCTGGTTCATTCAAATTACCAAGCTTAGCTAAAACGAAAACTGAAGGTAATAAAACCACTGTGAATAAGAAATCTGCAGCAAAGAAATCAGAAAATAAATCAAAAGAGAAAGCAATTAAAAGCGAAAAAAAGAAGAGTGATAAAAAGAAAACTGAAAAGAAAAAAGCAGCTACTTCTGCAGCTAAAGGTGCTAAAAAAGCCGGCTCTCCAAAGGCAAAACCTTCAAAACCAAAACAACAAAAACCTAAAAAAGAGAAAACGGCAAAAGCAGCTCCAAAAACATCAAAAGCTCCAAAACCGAAAAAACTTGCAGCCCCAAAAAAGACAACCGCCAAGAAAGCAGCGAAAAAATAAATTCTTCGCATTAAGAATCTACTTAAATCAATACGTAACCACTGGAAAAAGTGGAGATAGAAAAACATGGCTAAAAGTCATATTTTTAAGACAGAAGTAAAAATCAAAAAGCATATAAGCCCTTTTCAGGGCTACAAATTATATAAACGAAGAGTTTACATATACATATTACACATGTTATACTAATACACAATCAATACAAATAGTTTTTTCTTAAGATTTTTCATAAAATGAAATTATCAAGTATGTGATTCTGATAAAATGTATTTTATAAATTATATTTTTTACTCCTTTCTAAATTTTTAACAAAATTTTTCATATTACCGCCATTTCATATTATTTAAGTATACAGTAGATCCTTATTAGCCCATTACATCAATACAAAAACAACAAAAAATTGATAAAGGTGTGTACATATAAAAGCGTATGTATGTACATAATATAAATGTCCATGTAGATTTTGTATGTACATTTATAAAAATTTTCAAAATTTAATTATAAATTATTTAAAATAATTAAAAATTATATTATACGAATCTATTCATTCGAATAATGAAAAAATGACATCATAAAATTAAAAAGGATAAACATTTTAATTACTGAATAAGAATTTAATATTTTGTATGAAGGCATGTATCAGAATTCAGAATGACTTTAATTTGATTATAAATTGATTAATAAATATGACACAAATGTAAGTTATTTAATAAAAATTTGTGAAATATAAATAAAGAATATAAACTATGATTTATTTAAGAAATTATTAAAAATTATTCATTGGAATTTGAGAAAAAGTAATTTTTATTAAAATTATCGGAAAATTTCAACTGAAATTTTATAAAAAAATTTAAATATTTGTTAAATTTAATAATAAATGGTAAATATATAAAATATTTTAGGTAGAAAAAAATGTATACTTTCGATATTTGACAGAAATGATGACAAAAATATTTGTATAAATTTTATACAATTAATTAATTGAAAAAAAGCTGAACAAAAAATGAGAAGAATTTGAAGAAATGCAAACAAAAAATTAAGAAGAGTCTACATTCAGATGCTCACGAGTTAACATGGTATGTATGTTGTTAACGGTTGGATAAAGTACAACAAAGTACATGTACAATATTAAATTGCAACTAGCAAGTATACAATCATTACATATACATAACTAAGTAAGTGTATCTCGTTTTTATAGAAGGCAGATTACAAGTGTGTTACGGTTGTTAATTTTTGTTTATTTTAAAAAGTTTTGATTTTTGAGTGGTAAAATTAATATTTGCTTCAAGAAGATTTTCAGTAATAGTGAAAAAAAAAGTTAAAGTATGGCAGAAACAGGAAATACAGAAGCAGCTACTGCAGCTACCAATGTTGAGGCAAAAAAGTCAAAAAAGACTTCATCTGGTGGACCTAAGAAGCCAAAAAGCAAGCCTACTCATCCTCCAACAGCCCAAATGGTAGATAATGCAATTAAAACATTGAAAGAAAGAGGTGGTTCTTCGTTATCTGCTATCAAGAAATTCTTAGCTGTAAATTACAAGGTTGAAACCGAAAAATTAGCTCCATTTATTAGGAAGTATTTGAAAAGCGCTGTTGCTAGTGGTAAATTAATTCAGACAAAAGGCAAAGGTGCATCTGGTTCATTCAAATTACCAAGCTTAGCTAAAACGAAAACTGAAGGTAATAAAACCACTGTGAATAAGAAATCTGCAGCAAAGAAATCAGAAAATAAATCAAAAGAGAAAGCAATTAAAAGCGAAAAAAAGAAGAGTGATAAAAAGAAAACTGAAAAGAAAAAAGCAGCTACTTCTGCAGCTAAAGGTGCTAAAAAAGCCGGCTCTCCAAAGGCAAAACCTTCAAAACCAAAACAACAAAAACCTAAAAAAGAGAAAACGGCAAAAGCAGCTCCAAAAACATCAAAAGCTCCAAAACCGAAAAAACTTGCAGCCCCAAAAAAGACAACCGCCAAGAAAGCAGCGAAAAAATAAATTCTTCGCATTAAGAATCTACTTAAATCAATACGTAACCACTGGAAAAAGTGGAGATAGAAAAACATGGCTAAAAGTCATATTTTTAAGACAGAAGTAAAAATCAAAAAGCATATAAGCCCTTTTCAGGGCTACAAATTATATAAACGAAGAGTTTACATATACATATTACACATGTTATACTAATACACAATCAATACAAATAGTTTTTTCTTAAGATTTTTCATAAAATGAAATTATCAAGTATGTGATTCTGATAAAATGTATTTTATAAATTATATTTTTTACTCCTTTCTAAATTTTTAACAAAATTTTTCATATTACCGCCATTTCATATTATTTAAGTATACAGTAGATCCTTATTAGCCCATTACATCAATACAAAAACAACAAAAAATTGATAAAGGTGTGTACATATAAAAGCGTATGTATGTACATAATATAAATGTCCATGTAGATTTTGTATGTACATTTATAAAAATTTTCAAAATTTAATTATAAATTATTTAAAATAATTAAAAATTATATTATACGAATCTATTCATTCGAATAATGAAAAAATGACATCATAAAATTAAAAAGGATAAACATTTTAATTACTGAATAAGAATTTAATATTTTGTATGAAGGCATGTATCAGAATTCAGAATGACTTTAATTTGATTATAAATTGATTAATAAATATGACACAAATGTAAGTTATTTAATAAAAATTTGTGAAATATAAATAAAGAATATAAACTATGATTTATTTAAGAAATTATTAAAAATTATTCATTGGAATTTGAGAAAAAGTAATTTTTATTAAAATTATCGGAAAATTTCAACTGAAATTTTATAAAAAAATTTAAATATTTGTTAAATTTAATAATAAATGGTAAATATATAAAATATTTTAGGTAGAAAAAAATGTATACTTTCGATATTTGACAGAAATGATGACAAAAATATTTGTATAAATTTTATACAATTAATTAATTGAAAAAAAGCTGAACAAAAAATGAGAAGAATTTGAAGAAATGCAAACAAAAAATTAAGAAGAGTCTACATTCAGATGCTCACGAGTTAACATGGTATGTATGTTGTTAACGGTTGGATAAAGTACAACAAAGTACATGTACAATATTAAATTGCAACTAGCAAGTATACAATCATTACATATACATAACTAAGTAAGTGTATCTCGTTTTTATAGAAGGCAGATTACAAGTGTGTTACGGTTGTTAATTTTTGTTTATTTTAAAAAGTTTTGATTTTTGAGTGGTAAAATTAATATTTGCTTCAAGAAGATTTTCAATAATAGTGAAAAAAAAAGTTAAAGTATGGCAGAAACAGGAAATACAGAAGCAGCTACTGCAGCTACCAATGTTGAGGCAAAAAAGTCAAAAAAGACTTCATCTGGTGGACCTAAGAAGCCAAAAAGCAAGCCTACTCATCCTCCAACAGCCCAAATGGTAGATAATGCAATTAAAACATTGAAAGAAAGAGGTGGTTCTTCGTTATCTGCTATCAAGAAATTCTTAGCTGTAAATTACAAGGTTGAAACCGAAAAATTAGCTCCATTTATTAGGAAGTATTTGAAAAGCGCTGTTGCTAGTGGTAAATTAATTCAGACAAAAGGCAAAGGTGCATCTGGTTCATTCAAATTACCAAGCTTAGCTAAAACGAAAACTGAAGGTAATAAAACCACTGTGAATAAGAAATCTGCAGCAAAGAAATCAGAAAATAAATCAAAAGAGAAAGCAATTAAAAGCGAAAAAAAGAAGAGTGATAAAAAGAAAACTGAAAAGAAAAAAGCAGCTACTTCTGCAGCTAAAGGTGCTAAAAAAGCCGGCTCTCCAAAGGCAAAACCTTCAAAACCAAAACAACAAAAACCTAAAAAAGAGAAAACGGCAAAAGCAGCTCCAAAAACACCAAAAGCTCCAAAACCGAAAAAACTTGCAGCCCCAAAAAAGACAACCGCCAAGAAAGCAGCGAAAAAATAAATTCTTCGCATTAAGAATCTACTTAAATCAATACGTAACCACTGGAAAAAGTGGAGACAGAAAAACATGGCTAAAAGTCATATTTTTAAGACAGAAGTAAAAATCAAAAAGCATATAAGCCCTTTTCAGGGCTACAAATTATATAAACGAAGAGTTTACATATACATATTACACATGTTATACTAATACACAATCAATACAAATAGTTTTTTCTTAAGATTTTTCATAAAATGAAATTATCAAGTATGTGATTCTGATAAAATGTATTTTATAAATTATATGCGACGTAGAATATTTTGTTCTTTTTATTTTTTTATTAGAAAATTTTATTATTTAATATTTTTTACTCCTTTCTAATTTTATAACAAAATTTTTCATATTACCGCCATTTCATATTATTTAAGTATACAGTAGATCCTTATTAGCCCATTACATCAATACAAAAACAAAAAAAAATTGATAAAGGTGTGTACATATAAAAGCGTATGTATATGTACATAATATAAATGTCCATGTAGATTTTGTATGTACATTTATAAAAATTTTCAAAATTTAATTATAAATTATTTAAAATAATTAAAAATTATATTATACGAATCTATTCATTCGAATAATGAAAAAATGACATCATAAAATTAAAAAGGATAAACATTTTAATTACTGAATAAGAATTTAATATTTTGTATGAAGGCATGTATCAGAATTCAGAATGACTTTAATTTGATTATAAATTGATTAATAAATATGACACAAATGTAAGTTATTTAATAAAAATTTGTGAAATATAAATAAAGAATATAAACTATGATTTATTTAAGAAATTATTAAAAATTATTCATTGGAATTTGAGAAAAAGTAATTTTTATTAAAATTATCGGAAAATTTCAACTGAAATTTTATAAAAAAATTTAAATATTTGTTAAATTTAATAATAAATGGTAAATATATAAAATATTTTAGGTAGAAAAAAATGTATACTTTCGATATTTGACAGAAATGATGGCAAAAATATTTGTATAAATTTTATACAATTAATTAATTGAAAAAAAGCTGAACAAAAAATGAGAAGAATTTGAAGAAATGCAAACAAAAAATTAAGAAGAGTCTACATTCAGATGCTCACGAGTTAACATGGTATGTATGTTGTTAACGGTTGGATAAAGTACAACAAAATACATCTACAATATTAAATTGCAACTAGCAAGTATACAATCATTACATATACATAACTAACTAAATGTATCTCGTTTTTATAGAAGGCAGATTACAAGTGTGTTACGGTTGTTAATTTTTGTTTATTTTAAAAAGTTTTGATTTTTGAGTGGTAAAATTAATATTTGCTTCAAGAAGATTTTCAATAATAGTGAAAAAAAAAAAAAGTTAAAGTATGGCAGAAACAGGAAATACAGAAGCAGCTGCTGCAGCTACTAATGTTGAGGCAAAAAAGTCAAAAAAGACTTCATCTGGTGGACCTAAGAAGCCAAAAAGCAAGCCTACTCATCCTCCAACAGCCCAAATGGTAGATAATGCAATTAAAACATTGAAAGAAAGAGGTGGTTCTTCGTTATCTGCTATCAAGAAATTCTTAGCTGTAAATTACAAGGTTGATACCGAAAAATTAGCTCCATTTATTAGGAAGTATTTGAAAAGCGCTGTTGCTAGTGGTAAATTAATTCAGACAAAAGGCAAAGGTGCATCTGGTTCATTCAAATTACCAAGCTTAGCTAAAACGAAAACTGAAGGTAATAAAACCACTGTGAATAAGAAATCTGCAGCAAAGAAATCAGAAAATAAATCAAAAGAGAAAGCAATTAAAAGCGAAAAAAAGAAGAGTGATAAAAAGAAAACTGAAAAGAAAAAAGCAGCTACTTCTGCAGCTAAAGGTGCTAAAAAAGCCGGCTCTCCAAAGGCAAAACCTTCAAAACCAAAACAACAAAAACCTAAAAAAGAGAAAACGGCAAAAGCAGCTCCAAAAACATCAAAAGCTCCAAAACCGAAAAAACTTGCAGCCCCAAAAAAGACAACCGCCAAGAAAGCAGCGAAAAAATAAATTCTTCGCATTAAGAATCTACTTAAATCAATACGTAACCACTGGAAAAAGTGGAGATAGAAAAACATGGCTAAAAGTCATATTTTTAAGACAGAAGTAAAAATCAAAAAGCATATAAGCCCTTTTCAGGGCTACAAATTATATAAACGAAGAGTTTACATATACATATTACACATGTTATACTAATACACAATCAATACAAATAGTTTTTTCTTAAGATTTTTCATAAAATGAAATTATCAAGTATGTGGTTTCTGATAAAATGTATTTTATAAATTATATTTTTTACTCCTTTCTAAATTTTTAACAAAATTTTTCATATTACCGCCATTTCATATTATTTAAGTATACAGTAGATCCTTATTAGCCCATTACATCAATACAAAAACAACAAAAAATTGATAAAGGTGTGTACATATAAAAGCGTATGTATGTACATAATATAAATGTCCATGTAGATTTTGTATGTACATTTATAAAAATTTTCAAAATTTAATTATAAATTATTTAAAATAATTAAAAATTATATTATACGAATCTATTCATTCGAATAATGAAAAAATGACATCATAAAATTAAAAAGGATAAACATTTTAATTACTGAATAAGAATTTAATATTTTGTATGAAGGCATGTATCAGAATTCAGAATGACTTTAATTTGATTATAAATTGATTAATAAATATGACACAAATGTAAGTTATTTAATAAAAATTTGTGAAATATAAATAAAGAATATAAACTATGATTTATTTAAGAAATTATTAAAAATTATTCATTGGAATTTGAGAAAAAGTAATTTTTATTAAAATTATCGGAAAATTTCAACTGAAATTTTATAAAAAAATTTAAATATTTGTTAAATTTAATAATAAATGGTAAATATATTGTACAGTTTGTACAGATTTCGAAAGAATTTTTATATTTAATTTAATTTTACCTTTACTTTGCATATTCAGCATAATGAACAATTACTTTATTAAATGCAATATTGAGGCAGTTTATTAATATTTATATTATTTATAATTTGATGACTTTAGCAATTTAAGTTTCTTTAAATTTATACTACTTCAAATTATGTTCACATTACAACAATACATTTTTTAATTACTTTGCAATTATAATACATATTACATGCATTATAATAAGTTATTTTTTTGTCCATATTATTCTATTTATTTGTATTGGTAATCATGCCTATAAAAGAAGGAAAATTATTATTGAAATTTTGAGAATTGAATAAAGTTCAGTTCAGATAACACAAATCAGTGTTTTATTTGGTATATCCAACAAATATCTAACGCCTTATTTCATAATTTTTTCATACTAACCGGTGGCGGAGTATGTACAGTTTGTACAGATTTCGAAAGAATTTTTATATTTAATTTAATAAGCCGAAAACCGAAATTTACTACTAACTCTATTCAATCTAATGCAGGTGAAGGCACGGGTTACAAATATTACATATATAAAATATTTTAGGTAGAAAAAAATGTATACTTTCGATATTTGACAGAAATGATGACAAAAATATTTGTATAAATTTTATACAATTAATTAATTGAAAAAAAGCTGAACAAAAAATGAGAAGAATTTGAAGAAATGCAAACAAAAAATTAAGAAGAGTCTACATTCAGATGCTCACGAGTTAACATGGTATGTATGTTGTTAACGGTTGGATAAAGTACAACAAAGTACATGTACAATATTAAATTGCAACTAGCAAGTATACAATCATTACATATACATAACTAACTAAATGTATTTCGTTTTTATAGAAGGCAGATTACAAGTGTGTTACGGTTGTTAATTTTTGTTTATTTTAAAAAGTTTTGATTTTTGAGTGGTAAAATTAATATTTGCTTCAAGAAGATTTTCAATAATAGTGAAAAAAAAAAAGTTAAAGTATGGCAGAAACAGGAAATACAGAAGCAGCTGCTGCAGCTACCAATGTTGAGGCAAAAAAGTCAAAAAAGACTTCATCTGGTGGACCTAAGAAGCCAAAAAGCAAGCCTACTCATCCTCCAACAGCCCAAATGGTAGATAATGCAATTAAAACATTGAAAGAAAGAGGTGGTTCTTCGTTATCTGCTATCAAGAAATTCTTAGCTGTAAATTACAAGGTTGATACCGAAAAATTAGCTCCATTTATTAGGAAGTATTTGAAAAGCGCTGTTGCTAGTGGTAAATTAATTCAGACAAAAGGCAAAGGTGCATCTGGTTCATTCAAATTACCAAGCTTAGCTAAAACGAAAACTGAAGGTAATAAAACCACTGTGAATAAGAAATCTGCAGCAAAGAAATCAGAAAATAAATCAAAAGAGAAAGCAATTAAAAGCGAAAAAAAGAAGAGTGATAAAAAGAAAACTGAAAAGAAAAAAGCAGCTACTTCTGCAGCTAAAGGTGCTAAAAAAGCCGGCTCTCCAAAGGCAAAACCTTCAAAACCAAAACAACAAAAACCTAAAAAAGAGAAAACGGCAAAAGCAGCTCCAAAAACATCAAAAGCTCCAAAACCGAAAAAACTTGCAGCCCCAAAAAAGACAACCGCCAAGAAAGCAGCGAAAAAATAAATTCTTCGCATTAAGAATCTACTTAAATCAATACGTAACCACTGGAAAAAGTGGAGATAGAAAAACATGGCTAAAAGTCATATTTTTAAGACAGAAGTAAAAATCAAAAAGCATATAAGCCCTTTTCAGGGCTACAAATTATATAAACGAAGAGTTTACATATACATATTACACATGTTATACTAATACACAATCAATACAAATAGTTTTTTCTTAAGATTTTTCATAAAATGAAATTATCAAGTATGTGATTCTGATAAAATGTATTTTATAAATTATATGCGACGTAGAATATTTTGTTCTTTTTATTTTTTTATTAGAAAATTTTATTATTTAATATGTTGGTGGCTGCTGACCTTTCAATAGGGGGATCAACATGCGAAATCGTACAAGACCGATGGAGCATGCCGTAACTATTGAATTGTCGGAAGTCCGGCTACGACCTCCTCGTGTTGCCACTGGTAACAGATCTTCAGTACGGTCATGTCTCTGCTGAAGATCTGGCTAACAGTAGCCTGGGCATCCAATCCAAGGGTGGAACAGCATATGCCCAGGGATGCGTGGCTAGGGGAGAGCCTAGTCGCTAATATGCGAACTCTGGATACCAGGCGACCTCCAGTTTTAAATAAAGCCTTCTCAAGGTACAAGGGCTCTGCCTTGGGTGACCGTTTATTTCCCTAATACTCGTGGGACCACTTATGGACACAGACAAAAATAAAAACAAAAAACAAAAAGAGGAAGATGCACCTCCAAAAGCATCAACCACAACACCTTCAACAGAGGGAAATGTTCCTCAGGTTGACAAAATCATAAGGGAAGCTAAGGGCTACAATAGTTCAAGCGACTCTCATGATAGCGAAGATGACACAATAACAAACATGTCATCCTTGCTAGACAGAGAAGCTGAATCTGTTCGAAGTCAAGAGGCTGAAGTTGAAACTCCCTTAAAGAAGTTAAAACTCAAAGACTCCGACGAGAGGATAAAACTCAGCGGAGCTGCAAGAAAGAGGTTGAAGAAAGTCCTGCAACAAGGGCTGGGCATAGATGAGGCTCGGCTGCAGGCTCTACAACCAGTAAATCAAAACAGGGGATACAAACTTAAAAGAGGACGCTCAGACGACTCGCCAACTGAGGCTTCTGGCTCTAAAAAAGCCAGACAACCACAGAAGGATAAAATTGTCTCTCCTGAAAAAACCGAAAATGTGCCTTCAACGGTCAGTTTTAAACAAGCTGTTGAAAGCATACAAGTAGGCATTCTGGCAAAATCCTTTCCAGAATCTCTCCTGTCTACGGAACAAATGAGTGCCATTCAGGATCAGATTCTGAAAAGGATAATTGAGCTCAAGGATAGTGCTACCAAGCCAAAATTCTTAGGAGCTACATACAAACCAGGGTGGCTAGTTTTAAGATGTGCGAATAAAAGCACAAAAAAATGGCTTCAAGAGTCAATCAGTGAATTGAAGCCATCGGATGGTGCTGAACTAGCTCTAGTCGAGGAAAAGAACATTCCTCGTTCTCAAATACTGGTCGGCAATTTTCCCAACAGTGCTAAGGACAAAAATGAGGACATTATGGGACTCATCAAAGGACAGAATGAGTATAAAGTGGATGATTGGAGAATCGTAAGAAGATCCAATGACAAAACGTCCGCCTTGCTCACTCTGTCAGTTGATCATAAGTCCATAGCCGAGTTGAAGAAAAATGACTACAAGATCAGCTTCAAATTCGGAGAAGTCAAACTCCGACGTAGAAGCGAGGCAAGCAAGGGTAAACCAAAGGAAGGTGGGGATAATAAAGTACCCGCCAAACCGATGGCCTCAACCTCAAAAGCTTCTACGAAGAAAGCCAAAGCGGATCAGGCAGTTAAAGGCCATCTAGGCAAACCCAAGGAAGGGGCAAAGGACGGTAGTCCTAGTACCATCCAAAAGGTAACCTAGATGTCCAATAACATAAAATGTATTCAGATAAACCTTCATCACTGCAAGGCAGCCTCATATGTGCTTTGTCGAAGGTTTATCAAGGACAATATGGACATGGGACTAATTCAGGAACCATGGACATTGAGAGGACAGATTAAAGGACTCAACATACCAAACTGTAAGTTAATTTACGACAATAAGTCCAACAGGCCCAGAACAGCCTTGTTAATAAAAAACACATTAAACTTCTCTCCAATTCCAGGATTTATTTCACAAGACCTGGTTGCAGTACTGATGGAGGTGCCTACACAGTCGGGTAAGCAAAAGGCTATAATAGCCTCTGCTTACTTTGACATCACAGAAGCAGAGCCTCCACCTAGCTCAACGCAAGAATTAATACAGTACTGCAAGAAGAACAACACCCAGCTGATTCTGAGCTGTGATGCCAATGCGCATCATGTCTTATGGGGAAGCTCAGACACCAACAAACGAGGTGAGTGCCTTTTAGAATATATCAATAGTAATAATATTATTGTTAATAACTTAGGCAATAAACCCACCTTTAGAAACACCATTAGGCAAGAAGTCATAGACTTAACCCTATTCACAACCAATATCTGTGACAAAATTATGGATTGGCATGTGTCAGACGAAACTTCAATGTCAGATCATATGCAAATAAGATTTGACATAAAAGCCAACGTCTCTCGCATCCAATTCAACCAAAATCCAAAACGCGCCAATTGGACTCTTTATGATGAACTCTTGAAAAATTGTACAGATCAAGAGGGCATAATAGACACCAGAGATGAACTGGATCTAGCAGCGGCTAGACTACAGAATTCTCTAATAAACGCGTTTAACGTAAGCTGCCCGATAAAGCCTAAACGGATCGAGAGAGACGTTCCATGGTGGAATCGGGAGCTAAGCAAACTAAGATCGTTTGTTAGGAAACTGTTCAATAAAGCTAAACGTACCAGAGAGTGGTCTGAGTACAAAAAAGCTTTAACTGAATACAATAAAGAACTTAGAAAATCAAAAAAGAAAACTTGGAGAAGTTTTTGTGAGAGTGTAACTGAGTTACCTCTCACAGCAAGACTTCACAAGATCCTTTCAAAAGTACACTCCAATGGAATAGGTTTACTAGAAAAACCTAATGGAGAATACACTCTGAACCAAGAAGAAACCCTAGAATTACTACTAGGCACACACTTCCCAGGTTCAACAAACCCAGAGAGCGAGATTACTCTACAAGAAACTCACACAAGAGTCTCTAGTAGAACATACAGTCTAGCCAACAAAATATTCACAAAAGAAAAAATCCTATGGGCTATAAATAACTTCAAACCATATAAAACGCCAGGAGGAGATGGTATTTATCCAATACTCCTACAAAAAGGATCTGAACGGATCTCTTCAAACCTGACAAACCTATTTAAAGCAAGCTTCAGGTTTGGATACATTCCCAAACCATGGAGGAAGACAAAAGTAGTCTTCATACCCAAGGCGGGCAAAAAATCCGATGCCCAGCCAAAATCTTACAGACCGATAAGTCTATCCTCCTTTCTACTTAAGACAATGGAGAAAATAATTGATCAGCATATTAGAGTCAGCATACTTGCAAAAAAGCCTCTAAATGCCAATCAACACGCCTATCAAGCAGGTAAATCAACTTTAACTGCTCTCCATAGCATAGTTTACAAGCTAAACAAAACTATAGATACAAAAGAGATAGCGCTAGGAGCATTTATTGATATTGAGGGAGCTTTCGACAACACCTCATTTGATTCTATTGAGAGGGCTGCCCTAGCTAAAGGGTGTGAACTCCCAACAATTAACTGGATCAAAGCAATGCTTAACCAAAGAGAAATCGAAGCCACCATAGGTAACACATCAATGACGGTTAAAGCCATAAAAGGCTGCCCTCAAGGAGGGGTTCTATCACCTTTATTATGGTCTATGATCATTGATGACCTCCTATGCAAACTCGACTCCCTAGGATTCGAAGCACAGGGTTACGCAGATGACCTAGTGGTAATAACTAGAGGCATAGATGGGGAAATTATCTCCATGCAACTACAAAACGCCTTAACCTTTATTAACAACTGGTGTCTTGCTGAAGGACTTTCTATTAATCCTCACAAGACGACCATCGTGCCCTTTACAAAAAGGAAAAAAACCAACATAAAGGAACCTTCTTTAAAAGGCACGCTGATAAATTTCTCAAGTGAAGTCAAATATCTAGGAGTTATACTAGATAGCAAACTCACTTGGAACAAACAAATAAACAACTCCATACATAAAGCCACCCTTGCTCTATGGAATTGTAACAGGCTCTTTGGCAAAACATGGGGACTAAAACCAAAAATGGTGTATTGGTCATATACGGCCATCATAAGACCCATACTTACATATGCTTCAGCCATATGGTGGCCAAAGACAAATCAAATAACAGTTCAAAATAGACTCAACAAAATACAGAGACTAGCCTGTCTCAGTATTACAGGAGCTCTAAGAACTACCTCAACGGCAGCATTGGAAGCCATGCTCAGCTTGCCACCTCTTAATATACAAATTAAGAAAGAAGCACTGAACTGGGCCTTAAAATATCAGAAAAGTAAAAAACTTAAACCAGGTAATCTGACACATAACCTTAAGATCCTAGAAGAATTTAAGGACTTCCAAATCAGTCAAGTGACTGACGAGGTGGAGGCAACATTAAACTTTGAGAAGCCGTTCAAAGTACTGTTTCCGGATCGCGAATCTTGGCGCGATAACAAAATAACCTTTGAAGAAGGAGCTTCTATATGGTACACGGATGGCTCGAAAACCGAGTCGGGAGTAGGCGCAGGGGTAGCAGGCCCAAAAAGAAGCCTCTTCAAATCCCTGGGTAAACTCTCATCGGTCTTTCAAGCTGAAATCTATGCCATAGACATGTGTGCTACCGAATGCCTTAAAAAAGGCTTCAATAGAGCCACAGTCTACATAATCTCAGACAGTCAGGCAGCACTTAAAGCCCTCAACGCGCATAAAATTGTGTCGAGGCTAGTATTAGAATGCCTTAAGACTGTGACAACACTCGCCAGAACCAACAAAGTTTACCTTATGTGGGTTCCGGGACACGAAGGAATCAAGGGTAACGAGCTGGCGGATTCCCTTGCAAAAAAAGGCGCCAATTCCAAATTTATTGGACCTGAACCCTTCTGTGGCTTGCCTAAGAGCTACACAAAAAACTACATAAAAGAATGGGAGAAAAAGAAATGTATCTCCTACTGGGAAAAAACCCCAGGAAACATACAAGCGAAGGAGTTCATTACGCCTTCAACTGGTATCTCTAGGAAACTAGTCAACCTCAGCAGGCAAGAACTAAGGACAATTACGGGACTTATCACTGGGCACTGTCCGCTCAACTACCACTTGAGTAAGATGGGGCTTAAAGAGGATGACAAATGCAGATTTTGCAAAGAAGCCAAGGAAACCTCGAAGCACATCCTATGTGAATGTGAGGCATTGGCTTCTAAAAGAGTGCAACATATGCATCAACTTTTTCTAAAACTAGAAGAAGTTTGGTGTGCACCTTCTCATAGAACTTTAGGATTCATTAAAAGCCTTAACCTATGAGAAGCACGGGCTGTACAAAAGATCTATAAAGGTCGAAGTGCAACTATAGCCCCTAAATATCTAATCTATTTAATATTTTTTACTCCTTTCTAATTTTATAACAAAATTTTTCATATTACCGCCATTTCATATTATTTAAGTATACAGTAGATCCTTATTAGCCCATTACATCAATACAAAAACAAAAAAAAATTGATAAAGGTGTGTACATATAAAAGCGTATGTATGTACATAATATAAATGTCCATGTAGATTTTGTATGTACATTTATAAAAATTTTCAAAATTTAATTATAAATTATTTAAAATAATTAAAAATTATATTATACGAATCTATTCATTCGAATAATGAAAAAATGACATCATAAAATTAAAAAGGATAAACATTTTAAGTACTGAATAAGAATTCAATATTTTGTATGAAGGCATGTATCAGAATTCAGAATGACTTTAATTTGATTATAAATTGATTAATAAATATGACACAAATGTAAGTTATTTAATAAAAATTTGTGAAATATAAATAAAGAATATAAACTATGATTTATTTAAGAAATTATTAAAAATTATTCATTGGAATTTGAGAAAAAGTAATTTTTATTAAAATTATCGGAAAATTTCAACTGAAATTTTATAAAAAAATTTAAATATTTGTTAAATTTAATAATAAATGGTAAATATATAAAATATTTTAGGTAGAAAAAAATGTATACTTTCGATATTTGACAGAAATGATGACAAAAATATTTGTATAAATTTTATACAATTAATTAATTGAAAAAAAGCTGAACAAAAAATGAGAAGAATTTGAAGAAATGCAAACAAAAAATTAAGAAGAGTCTACATTCAGATGCTCACGAGTTAACATGGTATGTATGTTGTTAACGGTTGGATAAAGTACAACAAAGTACATGTACGATATTAAATTGCAACTAGCAAATATACAATCATTACATATACATAACTAACTAAGTGTATCTCGTTTTTATAGAAGGCAGATTACAAGTGTGTTACGGTTGTTAATTTTTGTTTATTTTAAAAAGTTTTGATTTTTGAGTGGTAAAATTAATATTTGCTTCAAGAAGATTTTCAATAATAGTGAAAAAAAAAAGTTAAAGTATGGCAGAAACAGGAAATACAGAAGCAGCTGCTGCAGCTACCAATGTTGAGGCAAAAAAGTCAAAAAAGACTTCATCTGGTGGACCTAAGAAGCCAAAAAGCAAGCCTACTCATCCTCCAACAGCCCAAATGGTAGATAATGCAATTAAAACATTGAAAGAAAGAGGTGGTTCTTCGTTATCTGCTATCAAGAAATTCTTAGCTGTAAATTACAAGGTTGATACCGAAAAATTAGCTCCATTTATTAGGAAGTATTTGAAAAGCGCTGTTGCTAGTGGTAAATTAATTCAGACAAAAGGCAAAGGTGCATCTGGTTCATTCAAATTACCAAGCTTAGCTAAAACGAAAACTGAAGGTAATAAAACCACTGTGAATAAGAAATCTGCAGCAAAGAAATCAGAAAATAAATCAAAAGAGAAAGCAATTAAAAGCGAAAAAAAGAAGAGTGATAAAAAGAAAACTGAAAAGAAAAAAGCAGCTACTTCTGCAGCTAAAGGTGCTAAAAAAGCCGGCTCTCCAAAGGCAAAACCTTCAAAACCAAAACAACAAAAACCTAAAAAAGAGAAAACGGCAAAAGCAGCTCCAAAAACACCAAAAGCTCCAAAACCGAAAAAACTTGCAGCCACAAAAAAGACAACCGCCAAGAAAGCAGCGAAAAAATAAATTCTTCGCATTAAGAATCTACTTAAATCAATACGTAACCACTGGAAAAAGTGGAGATAGAAAAACATGGCTAAAAGTCATATTTTTAAGACAGAAGTAAAAATCAAAAAGCATATAAGCCCTTTTCAGGGCTACAAATTATATAAACGAAGAGTTTACATATACATATTACACATGTTATACTAATACACAATCAATACAAATAGTTTTTTCTTAAGATTTTTCATAAAATGAAATTATCAAGTATGTGATTCTGATAAAATGTATTTTATAAATTATATGCGACGTAGAATATTTTGTTCTTTTTATTTTTTTATTAGAAAATTTTATTATATAATATTTTTTACTCCTTTCTAATTTTATAACAAAATTTTTCATATTACCGCCATTTCATATTATTTAAGTATACAGTAGATCCTTATTAGCCCATTACATCAATACAAAAACAACAAAAAATTTGATAAAGGTGTGTACATATAAAAGCGTATGTATGTACATTGTACATAATATAAATGTCCATGTAGATTTTGTATGTACATTTATAAAAATTTTCAAAATTTAATTATAAATTATTTAAAATAATTAAAAATTATATTATACGAATCTATTCATTCGAATAATGAAAAAATGACATCATAAAATTAAAAAGGATAAACATTTTAAGTACTGAATAAGAATTTAATATTTTGTATGAAGGCATGTATCAGAATTCAGAATGACTTTAATTTGATTATAAATTGATTAATAAATATGACACAAATGTAAGTTATTTAATAAAAATTTGTGAAATATAAATAAAGAATATAAACTATGATTTATTTAAGAAATTATTAAAAATTATTCATTGGAATTTGAGAAAAAGTAATTTTTATTAAAATTATCGGAAAATTTCAACTGAAATTTTATAAAAAAATTTAAATATTTGTTAAATCTAATAATAAATGGTAAATATATAAAATATTTTAGGTAGAAAAACATGTATACTTTCGATATTTGACAGAAATGATGACAAAAATATTTGTATAAATTTTATACAATTAATTAATTGAAAAAAAGCTGAACAAAAAATGAGAAGAATTTGAAGAAATGCAAACAAAAAATTAAGAAGAGTCTACATTCAGATGCTCACGAGTTAACATGGTATGTATGTTGTTAACGGTTGGATAAAGTACAACAAAGTACATGTACAATATTAAATTGCAACTAGCAAATATACAATCATTACATATACATAACTAACTAAGTGTATCTCGTTTTTATAGAAGGCAGATTACAAGTGTGTTACGGTTGTTAATTTTTGTTTATTTTAAAAAGTTTTGATTTTTGAGTGGTAAAATTAATATTTGCTTCAAGAAGATTTTCAATAATAGTGAAAAAAAAAAGTTAAAGTATGGCAGAAACAGGAAATACAGAAGCAGCTGCTGCAGCTACCAATGTTGAGGCAAAAAAGTCAAAAAAGACTTCATCTGGTGGACCTAAGAAGCCAAAAAGCAAGCCTACTCATCCTCCAACAGCCCAAATGGTAGATAATGCAATTAAAACATTGAAAGAAAGAGGTGGTTCTTCGTTATCTGCTATCAAGAAATTCTTAGCTGTAAATTACAAGGTTGATACCGAAAAATTAGCTCCATTTATTAGGAAGTATTTGAAAAGCGCTGTTGCTAGTGGTAAATTAATTCAGACAAAAGGCAAAGGTGCATCTGGTTCATTCAAATTACCAAGCTTAGCTAAAACGAAAACTGAAGGTAATAAAACCACTGTGAATAAGAAATCTGCAGCAAAGAAATCAGAAAATAAATCAAAAGAGAAAGCAATTAAAAGCGAAAAAAAGAAGAGTGATAAAAAGAAAACTGAAAAGAAAAAAGCAGCTACTTCTGCAGCTAAAGGTGCTAAAAAAGCCGGCTCTCCAAAGGCAAAACCTTCAAAACCAAAACAACAAAAACCTAAAAAAGAGAAAACGGCAAAAGCAGCTCCAAAAACACCAAAAGCTCCAAAACCGAAAAAACTTGCAGCCCCAAAAAAGACAACCGCCAAGAAAGCAGCGAAAAAATAAATTCTTCGCATTAAGAATCTACTTAAATCAATACGTAACCACTGGAAAAAGTGAAGATAGAAAAACATGGCTAAAAGTCATATTTTTAAGACAGAAGTAAAAATTAAAAAGCATATAAGCCCTTTTCAGGGCTACAAATTATATAAACGAAGAGTTTACATATACATATTACACATGTTATACTAATACACAATCAATACAAATAGTTTTTTCTTAAGATTTTTCATAAAATGAAATTATCAAGTATGTGATTCTGATAAAATGTATTTTATAAATTATATGCGACGTAGAATATTTTGTTCTTTTTATTTTTTTATTAGAAAATTTTATTATATAATATTTTTTTATTAGAAAATTTTATTTTATAATATTTTTTACTCCTTTCTAATTTTATAACAAAATTTTTCATATTACCGCCATTTCATATTATTTAAGTATACAGTAGATCCTTATTAGCCCATTACATCAATACAAAAACAACAAAAAATTGATAAAGGTGTGTACATATAAAAGCGTATGTATGTACATAATATAAATGTCCATGTAGATTTTGTATGTACATTTATAAAAATTTTCAAAATTTAATTATAAATTATTTAAAATAATTAAAAATTATATTATACGAATCTATTCATTCGAATAATGAAAAAATGACATCATAAAATTAAAAAGGATAAACATTTTAAGTACTGAATAAGAATTCAATATTTTGTATGAAGGCATGTATCAGAATTCAGAATGACTTTAATTTGATTATAAATTGATTAATAAATATGACACAAATGTAAGTTATTTAATAAAAATTTGTGAAATATAAATAAAGAATATAAACTATGATTTATTTAAGAAATTATTAAAAATTATTCATTGGAATTTGAGAAAAAGTAATTTTTATTAAAATTATCGGAAAATTTCAACTGAAATTTTATAAAAAAATTTAAATATTTGTTAAATTTAATAATAAATGGTAAATATATAAAATATTTTAGGTAGAAAAAAATGTATACTTTCGATATTTGACAGAAATGATGACAAAAATATTTGTATAAATTTTATACAATTAATTAATTGAAAAAAAGCTGAACAAAAAATGAGAAGAATTTGAAGAAATGCAAACAAAAAATTAAGAAGAGTCTACATTCAGATGCTCACGAGATAACACGGTAAGAATGTTGTTAACGGTTGGATAAAGTACAACAAAGTACATGTACGATATTAAATTGCAACTAGCAAATATACAATCATTACATATACATAACTAACTAAGTGTATCTCGTTTTTATAGAAGGCAGATTACAAGTGTGTTACGGTTGTTAATTTTTGTTTATTTTAAAAAGTTTTGATTTTTGAGTGGTAAAATTAATATTTGCTTCAAGAAGATTTTCAATAATAGTGAAAAAAAAAGTTAAAGTATGGCAGAAACAGGAAATACAGAAGCAGCTGCTGCAGCTACCAATGTTGAGGCAAAAAAGTCAAAAAAGACTTCATCTGGTGGACCTAAGAAGCCAAAAAGCAAGCCTACTCATCCTCCAACAGCCCAAATGGTAGATAATGCAATTAAAACATTGAAAGAAAGAGGTGGTTCTTCGTTATCTGCTATCAAGAAATTCTTAGCTGTAAATTACAAGGTTGATACCGAAAAATTAGCTCCATTTATTAGGAAGTATTTGAAAAGCGCTGTTGCTAGTGGTAAATTAATTCAGACAAAAGGCAAAGGTGCATCTGGTTCATTCAAATTACCAAGCTTAGCTAAAACGAAAACTGAAGGTAATAAAACCACTGTGAATAAGAAATCTGCAGCAAAGAAATCAGAAAATAAATCAAAAGAGAAAGCAATTAAAAGCGAAAAAAAGAAGAGTGATAAAAAGAAAACTGAAAAGAAAAAAGCAGCTACTTCTGCAGCTAAAGGTGCTAAAAAAGCCGGCTCTCCAAAGGCAAAACCTTCAAAACCAAAACAACAAAAACCTAAAAAAGAGAAAACGGCAAAAGCAGCTCCAAAAACACCAAAAGCTCCAAAACCGAAAAAACTTGCAGCCCCAAAAAAGACAACCGCCAAGAAAGCAGCGAAAAAATAAATTCTTCGCATTAAGAATCTACTTAAATCAATACGTAACCACTGGAAAAAGTGGAGATAGAAAAACATGGCTAAAAGTCATATTTTTAAGACAGAAGTAAAAATCAAAAAGCATATAAGCCCTTTTCAGGGCTACAAATTATATAAACGAAGAGTTTACATATACATATTACACATGTTATACTAATACACAATCAATACAAATAGTTTTTTCTTAAGATTTTTCATAAAATGAAATTATCAAGTATGTGATTCTGATAAAATGTATTTTATAAATTATATGCGACGTAGAATATTTTGTTCTTTTTATTTTTTTATTAGAAAATTTTATTATATAATATTTTTTACTCCTTTCTAATTTTATAA
The DNA here is from genome assembly GCA_939192795.1 of Bombylius discolor. NCBI lineage: Eukaryota > Metazoa > Arthropoda > Insecta > Diptera > Bombyliidae > Bombylius > Bombylius discolor. The sequence continues at coordinate 24,511,216 of OW584238.1, forward strand.
CAAAATTTTTCATATTACCGCCATTTCATATTATTTAAGTATACAGTAGATCCTTATTAGCCCATTACATCAATACAAAAACAACAAAAAATTTGATAAAGGTGTGTACATATAAAAGCGTATGTATGTACATTGTACATAATATAAATGTCCATGTAGATTTTGTATGTACATTTATAAAAATTTTCAAAATTTAATTATAAATTATTTAAAATAATTAAAAATTATATTATACGAATCTATTCATTCGAATAATGAAAAAATGACATCATAAAATTAAAAAGGATAAACATTTTAAGTACTGAATAAGAATTTAATATTTTGTATGAAGGCATGTATCAGAATTCAGAATGACTTTAATTTGATTATAAATTGATTAATAAATATGACACAAATGTAAGTTATTTAATAAAAATTTGTGAAATATAAATAAAGAATATAAACTATGATTTATTTAAGAAATTATTAAAAATTATTCATTGGAATTTGAGAAAAAGTAATTTTTATTAAAATTATCGGAAAATTTCAACTGAAATTTTATAAAAAAATTTAAATATTTGTTAAATTTAATAATAAATGGTAAATATATAAAATATTTTAGGTAGAAAAACATGTATACTTTCGATATTTGACAGAAATGATGACAAAAATATTTGTATAAATTTTATACAATTAATTAATTGAAAAAAAGCTGAACAAAAAATGAGAAGAATTTGAAGAAATGCAAACAAAAAATTAAGAAGAGTCTACATTCAGATGCTCACGAGTTAACATGGTATGTATGTTGTTAACGGTTGGATAAAGTACAACAAAGTACATGTACAATATTAAATTGCAACTAGCAAATATACAATCATTACATATACATAACTAACTAAGTGTATCTCGTTTTTATAGAAGGCAGATTACAAGTGTGTTACGGTTGTTAATTTTTGTTTATTTTAAAAAGTTTTGATTTTTGAGTGGTAAAATTAATATTTGCTTCAAGAAGATTTTCAATAATAGTGAAAAAAAAAAGTTAAAGTATGGCAGAAACAGGAAATACAGAAGCAGCTGCTGCAGCTACCAATGTTGATGCAAAAAAGTCAAAAAAGACTTCATCTGGTGGACCTAAGAAGCCAAAAAGCAAGCCTACTCATCCTCCAACAGCCCAAATGGTAGATAATGCAATTAAAACATTGAAAGAAAGAGGTGGTTCTTCGTTATCTGCTATCAAGAAATTCTTAGCTGTAAATTACAAGGTTGATACCGAAAAATTAGCTCCATTTATTAGGAAGTATTTGAAAAGCGCTGTTGCTAGTGGTAAATTAATTCAGACAAAAGGCAAAGGTGCATCTGGTTCATTCAAATTACCAAGCTTAGCTAAAACGAAAACTGAAGGTAATAAAACCACTGTGAATAAGAAATCTGCAGCAAAGAAATCAGAAAATAAATCAAAAGAGAAAGCAATTAAAAGCGAAAAAAAGAAGAGTGATAAAAAGAAAACTGAAAAGAAAAAAGCAGCTACTTCTGCAGCTAAAGGTGCTAAAAAAGCCGGCTCTCCAAAGGCAAAACCTTCAAAACCAAAACAACAAAAACCTAAAAAAGAGAAAACGGCAAAAGCAGCTCCAAAAACACCAAAAGCTCCAAAACCGAAAAAACTTGCAGCCCCAAAAAAGACAACCGCCAAGAAAGCAGCGAAAAAATAAATTCTTCGCATTAAGAATCTACTTAAATCAATACGTAACCACTGGAAAAAGTGGAGATAGAAAAACATGGCTAAAAGTCATATTTTTAAGACAGAAGTAAAAATCAAAAAGCATATAAGCCCTTTTCAGGGCTACAAATTATATAAACGAAGAGTTTACATATACATATTACACATGTTATACTAATACACAATCAATACAAATAGTTTTTTCTTAAGATTTTTCATAAAATGAAATTATCAAGTATGTGATTCTGATAAAATGTATTTTATAAATTATATGCGACGTAGAATATTTTGTTCTTTTTATTTTTTTATTAGAAAATTTTATTATATAATATTTTTTACTCCTTTCTAATTTTATAACAAAATTTTTCATATTACCGCCATTTCATATTATTTAAGTATACAGTAGATCCTTATTAGCCCATTACATCAATACAAAAACAACAAAAAATTTGATAAAGGTGTGTACATATAAAAGCGTATGTATGTACATTGTACATAATATAAATGTCCATGTAGATTTTGTATGTACATTTATAAAAATTTTCAAAATTTAATTATAAATTATTTAAAATAATTAAAAATTATATTATACGAATCTATTCATTCGAATAATGAAAAAATGACATCATAAAATTAAAAAGGATAAACATTTTAAGTACTGAATAAGAATTCAATATTTTGTATGAAGGCATGTATCAGAATTCAGAATGACTTTAATTTGATTATAAATTGATTAATAAATATGACACAAATGTAAGTTATTTAATAAAAATTTGTGAAATATAAATAAAGAATATAAACTATGATTTATTTAAGAAATTATTAAAAATTATTCATTGGAATTTGAGAAAAAGTAATTTTTATTAAAATTATCGGAAAATTTCAACTGAAATTTTATAAAAAAATTTAAATATTTGTTAAATTTAATAATAAATGGTAAATATATAAAATATTTTAGGTAGAAAAAAATGTATACTTTCGATATTTGACAGAAATGATGACAAAAATATTTGTATAAATTTTATACAATTAATTAATTGAAAAAAAGCTGAACAAAAAATGAGAAGAATTTGAAGAAATGCAAACAAAAAATTAAGAAGAGTCTACATTCAGATGCTCACGAGATAACACGGTAAGAATGTTGTTAACGGTTGGATAAAGTACAACAAAGTACATGTACGATATTAAATTGCAACTAGCAAATATACAATCATTACATATACATAACTAACTAAGTGTATCTCGTTTTTATAGAAGGCAGATTACAAGTGTGTTACGGTTGTTAATTTTTGTTTATTTTAAAAAGTTTTGATTTTTGAGTGGTAAAATTAATATTTGCTTCAAGAAGATTTTCAATAATAGTGAAAAAAAAAGTTAAAGTATGGCAGAAACAGGAAATACAGAAGCAGCTGCTGCAGCTACCAATGTTGAGGCAAAAAAGTCAAAAAAGACTTCATCTGGTGGACCTAAGAAGCCAAAAAGCAAGCCTACTCATCCTCCAACAGCCCAAATGGTAGATAATGCAATTAAAACATTGAAAGAAAGAGGTGGTTCTTCGTTATCTGCTATCAAGAAATTCTTAGCTGTAAATTACAAGGTTGATACCGAAAAATTAGCTCCATTTATTAGGAAGTATTTGAAAAGCGCTGTTGCTAGTGGTAAATTAATTCAGACAAAAGGCAAAGGTGCATCTGGTTCATTCAAATTACCAAGCTTAGCTAAAACGAAAACTGAAGGTAATAAAACCACTGTGAATAAGAAATCTGCAGCAAAGAAATCAGAAAATAAATCAAAAGAGAAAGCAATTAAAAGCGAAAAAAAGAAGAGTGATAAAAAGAAAACTGAAAAGAAAAAAGCAGCTACTTCTGCAGCTAAAGGTGCTAAAAAAGCCGGCTCTCCAAAGGCAAAACCTTCAAAACCAAAACAACAAAAACCTAAAAAAGAGAAAACGGCAAAAGCAGCTCCAAAAACACCAAAAGCTCCAAAACCGAAAAAACTTGCAGCCCCAAAAAAGACAACCGCCAAGAAAGCAGCGAAAAAATAAATTCTTCGCATTAAGAATCTACTTAAATCAATACGTAACCACTGGAAAAAGTGGAGATAGAAAAACATGGCTAAAAGTCATATTTTTAAGACAGAAGTAAAAATCAAAAAGCATATAAGCCCTTTTCAGGGCTACAAATTATATAAACGAAGAGTTTACATATACATATTACACATGTTATACTAATACACAATCAATACAAATAGTTTTTTCTTAAGATTTTTCATAAAATGAAATTATCAAGTATGTGATTCTGATAAAATGTATTTTATAAATTATATGCGACGTAGAATATTTTGTTCTTTTTATTTTTTTATTAGAAAATTTTATTATATAATATTTTTTACTCCTTTCTAATTTTATAACAAAATTTTTCATATTACCGCCATTTCATATTATTTAAGTATACAGTAGATCCTTATTAGCCCATTACATCAATACAAAAACAACAAAAAATTTGATAAAGGTGTGTACATATAAAAGCGTATGTATGTACATTGTACATAATATAAATGTCCATGTAGATTTTGTATGTACATTTATAAAAATTTTCAAAATTTAATTATAAATTATTTAAAATAATTAAAAATTATATTATACGAATCTATTCATTCGAATAATGAAAAAATGACATCATAAAATTAAAAAGGATAAACATTTTAAGTACTGAATAAGAATTTAATATTTTGTATGAAGGCATGTATCAGAATTCAGAATGACTTTAATTTGATTATAAATTGATTAATAAATATGACACAAATGTAAGTTATTTAATAAAAATTTGTGAAATATAAATAAAGAATATAAACTATGATTTATTTAAGAAATTATTAAAAATTATTCATTGGAATTTGAGAAAAAGTAATTTTTATTAAAATTATCGGAAAATTTCAACTGAAATTTTATAAAAAAATTTAAATATTTGTTAAATTTAATAATAAATGGTAAATATATAAAATATTTTAGGTAGAAAAACATGTATACTTTCGATATTTGACAGAAATGATGACAAAAATATTTGTATAAATTTTATACAATTAATTAATTGAAAAAAAGCTGAACAAAAAATGAGAAGAATTTGAAGAAATGCAAACAAAAAATTAAGAAGAGTCTACATTCAGATGCTCACGAGTTAACATGGTATGTATGTTGTTAACGGTTGGATAAAGTACAACAAAGTACATGTACAATATTAAATTGCAACTAGCAAATATACAATCATTACATATACATAACTAACTAAGTGTATCTCGTTTTTATAGAAGGCAGATTACAAGTGTGTTACGGTTGTTAATTTTTGTTTATTTTAAAAAGTTTTGATTTTTGAGTGGTAAAATTAATATTTGCTTCAAGAAGATTTTCAATAATAGTGAAAAAAAAAAGTTAAAGTATGGCAGAAACAGGAAATACAGAAGCAGCTGCTGCAGCTACCAATGTTGATGCAAAAAAGTCAAAAAAGACTTCATCTGGTGGACCTAAGAAGCCAAAAAGCAAGCCTACTCATCCTCCAACAGCCCAAATGGTAGATAATGCAATTAAAACATTGAAAGAAAGAGGTGGTTCTTCGTTATCTGCTATCAAGAAATTCTTAGCTGTAAATTACAAGGTTGATACCGAAAAATTAGCTCCATTTATTAGGAAGTATTTGAAAAGCGCTGTTGCTAGTGGTAAATTAATTCAGACAAAAGGCAAAGGTGCATCTGGTTCATTCAAATTACCAAGCTTAGCTAAAACGAAAACTGAAGGTAATAAAACCACTGTGAATAAGAAATCTGCAGCAAAGAAATCAGAAAATAAATCAAAAGAGAAAGCAATTAAAAGCGAAAAAAAGAAGAGTGATAAAAAGAAAACTGAAAAGAAAAAAGCAGCTACTTCTGCAGCTAAAGGTGCTAAAAAAGCCGGCTCTCCAAAGGCAAAACCTTCAAAACCAAAACAACAAAAACCTAAAAAAGAGAAAACGGCAAAAGCAGCTCCAAAAACACCAAAAGCTCCAAAACCGAAAAAACTTGCAGCCCCAAAAAAGACAACCGCCAAGAAAGCAGCGAAAAAATAAATTCTTCGCATTAAGAATCTACTTAAATCAATACGTAACCACTGGAAAAAGTGGAGATAGAAAAACATGGCTAAAAGTCATATTTTTAAGACAGAAGTAAAAATCAAAAAGCATATAAGCCCTTTTCAGGGCTACAAATTATATAAACGAAGAGTTTACATATACATATTACACATGTTATACTAATACACAATCAATACAAATAGTTTTTTCTTAAGATTTTTCATAAAATGAAATTATCAAGTATGTGATTCTGATAAAATGTATTTTATAAATTATATGCGACGTAGAATATTTTGTTCTTTTTATTTTTTTATTAGAAAATTTTATTATATAATATTTTTTACTCCTTTCTAATTTTATAACAAAATTTTTCATATTACCGCCATTTCATATTATTTAAGTATACAGTAGATCCTTATTAGCCCATTACATCAATACAAAAACAACAAAAAATTTGATAAAGGTGTGTACATATAAAAGCGTATGTATGTACATTGTACATAATATAAATGTCCATGTAGATTTTGTATGTACATTTATAAAAATTTTCAAAATTTAATTATAAATTATTTAAAATAATTAAAAATTATATTATACGAATCTATTCATTCGAATAATGAAAAAATGACATCATAAAATTAAAAAGGATAAACATTTTAAGTACTGAATAAGAATTCAATATTTTGTATGAAGGCATGTATCAGAATTCAGAATGACTTTAATTTGATTATAAATTGATTAATAAATATGACACAAATGTAAGTTATTTAATAAAAATTTGTGAAATATAAATAAAGAATATAAACTATGATTTATTTAAGAAATTATTAAAAATTATTCATTGGAATTTGAGAAAAAGTAATTTTTATTAAAATTATCGGAAAATTTCAACTGAAATTTTATAAAAAAATTTAAATATTTGTTAAATTTAATAATAAATGGTAAATATATAAAATATTTTAGGTAGAAAAAAATGTATACTTTCGATATTTGACAGAAATGATGACAAAAATATTTGTATAAATTTTATACAATTAATTAATTGAAAAAAAGCTGAACAAAAAATGAGAAGAATTTGAAGAAATGCAAACAAAAAATTAAGAAGAGTCTACATTCAGATGCTCACGAGATAACACGGTAAGAATGTTGTTAACGGTTGGATAAAGTACAACAAAGTACATGTACGATATTAAATTGCAACTAGCAAATATACAATCATTACATATACATAACTAACTAAGTGTATCTCGTTTTTATAGAAGGCAGATTACAAGTGTGTTACGGTTGTTAATTTTTGTTTATTTTAAAAAGTTTTGATTTTTGAGTGGTAAAATTAATATTTGCTTCAAGAAGATTTTCAATAATAGTGAAAAAAAAAAGTTAAAGTATGGCAGAAACAGGAAATACAGAAGCAGCTGCTGCAGCTACCAATGTTGATGCAAAAAAGTCAAAAAAGACTTCATCTGGTGGACCTAAGAAGCCAAAAAGCAAGCCTACTCATCCTCCAACAGCCCAAATGGTAGATAATGCAATTAAAACATTGAAAGAAAGAGGTGGTTCTTCGTTATCTGCTATCAAGAAATTCTTAGCTGTAAATTACAAGGTTGATACCGAAAAATTAGCTCCATTTATTAGGAAGTATTTGAAAAGCGCTGTTGCTAGTGGTAAATTAATTCAGACAAAAGGCAAAGGTGCATCTGGTTCATTCAAATTACCAAGCTTAGCTAAAACGAAAACTGAAGGTAATAAAACCACTGTGAATAAGAAATCTGCAGCAAAGAAATCAGAAAATAAATCAAAAGAGAAAGCAATTAAAAGCGAAAAAAAGAAGAGTGATAAAAAGAAAACTGAAAAGAAAAAAGCAGCTACTTCTGCAGCTAAAGGTGCTAAAAAAGCCGGCTCTCCAAAGGCAAAACCTTCAAAACCAAAACAACAAAAACCTAAAAAAGAGAAAACGGCAAAAGCAGCTCCAAAAACACCAAAAGCTCCAAAACCGAAAAAACTTGCAGCCCCAAAAAAGACAACCGCCAAGAAAGCAGCGAAAAAATAAATTCTTCGCATTAAGAATCTACTTAAATCAATACGTAACCACTGGAAAAAGTGGAGATAGAAAAACATGGCTAAAAGTCATATTTTTAAGACAGAAGTAAAAATCAAAAAGCATATAAGCCCTTTTCAGGGCTACAAATTATATAAACGAAGAGTTTACATATACATATTACACATGTTATACTAATACACAATCAATACAAATAGTTTTTTCTTAAGATTTTTCATAAAATGAAATTATCAAGTATGTGATTCTGATAAAATGTATTTTATAAATTATATGCGACGTAGAATATTTTGTTCTTTTTATTTTTTTATTAGAAAATTTTATTATATAATATTTTTTACTCCTTTCTAATTTTATAACAAAATTTTTCATATTACCGCCATTTCATATTATTTAAGTATACAGTAGATCCTTATTAGCCCATTACATCAATACAAAAACAACAAAAAATTTGATAAAGGTGTGTACATATAAAAGCGTATGTATGTACATTGTACATAATATAAATGTCCATGTAGATTTTGTATGTACATTTATAAAAATTTTCAAAATTTAATTATAAATTATTTAAAATAATTAAAAATTATATTATACGAATCTATTCATTCGAATAATGAAAAAATGACATCATAAAATTAAAAAGGATAAACATTTTAAGTACTGAATAAGAATTCAATATTTTGTATGAAGGCATGTATCAGAATTCAGAATGACTTTAATTTGATTATAAATTGATTAATAAATATGACACAAATGTAAGTTATTTAATAAAAATTTGTGAAATATAAATAAAGAATATAAACTATGATTTATTTAAGAAATTATTAAAAATTATTCATTGGAATTTGAGAAAAAGTAATTTTTATTAAAATTATCGGAAAATTTCAACTGAAATTTTATAAAAAAATTTAAATATTTGTTAAATTTAATAATAAATGGTAAATATATAAAATATTTTAGGTAGAAAAAAATGTATACTTTCGATATTTGACAGAAATGATGACAAAAATATTTGTATAAATTTTATACAATTAATTAATTGAAAAAAAGCTGAACAAAAAATGAGAAGAATTTGAAGAAATGCAAACAAAAAATTAAGAAGAGTCTACATTCAGATGCTCACGAGATAACACGGTAAGAATGTTGTTAACGGTTGGATAAAGTACAACAAAGTACATGTACGATATTAAATTGCAACTAGCAAATATACAATCATTACATATACATAACTAACTAAGTGTATCTCGTTTTTATAGAAGGCAGATTACAAGTGTGTTACGGTTGTTAATTTTTGTTTATTTTAAAAAGTTTTGATTTTTGAGTGGTAAAATTAATATTTGCTTCAAGAAGATTTTCAATAATAGTGAAAAAAAAAGTTAAAGTATGGCAGAAACAGGAAATACAGAAGCAGCTGCTGCAGCTACCAATGTTGAGGCAAAAAAGTCAAAAAAGACTTCATCTGGTGGACCTAAGAAGCCAAAAAGCAAGCCTACTCATCCTCCAACAGCCCAAATGGTAGATAATGCAATTAAAACATTGAAAGAAAGAGGTGGTTCTTCGTTATCTGCTATCAAGAAATTCTTAGCTGTAAATTACAAGGTTGATACCGAAAAATTAGCTCCATTTATTAGGAAGTATTTGAAAAGCGCTGTTGCTAGTGGTAAATTAATTCAGACAAAAGGCAAAGGTGCATCTGGTTCATTCAAATTACCAAGCTTAGCTAAAACGAAAACTGAAGGTAATAAAACCACTGTGAATAAGAAATCTGCAGCAAAGAAATCAGAAAATAAATCAAAAGAGAAAGCAATTAAAAGCGAAAAAAAGAAGAGTGATAAAAAGAAAACTGAAAAGAAAAAAGCAGCTACTTCTGCAGCTAAAGGTGCTAAAAAAGCCGGCTCTCCAAAGGCAAAACCTTCAAAACCAAAACAACAAAAACCTAAAAAAGAGAAAACGGCAAAAGCAGCTCCAAAAACACCAAAAGCTCCAAAACCGAAAAAACTTGCAGCCCCAAAAAAGACAACCGCCAAGAAAGCAGCGAAAAAATAAATTCTTCGCATTAAGAATCTACTTAAATCAATACGTAACCACTGGAAAAAGTGGAGATAGAAAAACATGGCTAAAAGTCATATTTTTAAGACAGAAGTAAAAATCAAAAAGCATATAAGCCCTTTTCAGGGCTACAAATTATATAAACGAAGAGTTTACATATACATATTACACATGTTATACTAATACACAATCAATACAAATAGTTTTTTCTTAAGATTTTTCATAAAATGAAATTATCAAGTATGTGATTCTGATAAAATGTATTTTATAAATTATATGCGACGTAGAATATTTTGTTCTTTTTATTTTTTTATTAGAAAATTTTATTATATAATATTTTTTACTCCTTTCTAATTTTATAACAAAATTTTTCATATTACCGCCATTTCATATTATTTAAGTATACAGTAGATCCTTATTAGCCCATTACATCAATACAAAAACAACAAAAAATTTGATAAAGGTGTGTACATATAAAAGCGTATGTATGTACATTGTACATAATATAAATGTCCATGTAGATTTTGTATGTACATTTATAAAAATTTTCAAAATTTAATTATAAATTATTTAAAATAATTAAAAATTATATTATACGAATCTATTCATTCGAATAATGAAAAAATGACATCATAAAATTAAAAAGGATAAACATTTTAAGTACTGAATAAGAATTTAATATTTTGTATGAAGGCATGTATCAGAATTCAGAATGACTTTAATTTGATTATAAATTGATTAATAAATATGACACAAATGTAAGTTATTTAATAAAAATTTGTGAAATATAAATAAAGAATATAAACTATGATTTATTTAAGAAATTATTAAAAATTATTCATTGGAATTTGAGAAAAAGTAATTTTTATTAAAATTATCGGAAAATTTCAACTGAAATTTTATAAAAAAATTTAAATATTTGTTAAATTTAATAATAAATGGTAAATATATAAAATATTTTAGGTAGAAAAAAATGTATACTTTCGATATTTGACAGAAATGATGACAAAAATATTTGTATAAATTTTATACAATTAATTAATTGAAAAAAAGCTGAACAAAAAATGAGAAGAATTTGAAGAAATGCAAACAAAAAATTAAGAAGAGTCTACATTCAGATGCTCACGAGTTAACATGGTATGTATGTTGTTAACGGTTGGATAAAGTACAACAAAGTACATGTACAATATTAAATTGCAACTAGCAAATATACAATCATTACATATACATAACTAACTAAGTGTATCTCGTTTTTATAGAAGGCAGATTACAAGTGTGTTACGGTTGTTAATTTTTGTTTATTTTAAAAAGTTTTGATTTTTGAGTGGTAAAATTAATATTTGCTTCAAGAAGATTTTCAATAATAGTGAAAAAAAAAAGTTAAAGTATGGCAGAAACAGGAAATACAGAAGCAGCTGCTGCAGCTACCAATGTTGATGCAAAAAAGTCAAAAAAGACTTCATCTGGTGGACCTAAGAAGCCAAAAAGCAAGCCTACTCATCCTCCAACAGCCCAAATGGTAGATAATGCAATTAAAACATTGAAAGAAAGAGGTGGTTCTTCGTTATCTGCTATCAAGAAATTCTTAGCTGTAAATTACAAGGTTGATACCGAAAAATTAGCTCCATTTATTAGGAAGTATTTGAAAAGCGCTGTTGCTAGTGGTAAATTAATTCAGACAAAAGGCAAAGGTGCATCTGGTTCATTCAAATTACCAAGCTTAGCTAAAACGAAAACTGAAGGTAATAAAACCACTGTGAATAAGAAATCTGCAGCAAAGAAATCAGAAAATAAATCAAAAGAGAAAGCAATTAAAAGCGAAAAAAAGAAGAGTGATAAAAAGAAAACTGAAAAGAAAAAAGCAGCTACTTCTGCAGCTAAAGGTGCTAAAAAAGCCGGCTCTCCAAAGGCAAAACCTTCAAAACCAAAACAACAAAAACCTAAAAAAGAGAAAACGGCAAAAGCAGCTCCAAAAACACCAAAAGCTCCAAAACCGAAAAAACTTGCAGCCCCAAAAAAGGCAACCGCCAAGAAAGCAGCGAAAAAATAAATTCTTCGCATTAAGAATCTACTTAAATCAATACGTAACCACTGGAAAAAGTGGAGATAGAAAAACATGGCTAAAAGTCATATTTTTAAGACAGAAGTAAAAATCAAAAAGCATATAAGCCCTTTTCAGGGCTACAAATTATATAAACGAAGAGTTTACATATACATATTACACATGTTATACTAATACACAATCAATACAAATAGTTTTTTCTTAAGATTTTTCATAAAATGAAATTATCAAGTATGTGATTCTGATAAAATGTATTTTATAAATTATATGCGACGTAGAATATTTTGTTCTTTTTATTTTTTTATTAGAAAATTTTATTATATAATATTTTTTTATTAGAAAATTTTATTTTATAATATTTTTTACTCCTTTCTAATTTTATAACAAAATTTTTCATATTACCGCCATTTCATATTATTTAAGTATACAGTAGATCCTTATTAGCCCATTACATCAATACAAAAACAACAAAAAATTGATAAAGGTGTGTACATATAAAAGCGTATGTATGTACATTGTACATAATATAAATGTCCATGTAGATTTTGTATGTACATTTATAAAAATTTTCAAAATTTAATTATAAATTATTTAAAATAATTAAAAATTATATTATACGAATCTATTCATTCGAATAATGAAAAAATGACATCATAAAATTAAAAAGGATAAACATTTTAAGTACTGAATAAGAATTTAATATTTTGTATGAAGGCATGTATCAGAACTCAGAATGACTTTAATTTGATTATAAATTGATTAATAAATATGACACAAATGTAAGTTATTTAATAAAAATTTGTGAAATATAAATAAAGAATATAAACTATGATTTATTTAAGAAATTATTAAAAATTATTCATTGGAATTTGAGAAAAAGTAATTTTTATTAAAATTATCGGAAAATTTCAACTGAAATTTTATAAAAAAATTTAAATATTTGTTAAATTTAATAATAAATGGTAAATATATAAAATATTTTAGGTAGAAAAACATGTATACTTTCGATATTTGACAGAAATGATGACAAAAATATTTGTATAAATTTTATACAATTAATTAATTGAAAAAAAGCTGAACAAAAAATGAGAAGAATTTGAAGAAATGCAAACAAAAAATTAAGAAGAGTCTACATTCAGATGCTCACGAGTTAACATGGTATGTATGTTGTTAACGGTTGGATAAAGTACAACAAAGTACATGTACGATATTAAATTGCAACTAGCAAATATACAATCATTACATATACATAACTAACTAAGTGTATCTCGTTTTTATAGAAGGCAGATTACAAGTGTGTTACGGTTGTTAATTTTTGTTTATTTTAAAAAGTTTTGATTTTTGAGTGGTAAAATTAATATTTGCTTCAAGAAGATTTTCAATAATAGTGAAAAAAAAAAGTTAAAGTATGGCAGAAACAGGAAATACAGAAGCAGCTGCTGCAGCTACCAATGTTGAGGCAAAAAAGTCAAAAAAGACTTCATCTGGTGGACCTAAGAAGCCAAAAAGCAAGCCTACTCATCCTCCAACAGCCCAAATGGTAGATAATGCAATTAAAACATTGAAAGAAAGAGGTGGTTCTTCGTTATCTGCTATCAAGAAATTCTTAGCTGTAAATTACAAGGTTGATACCGAAAAATTAGCTCCATTTATTAGGAAGTATTTGAAAAGCGCTGTTGCTAGTGGTAAATTAATTCAGACAAAAGGCAAAGGTGCATCTGGTTCATTCAAATTACCAAGCTTAGCTAAAACGAAAACTGAAGGTAATAAAACCACTGTGAATAAGAAATCTGCAGCAAAGAAATCAGAAAATAAATCAAAAGAGAAAGCAATTAAAAGCGAAAAAAAGAAGAGTGATAAAAAGAAAACTGAAAAGAAAAAAGCAGCTACTTCTGCAGCTAAAGGTGCTAAAAAAGCCGGCTCTCCAAAGGCAAAACCTTCAAAACCAAAACAACAAAAACCTAAAAAAGAGAAAACGGTAAAAGCAGCTCCAAAAACACCAAAAGATACAAAACCAAAAAAACTTGCAGCCCCAAAAAAGGCAACCGCCAAGAAAGCAGCGAAAAAATAAATTCTTCGCATTAAGAATCTACTTAAATCAATACGTAACCACTGGAAAAAGTGGAGATAGAAAAACATGGCTAAAAGTCATATTTTTAAGACAGAAGTAAAAATCAAAAAGCATATAAGCCCTTTTCAGGGCTACAAATTATATAAACGAAGAGTTTACATATACATATTACACATGTTATACTAATACACAATCAATACAAATAGTTTTTTCTTAAGATTTTTCATAAAATGAAATTATCAAGTATGTGATTCTGATAAAATGTATTTTATAAATTATATGCGACGTAGAATATTTTGTTCTTTTTATTTTTTTATTAGAAAATTTTATTATTTAATATTTTTTACTCCTTTCTAATTTTATAACAAAATTTTTCATATTACCGCCATTTCATATTATTTAAGTATACAGTAGATCCTTATTAGCCCATTACATCAATACAAAAACAACAAAAAATTGATAAAGGTGTGTACATATAAAAGCGTATGTATGTACATAATATAAATGTCCATGTAGATTTTGTATGTACATTTATAAAAATTTTCAAAATTTAATTATAAATTATTTAAAATAATTAAAAATTATATTATACGAATCTATTCATTCGAATAATGAAAAAATGACATCATAAAATTAAAAAGGATAAACATTTTAAGTACTGAATAAGAATTTAATATTTTGTATGAAGGCATGTATCAGAATTCAGAATGACTTTAATTTGATTATAAATTGATTAATAAATATGACACAAATGTAAGTTATTTAATAAAAATTTGTGAAATATAAATAAAGAATATAAACTATGATTTATTTAAGAAATTATTAAAAATTATTCATTGGAATTTGAGAAAAAGTAATTTTTATTAAAATTATCGGAAAATTTCAACTGAAATTTTATAAAAAAATTTAAATATTTGTTAAATTTAATAATAAATGGTAAATATATAAAATATTTTAGGTAGAAAAAAATGTATACTTTCGATATTTGACAGAAATGATGACAAAAATATTTGTATAAATTTTATACAATTAATTAATTGAAAAAAAGCTGAACAAAAAATGAGAAGAATTTGAAGAAATGCAAACAAAAAATTAAGAAGAGTCTACATTCAGATGCTCACGAGTTAACATGGTATGTATGTTGTTAACGGTTGGATAAAGTACAACAAAGTACATGTACGATATTAAATTGCAACTAGCAAATATACAATCATTACATATACATAACTAACTAAGTGTATCTCGTTTTTATAGAAGGCAGATTACAAGTGTGTTACGGTTGTTAATTTTGGTTTATTTTAAAAAGTTTTGATTTTTGAGTGGTAAAATTAATATTTGCTTCAAGAAGATTTTCAATAATAGTGAAAAAAAAAAGTTAAAGTATGGCAGAAACAGGAAATACAGAAGCAGCTGCTGCAGCTACCAATGTTGAGGCAAAAAAGTCAAAAAAGACTTCATCTGGTGGACCTAAGAAGCCAAAAAGCAAGCCTACTCATCCTCCAACAGCCCAAATGGTAGATAATGCAATTAAAACATTGAAAGAAAGAGGTGGTTCTTCGTTATCTGCTATCAAGAAATTCTTAGCTGTAAATTACAAGGTTGATACCGAAAAATTAGCTCCATTTATTAGGAAGTATTTGAAAAGCGCTGTTGCTAGTGGTAAATTAATTCAGACAAAAGGCAAAGGTGCATCTGGTTCATTCAAATTACCAAGCTTAGCTAAAACGAAAACTGAAGGTAATAAAACCACTGTGAATAAGAAATCTGCAGCAAAGAAATCAGAAAATAAATCAAAAGAGAAAGCAATTAAAAGCGAAAAAAAGAAGAGTGATAAAAAGAAAACTGAAAAGAAAAAAGCAGCTACTTCTGCAGCTAAAGGTGCTAAAAAAGCCGGCTCTCCAAAGGCAAAACCTTCAAAACCAAAACAACAAAAACCTAAAAAAGAGAAAACGGTAAAAGCAGCTCCAAAAACACCAAAAGCTCCAAAACCGAAAAAACTTGCAGCCCCAAAAAAGGCAACCGCCAAGAAAGCAGCGAAAAAATAAATTCTTCGCATTAAGAATCTACTTAAATCAATACGTAACCACTGGAAAAAGTGGAGATAGAAAAACATGGCTAAAAGTCATATTTTTAAGACAGAAGTAAAAATCAAAAAGCATATAAGCCCTTTTCAGGGCTACAAATTATATAAACGAAGAGTTTACATATACATATTACACATGTTATACTAATACACAATCAATACAAATAGTTTTTTCTTAAGATTTTTCATAAAATGAAATTATCAAGTATGTGATTCTGATAAAATGTATTTTATAAATTATATGCGACGTAGAATATTTTGTTCTTTTTATTTTTTTATTAGAAAATTTATTATATAATATTTTTTTATTAGAAAATTTTATTTTATAATATTTTTTACTCCTTTCTAATTTTATAACAAAATTTTTCATATTACCGCCATTTCATATTATTTAAGTATACAGTAGATCCTTATTAGCCCATTACATCAATACAAAAACAACAAAAAATTGATAAAGGTGTGTACATATAAAAGCGTATGTATGTACATTGTACATAATATAAATGTCCATGTAGATTTTGTATGTACATTTATAAAAATTTTCAAAATTTAATTATAAATTATTTAAAATAATTAAAAATTATATTATACGAATCTATTCATTCGAATAATGAAAAAATGACATCATAAAATTAAAAAGGATAAACATTTTAAGTACTGAATAAGAATTTAATATTTTGTATGAAGGCATGTATCAGAATTCAGAATGACTTTAATTTGATTATAAATTGATTAATAAATATGACACAAATGTAAGTTATTTAATCAAAATTTGTGAAATATAAATAAAGAATATAAACTATGATTTATTTAAGAAATTATTAAAAATTATTCATTGGAATTTGAGAAAAAGTAATTTTTATTAAAATTATCGGAAAATTTCAACTGAAATTTTATAAAAAAATTTAAATATTTGTTAAATTTAATAATAAATGGTAAATATATAAAATATTTTAGGTAGAAAAAAATGTATACTTTCGATATTTGACAGAAATGATGACAAAAATATTTGTATAAATTTTATACAATTAATTAATTGAAAAAAAGCTGAACAAAAAATGAGAAGAATTTGAAGAAATGCAAACAAAAAATTAAGAAGAGTCTACATTCAGATGCTCACGAGTTAACACGGTATGTATGTTGTTAACGGTTGGATAAAGTACAACAAAGTACATGTACGATATTAAATTGCAACTAGCAAATATACAATCATTACATATACATAACTAACTAAGTGTATCTCGTTTTTATAGAAGGCAGATTACAAGTGTGTTACGGTTGTTAATTTTTGTTTATTTTAAAAAGTTTTGATTTTTGAGTGGTAAAATTAATATTTGCTTCAAGAAGATTTTCAATAATAGTGAAAAAAAAAGTTAAAGTATGGCAGAAACAGGAAATACAGAAGCAGCTGCTGCAGCTACCAATGTTGAGGCAAAAAAGTCAAAAAAGACTTCATCTGGTGGACCTAAGAAGCCAAAAAGCAAGCCTACTCATCCTCCAACAGCCCAAATGGTAGATAATGCAATTAAAACATTGAAAGAAAGAGGTGGTTCTTCGTTATCTGCTATCAAGAAATTCTTAGCTGTAAATTACAAGGTTGATACCGAAAAATTAGCTCCATTTATTAGGAAGTATTTGAAAAGCGCTGTTGCTAGTGGTAAATTAATTCAGACAAAAGGCAAAGGTGCATCTGGTTCATTCAAATTACCAAGCTTAGCTAAAACGAAAACTGAAGGTAATAAAACCACTGTGAATAAGAAATCTGCAGCAAAGAAATCAGAAAATAAATCAAAAGAGAAAGCAATTAAAAGCGAAAAAAAGAAGAGTGATAAAAAGAAAACTGAAAAGAAAAAAGCAGCTACTTCTGCAGCTAAAGGTGCTAAAAAAGCCGGCTCTCCAAAGGCAAAACCTTCAAAACCAAAACAACAAAAACTTAAAAAAGAGAAAACGGCAAAAGCAGCTCCAAAAACACCAAAAGCTCCAAAACCGAAAAAACTTGCAGCCCCAAAAAAGGCAACCGCCAAGAAAGCAGCGAAAAAATAAATTCTTCGCATTAAGAATCTACTTAAATCAATACGTAACCACTGGAAAAAGTGGAGATAGAAAAACATGGCTAAAAGTCATATTTTTAAGACAGAAGTAAAAATCAAAAAGCATATAAGCCCTTTTCAGGGCTACAAATTATATAAACGAAGAGTTTACATATACATATTACACATGTTATACTAATACACAATCAATACAAATAGTTTTTTCTTAAGATTTTTCATAAAATGAAATTATCAAGTATGTGATTCTGATAAAATGTATTTTATAAATTATATGCGACGTAGAATATTTTGTTCTTTTTATTTTTTTATTAGAAAATTTATTATATAATATTTTTTTATTAGAAAATTTTATTTTATAATATTTTTTACTCCTTTCTAATTTTATAACAAAATTTTTCATATTACCGCCATTTCATATTATTTAAGTATACAGTAGATCCTTATTAGCCCATTACATCAATACAAAAACAACAAAAAATTGATAAAGGTGTGTACATATAAAAGCGTATGTATGTACATTGTACATAATATAAATGTCCATGTAGATTTTGTATGTACATTTATAAAAATTTTCAAAATTTAATTATAAATTATTTAAAATAATTAAAAATTATATTATACGAATCTATTCATTCGAATAATGAAAAAATGACATCATAAAATTAAAAAGGATAAACATTTTAAGTACTGAATAAGAATTTAATATTTTGTATGAAGGCATGTATCAGAATTCAGAATGACTTTAATTTGATTATAAATTGATTAATAAATATGACACAAATGTAAGTTATTTAATAAAAATTTGTGAAATATAAATAAAGAATATAAACTATGATTTATTTAAGAAATTATTAAAAATTATTCATTGGAATTTGAGAAAAAGTAATTTTTATTAAAATTATCGGAAAATTTCAACTGAAATTTTATAAAAAAATTTAAATATTTGTTAAATTTAATAATAAATGGTAAATATATAAAATATTTTAGGTAGAAAAAAATGTATACTTTCGATATTTGACAGAAATGATGACAAAAATATTTGTATAAATTTTATACAATTAATTAATTGAAAAAAAGCTGAACAAAAAATGAGAAGAATTTGAAGAAATGCAAACAAAAAATTAAGAAGAGTCTACATTCAGATGCTCACGAGTTAACACGGTATGTATGTTGTTAACGGTTGGATAAAGTACAACAAAGTACATGTACGATATTAAATTGCAACTAGCAAATATACAATCATTACATATACATAACTAACTAAGTGTATCTCGTTTTTATAGAAGGCAGATTACAAGTGTGTTACGGTTGTTAATTTTTGTTTATTTTAAAAAGTTTTGATTTTTGAGTGGTAAAATTAATATTTGCTTCAAGAAGATTTTCAATAATAGTGAAAAAAAAAGTTAAAGTATGGCAGAAACAGGAAATACAGAAGCAGCTGCTGCAGCTACCAATGTTGAGGCAAAAAAGTCAAAAAAGACTTCATCTGGTGGACCTAAGAAGCCAAAAAGCAAGCCTACTCATCCTCCAACAGCCCAAATGGTAGATAATGCAATTAAAACATTGAAAGAAAGAGGTGGTTCTTCGTTATCTGCTATCAAGAAATTCTTAGCTGTAAATTACAAGGTTGATACCGAAAAATTAGCTCCATTTATTAGGAAGTATTTGAAAAGCGCTGTTGCTAGTGGTAAATTAATTCAGACAAAAGGCAAAGGTGCATCTGGTTCATTCAAATTACCAAGCTTAGCTAAAACGAAAACTGAAGGTAATAAAACCACTGTGAATAAGAAATCTGCAGCAAAGAAATCAGAAAATAAATCAAAAGAGAAAGAAATTAAAAGCGAAAAAAAGAAGAGTGATAAAAAGAAAACTGAAAAGAAAAAAGCAGCTACTTCTGCAGCTAAAGGTGCTAAAAAAGCCGGCTCTCCAAAGGCAAAACCTTCAAAACCAAAACAACAAAAACCTAAAAAAGAGAAAACGGCAAAAGCAGCTCCAAAAACACCCAAAGGTCCAAAACCGAAAAAACTTGCAGCCCCAAAAAAGACAACCGCCAAGAAAGCAGCGAAAAAATAAATTCTTCGCATTAAGAATCTACTTAAATCAATACGTAACCACTGGAAAAAGTGGAGATAGAAAAACATGGCTAAAAGTCATATTTTTAAGACAGAAGTAAAAATCAAAAAGCATATAAGCCCTTTTCAGGGCTACAAATTATATAAACGAAGAGTTTACATATACATATTACACATGTTATACTAATACACAATCAATACAAATAGTTTTTTCTTAAGATTTTTCATAAAATGAAATTATCAAGTATGTGATTCTGATAAAATGTATTTTATAAATTATATGCGACGTAGAATATTTTGTTCTTTTTATTTTTTTATTAGAAAATTTTATTATATAATATTTTTTACTCCTTTCTAATTTTATAACAAAATTTTTCATATTACCGCCATTTCATATTATTTAAGTATACAGTAGATCCTTATTAGCCCATTACATCAATACAAAAACAACAAAAAATTGATAAAGGTGTGTACATATAAAAGCGTATGTATGTACATTGTACATAATATAAATGTCCATGTAGATTTTGTATGTACATTTATAAAAATTTTCAAAATTTAATTATAAATTATTTAAAATAATTAAAAATTATATTATACGAATCTATTCATTCGAATAATGAAAAAATGACATCATAAAATTAAAAAGGATAAACATTTTAAGTACTGAATAAGAATTTAATATTTTGTATGAAGGCATGTATCAGAATTCAGAATGACTTTAATTTGATTATAAATTGATTAATAAATATGACACAAATGTAAGTTATTTAATAAAAATTTGTGAAATATAAATAAAGAATATAAACTATGATTTATTTAAGAAATTATTAAAAATTATTCATTGGAATTTGAGAAAAAGTAATTTTTATTAAAATTATCGGAAAATTTCAACTGAAATTTTATAAAAAAATTTAAATATTTGTTAAATTTAATAATAAATGGTAAATATATAAAATATTTTAGGTAGAAAAAAATGTATACTTTCGATATTTGACAGAAATGATGACAAAAATATTTGTATAAATTTTATACAATTAATTAATTGAAAAAAAGCTGAACAAAAAATGAGAAGAATTTGAAGAAATGCAAACAAAAAATTAAGAAGAGTCTACATTCAGATGCTCACGAGTTAACATGGTATGTATGTTGTTAACGGTTGGATAAAGTACAACAAAGTACATGTACGATATTAAATTGCAACTAGCAAATATACAATCATTACATATACATAACTAACTAAGTGTATCTCGTTTTTATAGAAGGCAGATTACAAGTGTGTTACGGTTGTTAATTTTTGTTTATTTTAAAAAGTTTTGATTTTTGAGTGGTAAAATTAATATTTGCTTCAAGAAGATTTTCAATAATAGTGAAAAAAAAAGTTAAAGTATGGCAGAAACAGGAAATACAGAAGCAGCTGCTGCAGCTACCAATGTTGAGGCAAAAAAGTCAAAAAAGACTTCATCTGGTGGACCTAAGAAGCCAAAAAGCAAGCCTACTCATCCTCCAACAGCCCAAATGGTAGATAATGCAATTAAAACATTGAAAGAAAGAGGTGGTTCTTCGTTATCTGCTATCAAGAAATTCTTAGCTGTAAATTACAAGGTTGATACCGAAAAATTAGCTCCATTTATTAGGAAGTATTTGAAAAGCGCTGTTGCTAGTGGTAAATTAATTCAGACAAAAGGCAAAGGTGCATCTGGTTCATTCAAATTACCAAGCTTAGCTAAAACGAAAACTGAAGGTAATAAAACCACTGTGAATAAGAAATCTGCAGCAAAGAAATCAGAAAATAAATCAAAAGAGAAAGCAATTAAAAGCGAAAAAAAGAAGAGTGATAAAAAGAAAACTGAAAAGAAAAAAGCAGCTACTTCTGCAGCTAAAGGTGCTAAAAAAGCCGGCTCTCCAAAGGCAAAACCTTCAAAACCAAAACAACAAAAACCTAAAAAAGAGAAAACGGCAAAAGCAGCTCCAAAAACACCAAAAGCTCCAAAACCGAAAAAACTTGCAGCCCCAAAAAAGACAACCGCCAAGAAAGCAGCGAAAAAATAAATTCTTCGCATTAAGAATCTACTTAAATCAATACGTAACCACTGGAAAAAGTGGAGATAGAAAAACATGGCTAAAAGTCATATTTTTAAGACAGAAGTAAAAATCAAAAAGCATATAAGCCCTTTTCAGGGCTACAAATTATATAAACGAAGAGTTTACATATACATATTACACATGTTATACTAATACACAATCAATACAAATAGTTTTTTCTTAAGATTTTTCATAAAATGAAATTATCAAGTATGTGATTCTGATAAAATGTATTTTATAAATTATATGCGACGTAGAATATTTTGTTCTTTTTATTTTTTTATTAGAAAATTTTATTATATAATATTTTTTACTCCTTTCTAATTTTATAACAAAATTTTTCATATTACCGCCATTTCATATTATTTAAGTATACAGTAGATCCTTATTAGCCCATTACATCAATACAAAAACAACAAAAAATTGATAAAGGTGTGTACATATAAAAGCGTATGTATGTACATTGTACATAATATAAATGTCCATGTAGATTTTGTATGTACATTTATAAAAATTTTCAAAATTTAATTATAAATTATTTAAAATAATTAAAAATTATATTATACGAATCTATTCATTCGAATAATGAAAAAATGACATCATAAAATTAAAAAGGATAAACATTTTAAGTACTGAATAAGAATTTAATATTTTGTATGAAGGCATGTATCAGAATTCAGAATGACTTTAATTTGATTATAAATTGATTAATAAATATGACACAAATGTAAGTTATTTAATAAAAATTTGTGAAATATAAATAAAGAATATAAACTATGATTTATTTAAGAAATTATTAAAAATTATTCATTGGAATTTGAGAAAAAGTAATTTTTATTAAAATTATCGGAAAATTTCAACTGAAATTTTATAAAAAAATTTAAATATTTGTTAAATTTAATAATAAATGGTAAATATATAAAATATTTTAGGTAGAAAAAAATGTATACTTTCGATATTTGACAGAAATGATGACAAAAATATTTGTATAAATTTTATACAATTAATTAATTGAAAAAAAGCTGAACAAAAAATGAGAAGAATTTGAAGAAATGCAAACAAAAAATTAAGAAGAGTCTACATTCAGATGCTCACGAGTTAACATGGTATGTATGTTGTTAACGGTTGGATAAAGTACAACAAAGTACATGTACGATATTAAATTGCAACTAGCAAATATACAATCATTACATATACATAACTAACTAAGTGTATCTCGTTTTTATAGAAGGCAGATTACAAGTGTGTTACGGTTGTTAATTTTTGTTTATTTTAAAAAGTTTTGATTTTTGAGTGGTAAAATTAATATTTGCTTCAAGAAGATTTTCAATAATAGTGAAAAAAAAAGTTAAAGTATGGCAGAAACAGGAAATACAGAAGCAGCTGCTGCAGCTACCAATGTTGAGGCAAAAAAGTCAAAAAAGACTTCATCTGGTGGACCTAAGAAGCCAAAAAGCAAGCCTACTCATCCTCCAACAGCCCAAATGGTAGATAATGCAATTAAAACATTGAAAGAAAGAGGTGGTTCTTCGTTATCTGCTATCAAGAAATTCTTAGCTGTAAATTACAAGGTTGATACCGAAAAATTAGCTCCATTTATTAGGAAGTATTTGAAAAGCGCTGTTGCTAGTGGTAAATTAATTCAGACAAAAGGCAAAGGTGCATCTGGTTCATTCAAATTACCAAGCTTAGCTAAAACGAAAACTGAAGGTAATAAAACCACTGTGAATAAGAAATCTGCAGCAAAGAAATCAGAAAAAATCAAAAGAGAAAGCAATTAAAAGCGAAAAAAAGAAGAGTGATAAAAAGAAAACTGAAAAGAAAAAAGCAGCTACTTCTGCAGCTAAAGGTGCTAAAAAAGCCGGCTCTCCAAAGGCAAAACCTTCAAAACCAAAACAACAAAAACCTAAAAAAGAGAAAACGGCAAAAGCAGCTCCAAAAACACCAAAAGCTCCAAAACCGAAAAAACTTGCAGCCCCAAAAAAGACAACCGCCAAGAAAGCAGCGAAAAAATAAATTCTTCGCATTAAGAATCTACTTAAATCAATACGTAACCACTGGAAAAAGTGGAGATAGAAAAACATGGCTAAAAGTCATATTTTTAAGACAGAAGTAAAAATCAAAAAGCATATAAGCCCTTTTCAGGGCTACAAATTATATAAACGAAGAGTTTACATATACATATTACACATGTTATACTAATACACAATCAATACAAATAGTTTTTTCTTAAGATTTTTCATAAAATGAAATTATCAAGTATGTGATTCTGATAAAATGTATTTTATAAATTATATGCGACGTAGAATATTTTGTTCTTTTTATTTTTTTATTAGAAAATTTTATTATATAATATTTTTTACTCCTTTCTAATTTTATAACAAAATTTTTCATATTACCGCCATTTCATATTATTTAAGTATACAGTAGATCCTTATTAGCCCATTACATCAATACAAAAACAAAAAAAAATTGATAAATTTGTGTACATATAAAAGCGTATGTATGTACATAATATAAATGTCCATGTAGATTTTGTATGTACATTTATAAAAATTTTCAAAATTTAATTATAAATTATTTAAAATAATTAAAAATTATATTATACGAATCTATTCATTCGAATAATGAAAAAATGACATCATAAAATTAAAAAGGATAAACATTTTAATTACTGAATAAGAATTTAATATTTTGTATGAAGGCATGTATCAGAAATCAGAATTCAGAATGACTTTAATTTGATTATAAACTGATTAATAAATATGACACAAATGTAAGTTATTTAATAAAAATTTGTGAAATATAAATAAAGAATATAAACTATGATTTATTTAAGAAATTATTAAAAATTATTCATTGGAATTTGAGAAAAAGTAATTTTTATTAAAATTATCGGAAAATTTCAACTGAAATTTTATAAAAAAATTTAAATATTTGTTAAATTTAATAATAAATGGTAAATATATAAAATATTTTAGGTAGAAAAAAATGTATACTTTCGATATTTGACAGAAATGATGACAAAAATATTTGTATAAATTTTATACAATTAATTAATTGAAAACAAGCTGAACAAAAAATGAGAAGAATTTGAAGAAATGCAAGCAAAAAATTAAGAAGAGTCTACATTCAGATGCTCACGAGTTAACACGGTATGTATGTTGTTAACGGTTGGATAAAGTACAACAAAGTACATGTACGATATTAAATTGCAACTAGCAAATATACAATCATTACATATATGTACATAACTAACTAAGTGTATCTCGTTTTTATAGAAGGCAGATTACAAGTGTGTTACGGTTGTTAATTTTTGTTTATTTTAAAAAGTTTTGATTTTTGAGTGGTAAAATTAATATTTGCTTCAAGAAGATTTTCAATAATAGTGAAAAAAAAAGTTAAAGTATGGCAGAAACAGGAAATACAGAAGCAGCTGCTGCAGCTACCAATGTTGAGGCAAAAAAGTCAAAAAAGACTTCATCTGGTGGACCTAAGAAGCCAAAAAGCAAGCCTACTCATCCTCCAACAGCCCAAATGGTAGATAATGCAATTAAAACATTGAAAGAAAGAGGTGGTTCTTCGTTATCTGCTATCAAGAAATTCTTAGCTGTAAATTACAAGGTTGATACCGAAAAATTAGCTCCATTTATTAGGAAGTATTTGAAAAGCGCTGTTGCTAGTGGTAAATTAATTCAGACAAAAGGCAAAGGTGCATCTGGTTCATTCAAATTACCAAGCTTAGCTAAAACGAAAACTGAAGGTAATAAAACCACTGTGAATAAGAAATCTGCAGCAAAGAAATCAGAAAATAAATCAAAAGAGAAAGCAATTAAAAGCGAAAAAAAGAAGAGTGATAAAAAGAAAACTGAAAAGAAAAAAGCAGCTACTTCTGCAGCTAAAGGTGCTAAAAAAGCCGGCTCTCCAAAGGCAAAACCTTCAAAACCAAAACAACAAAAACCTAAAAAAGAGAAAACGGCAAAAGCAGCTCCAAAAACACCAAAAGCTCCAAAACCGAAAAAACTTGCAGCCCCAAAAAAGACAACCGCCAAGAAAGCAGCGAAAAAATAAATTCTTCGCATTAAGAATCTACTTAAATCAATACGTAACCACTGGAAAAAGTGGAGATAGAAAAACATGGCTAAAAGTCATATTTTTAAGACAGAAGTAAAAATCAAAAAGCATATAAGCCCTTTTCAGGGCTACAAATTATATAAACGAAGAGTTTACATATACATATTACACATGTTATACTAATACACAATCAATACAAATAGTTTTTTCTTAAGATTTTTCATAAAATGAAATTATCAAGTATGTGATTCTGATAAAATGTATTTTATAAATTATATGCGACGTAGAATATTTTGTTCTTTTTATTTTTTTATTAGAAAATTTTATTATATAATATTTTTTACTCCTTTCTAATTTTATAACAAAATTTTTCATATTACCGCCATTTCATATTATTTAAGTATACAGTAGATCCTTATTAGCCCATTACATCAATACAAAAACAAAAAAAAATTGATAAATTTGTGTACATATAAAAGCGTATGTATGTACATAATATAAATGTCCATGTAGATTTTGTATGTACATTTATAAAAATTTTCAAAATTTAATTATAAATTATTTAAAATAATTAAAAATTATATTATACGAATCTATTCATTCGAATAATGAAAAAATGACATCATAAAATTAAAAAGGATAAACATTTTAATTACTGAATAAGAATTTAATATTTTGTATGAAGGCATGTATCAGAAATCAGAATTCAGAATGACTTTAATTTGATTATAAACTGATTAATAAATATGACACAAATGTAAGTTATTTAATAAAAATTTGTGAAATATAAATAAAGAATATAAACTATGATTTATTTAAGAAATTATTAAAAATTATTCATTGGAATTTGAGAAAAAGTAATTTTTATTAAAATTATCGGAAAATTTCAACTGAAATTTTATAAAAAAATTTAAATATTTGTTAAATTTAATAATAAATGGTAAATATATAAAATATTTTAGGTAGAAAAAAATGTATACTTTCGATATTTGACAGAAATGATGACAAAAATATTTGTATAAATTTTATACAATTAATTAATTGAAAACAAGCTGAACAAAAAATGAGAAGAATTTGAAGAAATGCAAGCAAAAAATTAAGAAGAGTCTACATTCAGATGCTCACGAGTTAACACGGTATGTATGTTGTTAACGGTTGGATAAAGTACAACAAAGTACATGTACGATATTAAATTGCAACTAGCAAATATACAATCATTACATATACATAACTAACTAAGTGTATCTCGTTTTTATAGAAGGCAGATTACAAGTGTGTTACGGTTGTTAATTTTTGTTTATTTTAAAAAGTTTTGATTTTTGAGTGGTAAAATTAATATTTGCTTCAAGAAGATTTTCAATAATAGTGAAAAAAAAAGTTAAAGTATGGCAGAAACAGGAAATACAGAAGCAGCTGCTGCAGCTACCAATGTTGAGGCAAAAAAGTCAAAAAAGACTTCATCTGGTGGACCTAAGAAGCCAAAAAGCAAGCCTACTCATCCTCCAACAGCCCAAATGGTAGATAATGCAATTAAAACATTGAAAGAAAGAGGTGGTTCTTCGTTATCTGCTATCAAGAAATTCTTAGCTGTAAATTACAAGGTTGATACCGAAAAATTAGCTCCATTTATTAGGAAGTATTTGAAAAGCGCTGTTGCTAGTGGTAAATTAATTCAGACAAAAGGCAAAGGTGCATCTGGTTCATTCAAATTACCAAGCTTAGCTAAAACGAAAACTGAAGGTAATAAAACCACTGTGAATAAGAAATCTGCAGCAAAGAAATCAGAAAATAAATCAAAAGAGAAAGCAATTAAAAGCGAAAAAAAGAAGAGTGATAAAAAGAAAACTGAAAAGAAAAAAGCAGCTACTTCTGCAGCTAAAGGTGCTAAAAAAGCCGGCTCTCCAAAGGCAAAACCTTCAAAACCAAAACAACAAAAACCTAAAAAAGAGAAAACGGCAAATCAGCTCCAAAAACACCAAAAGCTCCAAAACCGAAAAAACTTGCAGCCCCAAAAAAGACAACCGCCAAGAAAGCAGCGAAAAAATAAATTCTTCGCATTAAGAATCTACTTAAATCAATACGTAACCACTGGAAAAAGTGGAGATAGAAAAACATGGCTAAAAGTCATATTTTTAAGACAGAAGTAAAAATCAAAAAGCATATAAGCCCTTTTCAGGGCTACAAATTATATAAACGAAGAGTTTACATATACATATTACACATGTTATACTAATACACAATCAATACAAATAGTTTTTTCTTAAGATTTTTCATAAAATGAAATTATCAAGTATGTGATTCTGATAAAATGTATTTTATAAATTATATGCGACGTAGAATATTTTGTTCTTTTTATTTTTTTATTAGAAAATTTTATTATATAATATTTTTTACTCCTTTCTAATTTTATAACAAAATTTTTCATATTACCGCCATTTCATATTATTTAAGTATACAGTAGATCCTTATTAGCCCATTACATCAATACAAAAACAACAAAAAATTTGATAAAGGTGTGTACATATAAAAGCGTATGTATGTACATTGTACATAATATAAATGTCCATGTAGATTTTGTATGTACATTTATAAAAATTTTCAAAATTTAATTATAAATTATTTAAAATAATTAAAAATTATATTATACGAATCTATTCATTCGAATAATGAAAAAATGACATCATAAAATTAAAAAGGATAAACATTTTAAGTACTGAATAAGAATTTAATATTTTGTATGAAGGCATGTATCAGAATTCAGAATGACTTTAATTTGATTATAAATTGATTAATAAATATGACACAAATGTAAGTTATTTAATAAAAATTTGTGAAATATAAATAAAGAATATAAACTATGATTTATTTAAGAAATTATTAAAAATTATTCATTGGAATTTGAGAAAAAGTAATTTTTATTAAAATTATCGGAAAATTTCAACTGAAATTTTATAAAAAAATTTAAATATTTGTTAAATTTAATAATAAATGGTAAATATATAAAATATTTTAGGTAGAAAAAAATGTATACTTTCGATATTTGACAGAAATGATGACAAAAATATTTGTATAAATTTTATACAATTAATTAATTGAAAAAAAGCTGAACAAAAAATGAGAAGAATTTGAAGAAATGCAAACAAAAAATTAAGAAGAGTCTACATTCAGATGCTCACGAGTTAACATGGTATGTATGTTGTTAACGGTTGGATAAAGTACAACAAAGTACATGTACGATATTAAATTGCAACTAGCAAATATACAATCATTACATATACATAACTAACTAAGTGTATCTCGTTTTTATAGAAGGCAGATTACAAGTGTGTTACGGTTGTTAATTTTTGTTTATTTTAAAAAGTTTTGATTTTTGAGTGGTAAAATTAATATTTGCTTCAAGAAGATTTTCAATAATAGTGAAAAAAAAAGTTAAAGTATGGCAGAAACAGGAAATACAGAAGCAGCTGCTGCAGCTACCAATGTTGAGGCAAAAAAGTCAAAAAAGACTTCATCTGGTGGACCTAAGAAGCCAAAAAGCAAGCCTACTCATCCTCCAACAGCCCAAATGGTAGATAATGCAATTAAAACATTGAAAGAAAGAGGTGGTTCTTCGTTATCTGCTATCAAGAAATTCTTAGCTGTAAATTACAAGGTTGATACCGAAAAATTAGCTCCATTTATTAGGAAGTATTTGAAAAGCGCTGTTGCTAGTGGTAAATTAATTCAGACAAAAGGCAAAGGTGCATCTGGTTCATTCAAATTACCAAGCTTAGCTAAAACGAAAACTGAAGGTAATAAAACCACTGTGAATAAGAAATCTGCAGCAAAGAAATCAGAAAATAAATCAAAAGAGAAAGCAATTAAAAGCGAAAAAAAGAAGAGTGATAAAAAGAAAACTGAAAAGAAAAAAGCAGCTACTTCTGCAGCTAAAGGTGCTAAAAAAGCCGGCTCTCCAAAGGCAAAACCTTCAAAACCAAAACAACAAAAACCTAAAAAAGAGAAAACGGCAAAAGCAGCTCCAAAAACACCAAAAGCTCCAAAACCGAAAAAACTTGCAGCCCCAAAAAAGACAACCGCCAAGAAAGCAGCGAAAAAATAAATTCTTCGCATTAAGAATCTACTTAAATCAATACGTAACCACTGGAAAAAGTGGAGATAGAAAAACATGGCTAAAAGTCATATTTTTAAGACAGAAGTAAAAATCAAAAAGCATATAAGCCCTTTTCAGGGCTACAAATTATATAAACGAAGAGTTTACATATACATATTACACATGTTATACTAATACACAATCAATACAAATAGTTTTTTCTTAAGATTTTTCATAAAATGAAATTATCAAGTATGTGATTCTGATAAAATGTATTTTATAAATTATATGCGACGTAGAATATTTTGTTCTTTTTATTTTTTTATTAGAAAATTTTATTATATAATATTTTTTACTCCTTTCTAATTTTATAACAAAATTTTTCATATTACCGCCATTTCATATTATTTAAGTATACAGTAGATCCTTATTAGCCCATTACATCAATACAAAAACAAAAAAAAATTGATAAATTTGTGTACATATAAAAGCGTATGTATGTACATAATATAAATGTCCATGTAGATTTTGTATGTACATTTATAAAAATTTTCAAAATTTAATTATAAATTATTTAAAATAATTAAAAATTATATTATACGAATCTATTCATTCGAATAATGAAAAAATGACATCATAAAATTAAAAAGGATAAACATTTTAATTACTGAATAAGAATTTAATATTTTGTATGAAGGCATGTATCAGAAATCAGAATTCAGAATGACTTTAATTTGATTATAAACTGATTAATAAATATGACACAAATGTAAGTTATTTAATAAAAATTTGTGAAATATAAATAAAGAATATAAACTATGATTTATTTAAGAAATTATTAAAAATTATTCATTGGAATTTGAGAAAAAGTAATTTTTATTAAAATTATCGGAAAATTTCAACTGAAATTTTATAAAAAAATTTAAATATTTGTTAAATTTAATAATAAATGGTAAATATATAAAATATTTTAGGTAGAAAAAAATGTATACTTTCGATATTTGACAGAAATGATGACAAAAATATTTGTATAAATTTTATACAATTAATTAATTGAAAACAAGCTGAACAAAAAATGAGAAGAATTTGAAGAAATGCAAGCAAAAAATTAAGAAGAGTCTACATTCAGATGCTCACGAGTTAACACGGTATGTATGTTGTTAACGGTTGGATAAAGTACAACAAAGTACATGTACGATATTAAATTGCAACTAGCAAATATACAATCATTACATATATGTACATAACTAACTAAGTGTATCTCGTTTTTATAGAAGGCAGATTACAAGTGTGTTACGGTTGTTAATTTTTGTTTATTTTAAAAAGTTTTGATTTTTGAGTGGTAAAATTAATATTTGCTTCAAGAAGATTTTCAATAATAGTGAAAAAAAAAGTTAAAGTATGGCAGAAACAGGAAATACAGAAGCAGCTGCTGCAGCTACCAATGTTGAGGCAAAAAAGTCAAAAAAGACTTCATCTGGTGGACCTAAGAAGCCAAAAAGCAAGCCTACTCATCCTCCAACAGCCCAAATGGTAGATAATGCAATTAAAACATTGAAAGAAAGAGGTGGTTCTTCGTTATCTGCTATCAAGAAATTCTTAGCTGTAAATTACAAGGTTGATACCGAAAAATTAGCTCCATTTATTAGGAAGTATTTGAAAAGCGCTGTTGCTAGTGGTAAATTAATTCAGACAAAAGGCAAAGGTGCATCTGGTTCATTCAAATTACCAAGCTTAGCTAAAACGAAAACTGAAGGTAATAAAACCACTGTGAATAAGAAATCTGCAGCAAAGAAATCAGAAAATAAATCAAAAGAGAAAGCAATTAAAAGCGAAAAAAAGAAGAGTGATAAAAAGAAAACTGAAAAGAAAAAAGCAGCTACTTCTGCAGCTAAAGGTGCTAAAAAAGCCGGCTCTCCAAAGGCAAAACCTTCAAAACCAAAACAACAAAAACCTAAAAAAGAGAAAACGGCAAAAGCAGCTCCAAAAACACCAAAAGCTCCAAAACCGAAAAAACTTGCAGCCCCAAAAAAGACAACCGCCAAGAAAGCAGCGAAAAAATAAATTCTTCGCATTAAGAATCTACTTAAATCAATACGTAACCACTGGAAAAAGTGGAGATAGAAAAACATGGCTAAAAGTCATATTTTTAAGACAGAAGTAAAAATCAAAAAGCATATAAGCCCTTTTCAGGGCTACAAATTATATAAACGAAGAGTTTACATATACATATTACACATGTTATACTAATACACAATCAATACAAATAGTTTTTTCTTAAGATTTTTCATAAAATGAAATTATCAAGTATGTGATTCTGATAAAATGTATTTTATAAATTATATGCGACGTAGAATATTTTGTTCTTTTTATTTTTTTATTAGAAAATTTTATTATATAATATTTTTTACTCCTTTCTAATTTTATAACAAAATTTTTCATATTACCGCCATTTCATATTATTTAAGTATACAGTAGATCCTTATTAGCCCATTACATCAATACAAAAACAAAAAAAAATTGATAAATTTGTGTACATATAAAAGCGTATGTATGTACATAATATAAATGTCCATGTAGATTTTGTATGTACATTTATAAAAATTTTCAAAATTTAATTATAAATTATTTAAAATAATTAAAAATTATATTATACGAATCTATTCATTCGAATAATGAAAAAATGACATCATAAAATTAAAAAGGATAAACATTTTAATTACTGAATAAGAATTTAATATTTTGTATGAAGGCATGTATCAGAAATCAGAATTCAGAATGACTTTAATTTGATTATAAACTGATTAATAAATATGACACAAATGTAAGTTATTTAATAAAAATTTGTGAAATATAAATAAAGAATATAAACTATGATTTATTTAAGAAATTATTAAAAATTATTCATTGGAATTTGAGAAAAAGTAATTTTTATTAAAATTATCGGAAAATTTCAACTGAAATTTTATAAAAAAATTTAAATATTTGTTAAATTTAATAATAAATGGTAAATATATAAAATATTTTAGGTAGAAAAAAATGTATACTTTCGATATTTGACAGAAATGATGACAAAAATATTTGTATAAATTTTATACAATTAATTAATTGAAAAAAAGCTGAACAAAAAATGAGAAGAATTTGAAGAAATGCAAACAAAAAATTAAGAAGAGTCTACATTCAGATGCTCACGAGTTAACATGGTATGTATGTTGTTAACGGTTGGATAAAGTACAACAAAGTACATGTACAATATTAAATTGCAA
Organism: Bombylius discolor; assembly: GCA_939192795.1. Lineage (NCBI taxonomy): Eukaryota > Metazoa > Arthropoda > Insecta > Diptera > Bombyliidae > Bombylius > Bombylius discolor. The sequence goes on from OW584238.1 coordinate 24,544,971, forward strand.
CTAGCAAATATACAATCATTACATATACATAACTAACTAAGTGTATCTCGTTTTTATAGAAGGCAGATTACAAGTGTGTTACGGTTGTTAATTTTTGTTTATTTTAAAAAGTTTTGATTTTTGAGTGGTAAAATTAATATTTGCTTCAAGAAGATTTTCAATAATAGTGAAAAAAAAAAGTTAAAGTATGGCAGAAACAGGAAATACAGAAGCAGCTGCTGCAGCTACCAATGTTGATGCAAAAAAGTCAAAAAAGACTTCATCTGGTGGACCTAAGAAGCCAAAAAGCAAGCCTACTCATCCTCCAACAGCCCAAATGGTAGATAATGCAATTAAAACATTGAAAGAAAGAGGTGGTTCTTCGTTATCTGCTATCAAGAAATTCTTAGCTGTAAATTACAAGGTTGATACCGAAAAATTAGCTCCATTTATTAGGAAGTATTTGAAAAGCGCTGTTGCTAGTGGTAAATTAATTCAGACAAAAGGCAAAGGTGCATCTGGTTCATTCAAATTACCAAGCTTAGCTAAAACGAAAACTGAAGGTAATAAAACCACTGTGAATAAGAAATCTGCAGCAAAGAAATCAGAAAATAAATCAAAAGAGAAAGCAATTAAAAGCGAAAAAAAGAAGAGTGATAAAAAGAAAACTGAAAAGAAAAAAGCAGCTACTTCTGCAGCTAAAGGTGCTAAAAAAGCCGGCTCTCCAAAGGCAAAACCTTCAAAACCAAAACAACAAAAACCTAAAAAAGAGAAAACGGCAAATCAGCTCCAAAAACACCAAAAGCTCCAAAACCGAAAAAACTTGCAGCCCCAAAAAAGACAACCGCCAAGAAAGCAGCGAAAAAATAAATTCTTCGCATTAAGAATCTACTTAAATCAATACGTAACCACTGGAAAAAGTGGAGATAGAAAAACATGGCTAAAAGTCATATTTTTAAGACAGAAGTAAAAATCAAAAAGCATATAAGCCCTTTTCAGGGCTACAAATTATATAAACGAAGAGTTTACATATACATATTACACATGTTATACTAATACACAATCAATACAAATAGTTTTTTCTTAAGATTTTTCATAAAATGAAATTATCAAGTATGTGATTCTGATAAAATGTATTTTATAAATTATATGCGACGTAGAATATTTTGTTCTTTTTATTTTTTTATTAGAAAATTTTATTATATAATATTTTTTACTCCTTTCTAATTTTATAACAAAATTTTTCATATTACCGCCATTTCATATTATTTAAGTATACAGTAGATCCTTATTAGCCCATTACATCAATACAAAAACAACAAAAAATTTGATAAAGGTGTGTACATATAAAAGCGTATGTATGTACATTGTACATAATATAAATGTCCATGTAGATTTTGTATGTACATTTATAAAAATTTTCAAAATTTAATTATAAATTATTTAAAATAATTAAAAATTATATTATACGAATCTATTCATTCGAATAATGAAAAAATGACATCATAAAATTAAAAAGGATAAACATTTTAAGTACTGAATAAGAATTTAATATTTTGTATGAAGGCATGTATCAGAATTCAGAATGACTTTAATTTGATTATAAATTGATTAATAAATATGACACAAATGTAAGTTATTTAATAAAAATTTGTGAAATATAAATAAAGAATATAAACTATGATTTATTTAAGAAATTATTAAAAATTATTCATTGGAATTTGAGAAAAAGTAATTTTTATTAAAATTATCGGAAAATTTCAACTGAAATTTTATAAAAAAATTTAAATATTTGTTAAATTTAATAATAAATGGTAAATATATAAAATATTTTAGGTAGAAAAAAATGTATACTTTCGATATTTGACAGAAATGATGACAAAAATATTTGTATAAATTTTATACAATTAATTAATTGAAAAAAAGCTGAACAAAAAATGAGAAGAATTTGAAGAAATGCAAACAAAAAATTAAGAAGAGTCTACATTCAGATGCTCACGAGTTAACACGGTATGTATGTTGTTAACGGTTGGATAAAGTACAACAAAGTACATGTACGATATTAAATTGCAACTAGCAAATATACAATCATTACATATACATAACTAACTAAGTGTATCTCGTTTTTATAGAAGGCAGATTACAAGTGTGTTACGGTTGTTAATTTTTGTTTATTTTAAAAAGTTTTGATTTTTGAGTGGTAAAATTAATATTTGCTTCAAGAAGATTTTCAATAATAGTGAAAAAAAAAGTTAAAGTATGGCAGAAACAGGAAATACAGAAGCAGCTGCTGCAGCTACCAATGTTGAGGCAAAAAAGTCAAAAAAGACTTCATCTGGTGGACCTAAGAAGCCAAAAAGCAAGCCTACTCATCCTCCAACAGCCCAAATGGTAGATAATGCAATTAAAACATTGAAAGAAAGAGGTGGTTCTTCGTTATCTGCTATCAAGAAATTCTTAGCTGTAAATTACAAGGTTGATACCGAAAAATTAGCTCCATTTATTAGGAAGTATTTGAAAAGCGCTGTTGCTAGTGGTAAATTAATTCAGACAAAAGGCAAAGGTGCATCTGGTTCATTCAAATTACCAAGCTTAGCTAAAACGAAAACTGAAGGTAATAAAACCACTGTGAATAAGAAATCTGCAGCAAAGAAATCAGAAAATAAATCAAAAGAGAAAGCAATTAAAAGCGAAAAAAAGAAGAGTGATAAAAAGAAAACTGAAAAGAAAAAAGCAGCTACTTCTGCAGCTAAAGGTGCTAAAAAAGCCGGCTCTCCAAAGGCAAAACCTTCAAAACCAAAACAACAAAAACCTAAAAAAGAGAAAACGGCAAAAGCAGCTCCAAAAACACCAAAAGCTCCAAAACCGAAAAAACTTGCAGCCCCAAAAAAGACAACCGCCAAGAAAGCAGCGAAAAAATAAATTCTTCGCATTAAGAATCTACTTAAATCAATACGTAACCACTGGAAAAAGTGGAGATAGAAAAACATGGCTAAAAGTCATATTTTTAAGACAGAAGTAAAAATCAAAAAGCATATAAGCCCTTTTCAGGGCTACAAATTATATAAACGAAGAGTTTACATATACATATTACACATGTTATACTAATACACAATCAATACAAATAGTTTTTTCTTAAGATTTTTCATAAAATGAAATTATCAAGTATGTGATTCTGATAAAATGTATTTTATAAATTATATGCGACGTAGAATATTTTGTTCTTTTTATTTTTTTATTAGAAAATTTTATTATATAATATTTTTTACTCCTTTCTAATTTTATAACAAAATTTTTCATATTACCGCCATTTCATATTATTTAAGTATACAGTAGATCCTTATTAGCCCATTACATCAATACAAAAACAAAAAAAAATTGATAAATTTGTGTACATATAAAAGCGTATGTATGTACATAATATAAATGTCCATGTAGATTTTGTATGTACATTTATAAAAATTTTCAAAATTTAATTATAAATTATTTAAAATAATTAAAAATTATATTATACGAATCTATTCATTCGAATAATGAAAAAATGACATCATAAAATTAAAAAGGATAAACATTTTAATTACTGAATAAGAATTTAATATTTTGTATGAAGGCATGTATCAGAAATCAGAATTCAGAATGACTTTAATTTGATTATAAACTGATTAATAAATATGACACAAATGTAAGTTATTTAATAAAAATTTGTGAAATATAAATAAAGAATATAAACTATGATTTATTTAAGAAATTATTAAAAATTATTCATTGGAATTTGAGAAAAAGTAATTTTTATTAAAATTATCGGAAAATTTCAACTGAAATTTTATAAAAAAATTTAAATATTTGTTAAATTTAATAATAAATGGTAAATATATAAAATATTTTAGGTAGAAAAAAATGTATACTTTCGATATTTGACAGAAATGATGACAAAAATATTTGTATAAATTTTATACAATTAATTAATTGAAAACAAGCTGAACAAAAAATGAGAAGAATTTGAAGAAATGCAAGCAAAAAATTAAGAAGAGTCTACATTCAGATGCTCACGAGTTAACACGGTATGTATGTTGTTGTTAACGGTTGGATAAAGTACAACAAAGTACATGTACGATATTAAATTGCAACTAGCAAATATACAATCATTACATATACATAACTAACTAAGTGTATCTCGTTTTTATAGAAGGCAGATTACAAGTGTGTTACGGTTGTTAATTTTTGTTTATTTTAAAAAGTTTTGATTTTTGAGTGGTAAAATTAATATTTGCTTCAAGAAGATTTTCAATAATAGTGAAAAAAAAAAGTTAAAGTATGGCAGAAACAGGAAATACAGAAGCAGCTGCTGCAGCTACCAATGTTGAGGCAAAAAAGTCAAAAAAGACTTCATCTGGTGGACCTAAGAACCCAAAAAGCAAGCCTACTCATCCTCCAACAGCCCAAATGGTAGATAATGCAATTAAAACATTGAAAGAAAGAGGTGGTTCTTCGTTATCTGCTATCAAGAAATTCTTAGCTGTAAATTACAAGGTTGATACCGAAAAATTAGCTCCATTTATTAGGAAGTATTTGAAAAGCGCTGTTGCTAGTGGTAAATTAATTCAGACAAAAGGCAAAGGTGCATCTGGTTCATTCAAATTACCAAGCTTAGCTAAAACGAAAACTGAAGGTAATAAAACCACTGTGAATAAGAAATCTGCAGCAAAGAAATCAGAAAATAAATCAAAAGAGAAAGCAATTAAAAGCGAAAAAAAGAAGAGTGATAAAAAGAAAACTGAAAAGAAAAAAGCAGCTACTTCTGCAGCTAAAGGTGCTAAAAAAGCCGGCTCTCCAAAGGCAAAACCTTCAAAACCAAAACAACAAAAACCTAAAAAAGAGAAAACGGCAAAAGCAGCTCCAAAAACACCAAAAGCTCCAAAACCGAAAAAACTTGCAGCCCCAAAAAAGACAACCGCCAAGAAAGCAGCGAAAAAATAAATTCTTCGCATTAAGAATCTACTTAAATCAATACGTAACCACTGGAAAAAGTGGAGATAGAAAAACATGGCTAAAAGTCATATTTTTAAGACAGAAGTAAAAATCAAAAAGCATATAAGCCCTTTTCAGGGCTACAAATTATATAAACGAAGAGTTTACATATACATATTACACATGTTATACTAATACACAATCAATACAAATAGTTTTTTCTTAAGATTTTTCATAAAATGAAATTATCAAGTATGTGATTCTGATAAAATGTATTTTATAAATTATATGCGACGTAGAATATTTTGTTCTTTTTATTTTTTTATTAGAAAATTTTATTATATAATATTTTTTACTCCTTTCTAATTTTATAACAAAATTTTTCATATTACCGCCATTTCATATTATTTAAGTATACAGTAGATCCTTATTAGCCCATTACATCAATACAAAAACAACAAAAAATTGATAAAGGTGTGTACATATAAAAGCGTATGTATGTACATTGTACATAATATAAATGTCCATGTAGATTTTGTATGTACATTTATAAAAATTTTCAAAATTTAATTATAAATTATTTAAAATAATTAAAAATTATATTATACGAATCTATTCATTCGAATAATGAAAAAATGACATCATAAAATTAAAAAGGATAAACATTTTAAGTACTGAATAAGAATTTAATATTTTGTATGAAGGCATGTATCAGAATTCAGAATGACTTTAATTTGATTATAAATTGATTAATAAATATGACACAAATGTAAGTTATTTAATAAAAATTTGTGAAATATAAATAAAGAATATAAACTATGATTTATTTAAGAAATTATTAAAAATTATTCATTGGAATTTGAGAAAAAGTAATTTTTATTAAAATTATCGGAAAATTTCAACTGAAATTTTATAAAAAAATTTAAATATTTGTTAAATTTAATAATAAATGGTAAATATATAAAATATTTTAGGTAGAAAAAAATGTATACTTTCGATATTTGACAGAAATGATGACAAAAATATTTGTATAAATTTTATACAATTAATTAATTGAAAAAAAGCTGAACAAAAAATGAGAAGAATTTGAAGAAATGCAAACAAAAAATTAAGAAGAGTCTACATTCAGATGCTCACGAGTTAACATGGTATGTATGTTGTTAACGGTTGGATAAGTACAACAAAGTACATGTACGATATTAAATTGCAACTAGCAAATATACAATCATTACATATACATAACTAACTAAGTGTATCTCGTTTTTATAGAAGGCAGATTACAAGTGTGTTACGGTTGTTAATTTTTGTTTATTTTAAAAAGTTTTGATTTTTGAGTGGTAAAATTAATATTTGCTTCAAGAAGATTTTCAATAATAGTGAAAAAAAAAAGTTAAAGTATGGCAGAAACAGGAAATACAGAAGCAGCTGCTGCAGCTACCAATGTTGAGGCAAAAAAGTCAAAAAAGACTTCATCTGGTGGACCTAAGAAGCCAAAAAGCAAGCCTACTCATCCTCCAACAGCCCAAATGGTAGATAATGCAATTAAAACATTGAAAGAAAGAGGTGGTTCTTCGTTATCTGCTATCAAGAAATTCTTAGCTGTAAATTACAAGGTTGATACCGAAAAATTAGCTCCATTTATTAGGAAGTATTTGAAAAGCGCTGTTGCTAGTGGTAAATTAATTCAGACAAAAGGCAAAGGTGCATCTGGTTCATTCAAATTACCAAGCTTAGCTAAAACGAAAACTGAAGGTAATAAAACCACTGTGAATAAGAAATCTGCAGCAAAGAAATCAGAAAATAAATCAAAAGAGAAAGCAATTAAAAGCGAAAAGAAGAAGAGTGATAAAAAGAAAACTGAAAAGAAAAAAGCAGCTACTTCTGCAGCTAAAGGTGCTAAAAAAGCCGGCTCTCCAAAGGCAAAACCTTCAAAACCAAAACAACAAAAACCTAAAAAAGAGAAAACGGCAAAAGCAGCTCCAAAAACACCAAAAGCTCCAAAACCGAAAAAACTTGCAGCCCCAAAAAAGACAACCGCCAAGAAAGCAGCGAAAAAATAAATTCTTCGCATTAAGAATCTACTTAAATCAATACGTAACCACTGGAAAAAGTGGAGATAGAAAAACATGGCTAAAAGTCATATTTTTAAGACAGAAGTAAAAATCAAAAAGCATATAAGCCCTTTTCAGGGCTACAAATTATATAAACGAAGAGTTTACATATACATATTACACATGTTATACTAATACACAATCAATACAAATAGTTTTTTCTTAAGATTTTTCATAAAATGAAATTATCAAGTATGTGATTCTGATAAAATGTATTTTATAAATTATATGCGACGTAGAATATTTTGTTCTTTTTATTTTTTTATTAGAAAATTTTATTATATAATATTTTTTACTCCTTTCTAATTTTATAACAAAATTTTTCATATTACCGCCATTTCATATTATTTAAGTATACAGTAGATCCTTATTAGCCCATTACATCAATACAAAAACAACAAAAAATTGATAAAGGTGTGTACATATAAAAGCGTATGTATGTACATTGTACATAATATAAATGTCCATGTAGATTTTGTATGTACATTTATAAAAATTTTCAAAATTTAATTATAAATTATTTAAAATAATTAAAAATTATATTATACGAATCTATTCATTCGAATAATGAAAAAATGACATCATAAAATTAAAAAGGATAAACATTTTAAGTACTGAATAAGAATTTAATATTTTGTATGAAGGCATGTATCAGAATTCAGAATGACTTTAATTTGATTATAAATTGATTAATAAATATGACACAAATGTAAGTTATTTAATAAAAATTTGTGAAATATAAATAAAGAATATAAACTATGATTTATTTAAGAAATTATTAAAAATTATTCATTGGAATTTGAGAAAAAGTAATTTTTATTAAAATTATCGGAAAATTTCAACTGAAATTTTATAAAAAAATTTAAATATTTGTTAAATTTAATAATAAATGGTAAATATATAAAATATTTTAGGTAGAAAAAAATGTATACTTTCGATATTTGACAGAAATGATGACAAAAATATTTGTATAAATTTTATACAATTAATTAATTGAAAAAAAGCTGAACAAAAAATGAGAAGAATTTGAAGAAATGCAAACAAAAAATTAAGAAGAGTCTACATTCAGATGCTCACGAGTTAACATGGTATGTATGTTGTTAACGGTTGGATAAAGTACAACAAAGTACATGTACGATATTAAATTGCAACTAGCAAATATACAATCATTACATATACATAACTAACTAAGTGTATCTCGTTTTTATAGAAGGCAGATTACAAGTGTGTTACGGTTGTTAATTTTTGTTTATTTTAAAAAGTTTTGATTTTTGAGTGGTAAAATTAATATTTGCTTCAAGAAGATTTTCAATAATAGTGAAAAAAAAAAGTTAAAGTATGGCAGAAACAGGAAATACAGAAGCAGCTGCTGCAGCTACCAATGTTGAGGCAAAAAAGTCAAAAAAGACTTCATCTGGTGGACCTAAGAAGCCAAAAAGCAAGCCTACTCATCCTCCAACAGCCCAAATGGTAGATAATGCAATTAAAACATTGAAAGAAAGAGGTGGTTCTTCGTTATCTGCTATCAAGAAATTCTTAGCTGTAAATTACAAGGTTGATACCGAAAAATTAGCTCCATTTATTAGGAAGTATTTGAAAAGCGCTGTTGCTAGTGGTAAATTAATTCAGACAAAAGGCAAAGGTGCATCTGGTTCATTCAAATTACCAAGCTTAGCTAAAACGAAAACTGAAGGTAATAAAACCACTGTGAATAAGAAATCTGCAGCAAAGAAATCAGAAAATAAATCAAAAGAGAAAGCAATTAAAAGCGAAAAAAAGAAGAGTGATAAAAAGAAAACTGAAAAGAAAAAAGCAGCTACTTCTGCAGCTAAAGGTGCTAAAAAAGCCGGCTCTCCAAAGGCAAAACCTTCAAAACCAAAACAACAAAAACCTAAAAAAGAGAAAACGGCAAAAGCAGCTCCAAAAACACCAAAAGCTCCAAAACCGAAAAAACTTGCAGCCCCAAAAAAGACAACCGCCAAGAAAGCAGCGAAAAAATAAATTCTTCGCATTAAGAATCTACTTAAATCAATACGTAACCACTGGAAAAAGTGGAGATAGAAAAACATGGCTAAAAGTCATATTTTTAAGACAGAAGTAAAAATCAAAAAGCATATAAGCCCTTTTCAGGGCTACAAATTATATAAACGAAGAGTTTACATATACATATTACACATGTTATACTAATACACAATCAATACAAATAGTTTTTTCTTAAGATTTTTCATAAAATGAAATTATCAAGTATGTGATTCTGATAAAATGTATTTTATAAATTATATGCGACGTAGAATATTTTGTTCTTTTTATTTTTTTATTAGAAAATTTTATTATATAATATTTTTTACTCCTTTCTAATTTTATAACAAAATTTTTCATATTACCGCCATTTCATATTATTTAAGTATACAGTAGATCCTTATTAGCCCATTACATCAATACAAAAACAACAAAAAATTGATAAAGGTGTGTACATATAAAAGCGTATGTATGTACATTGTACATAATATAAATGTCCATGTAGATTTTGTATGTACATTTATAAAAATTTTCAAAATTTAATTATAAATTATTTAAAATAATTAAAAATTATATTATACGAATCTATTCATTCGAATAATGAAAAAATGACATCATAAAATTAAAAAGGATAAACATTTTAAGTACTGAATAAGAATTTAATATTTTGTATGAAGGCATGTATCAGAATTCAGAATGACTTTAATTTGATTATAAATTGATTAATAAATATGACACAAATGTAAGTTATTTAATAAAAATTTGTGAAATATAAATAAAGAATATAAACTATGATTTATTTAAGAAATTATTAAAAATTATTCATTGGAATTTGAGAAAAAGTAATTTTTATTAAAATTATCGGAAAATTTCAACTGAAATTTTATAAAAAAATTTAAATATTTGTTAAATTTAATAATAAATGGTAAATATATAAAATATTTTAGGTAGAAAAAAATGTATACTTTCGATATTTGACAGAAATGATGACAAAAATATTTGTATAAATTTTATACAATTAATTAATTGAAAAAAAGCTGAACAAAAAATGAGAAGAATTTGAAGAAATGCAAACAAAAAATTAAGAAGAGTCTACATTCAGATGCTCACGAGTTAACATGGTATGTATGTTGTTAACGGTTGGATAAAGTACAACAAAGTACATGTACGATATTAAATTGCAACTAGCAAATATACAATCATTACATATACATAACTAACTAAGTGTATCTCGTTTTTATAGAAGGCAGATTACAAGTGTGTTACGGTTGTTAATTTTTGTTTATTTTAAAAAGTTTTGATTTTTGAGTGGTAAAATTAATATTTGCTTCAAGAAGATTTTCAATAATAGTGAAAAAAAAAAGTTAAAGTATGGCAGAAACAGGAAATACAGAAGCAGCTGCTGCAGCTACCAATGTTGAGGCAAAAAAGTCAAAAAAGACTTCATCTGGTGGACCTAAGAAGCCAAAAAGCAAGCCTACTCATCCTCCAACAGCCCAAATGGTAGATAATGCAATTAAAACATTGAAAGAAAGAGGTGGTTCTTCGTTATCTGCTATCAAGAAATTCTTAGCTGTAAATTACAAGGTTGATACCGAAAAATTAGCTCCATTTATTAGGAAGTATTTGAAAAGCGCTGTTGCTAGTGGTAAATTAATTCAGACAAAAGGCAAAGGTGCATCTGGTTCATTCAAATTACCAAGCTTAGCTAAAACGAAAACTGAAGGTAATAAAACCACTGTGAATAAGAAATCTGCAGCAAAGAAATCAGAAAATAAATCAAAAGAGAAAGCAATTAAAAGCGAAAAGAAGAAGAGTGATAAAAAGAAAACTGAAAAGAAAAAAGCAGCTACTTCTGCAGCTAAAGGTGCTAAAAAAGCCGGCTCTCCAAAGGCAAAACCTTCAAAACCAAAACAACAAAAACCTAAAAAAGAGAAAACGGCAAAAGCAGCTCCAAAAACACCAAAAGCTCCAAAACCGAAAAAACTTGCAGCCCCAAAAAAGACAACCGCCAAGAAAGCAGCGAAAAAATAAATTCTTCGCATTAAGAATCTACTTAAATCAATACGTAACCACTGGAAAAAGTGGAGATAGAAAAACATGGCTAAAAGTCATATTTTTAAGACAGAAGTAAAAATCAAAAAGCATATAAGCCCTTTTCAGGGCTACAAATTATATAAACGAAGAGTTTACATATACATATTACACATGTTATACTAATACACAATCAATACAAATAGTTTTTTCTTAAGATTTTTCATAAAATGAAATTATCAAGTATGTGATTCTGATAAAATGTATTTTATAAATTATATGCGACGTAGAATATTTTGTTCTTTTTATTTTTTTATTAGAAAATTTTATTATATAATATTTTTTACTCCTTTCTAATTTTATAACAAAATTTTTCATATTACCGCCATTTCATATTATTTAAGTATACAGTAGATCCTTATTAGCCCATTACATCAATACAAAAACAACAAAAAATTGATAAAGGTGTGTACATATAAAAGCGTATGTATGTACATTGTACATAATATAAATGTCCATGTAGATTTTGTATGTACATTTATAAAAATTTTCAAAATTTAATTATAAATTATTTAAAATAATTAAAAATTATATTATACGAATCTATTCATTCGAATAATGAAAAAATGACATCATAAAATTAAAAAGGATAAACATTTTAAGTACTGAATAAGAATTTAATATTTTGTATGAAGGCATGTATCAGAATTCAGAATGACTTTAATTTGATTATAAATTGATTAATAAATATGACACAAATGTAAGTTATTTAATAAAAATTTGTGAAATATAAATAAAGAATATAAACTATGATTTATTTAAGAAATTATTAAAAATTATTCATTGGAATTTGAGAAAAAGTAATTTTTATTAAAATTATCGGAAAATTTCAACTGAAATTTTATAAAAAAATTTAAATATTTGTTAAATTTAATAATAAATGGTAAATATATAAAATATTTTAGGTAGAAAAACATGTATACTTTCGATATTTGACAGAAATGATGACAAAAATATTTGTATAAATTTTATACAATTAATTAATTGAAAAAAAGCTGAACAAAAAATGAGAAGAATTTGAAGAAATGCAAACAAAAAATTAAGAAGAGTCTACATTCAGATGCTCACGAGTTAACATGGTATGTATGTTGTTAACGGTTGGATAAAGTACAACAAAGTACATGTACGATATTAAATTGCAACTAGCAAATATACAATCATTACATATACATAACTAACTAAGTGTATCTCGTTTTTATAGAAGGCAGATTACAAGTGTGTTACGGTTGTTAATTTTTGTTTATTTTAAAAAGTTTTGATTTTTGAGTGGTAAAATTAATATTTGCTTCAAGAAGATTTTCAATAATAGTGAAAAAAAAAAGTTAAAGTATGGCAGAAACAGGAAATACAGAAGCAGCTGCTGCAGCTACCAATGTTGAGGCAAAAAAGTCAAAAAAGACTTCATCTGGTGGACCTAAGAAGCCAAAAAGCAAGCCTACTCATCCTCCAACAGCCCAAATGGTAGATAATGCAATTAAAACATTGAAAGAAAGAGGTGGTTCTTCGTTATCTGCTATCAAGAAATTCTTAGCTGTAAATTACAAGGTTGATACCGAAAAATTAGCTCCATTTATTAGGAAGTATTTGAAAAGCGCTGTTGCTAGTGGTAAATTAATTCAGACAAAAGGCAAAGGTGCATCTGGTTCATTCAAATTACCAAGCTTAGCTAAAACGAAAACTGAAGGTAATAAAACCACTGTGAATAAGAAATCTGCAGCAAAGAAATCAGAAAATAAATCAAAAGAGAAAGCAATTAAAAGCGAAAAGAAGAAGAGTGATAAAAAGAAAACTGAAAAGAAAAAAGCAGCTACTTCTGCAGCTAAAGGTGCTAAAAAAGCCGGCTCTCCAAAGGCAAAACCTTCAAAACCAAAACAACAAAAACCTAAAAAAGAGAAAACGGCAAAAGCAGCTCCAAAAACACCAAAAGCTCCAAAACCGAAAAAACTTGCAGCCCCAAAAAAGACAACCGCCAAGAAAGCAGCGAAAAAATAAATTCTTCGCATTAAGAATCTACTTAAATCAATACGTAACCACTGGAAAAAGTGGAGATAGAAAAACATGGCTAAAAGTCATATTTTTAAGACAGAAGTAAAAATCAAAAAGCATATAAGCCCTTTTCAGGGCTACAAATTATATAAACGAAGAGTTTACATATACATATTACACATGTTATACTAATACACAATCAATACAAATAGTTTTTTCTTAAGATTTTTCATAAAATGAAATTATCAAGTATGTGATTCTGATAAAATGTATTTTATAAATTATATGCGACGTAGAATATTTTGTTCTTTTTATTTTTTTATTAGAAAATTTTATTATATAATATTTTTTACTCCTTTCTAATTTTATAACAAAATTTTTCATATTACCGCCATTTCATATTATTTAAGTATACAGTAGATCCTTATTAGCCCATTACATCAATACAAAAACAACAAAAAATTTGATAAAGGTGTGTACATATAAAAGCGTATGTATGTACATAATATAAATGTCCATGTAGATTTTGTATGTACATTTATAAAAATTTTCAAAATTTAATTATAAATTATTTAAAATAATTAAAAATTATATTATACGAATCTATTCATTCGAATAATGAAAAAATGACATCATAAAATTAAAAAGGATAAACATTTTAAGTACTGAATAAGAATTTAATATTTTGTATGAAGGCATGTATCAGAATTCAGAATGACTTTAATTTGATTATAAATTGATTAATAAATATGACACAAATGTAAGTTATTTAATAAAAATTTGTGAAATATAAATAAAGAATATAAACTATGATTTATTTAAGAAATTATTAAAAATTATTCATTGGAATTTGAGAAAAAGTAATTTTTATTAAAATTATCGGAAAATTTCAACTGAAATTTTATAAAAAAATTTAAATATTTGTTAAATTTAATAATAAATGGTAAATATATAAAATATTTTAGGTAGAAAAAAATGTATACTTTCGATATTTGACAGAAATGATGACAAAAATATTTGTATAAATTTTATACAATTAATTAATTGAAAAAAAGCTGAACAAAAAATGAGAAGAATTTGAAGAAATGCAAACAAAAAATTAAGAAGAGTCTACATTCAGATGCTCACGAGTTAACATGGTATGTATGTTGTTAACGGTTGGATAAAGTACAACAAAGTACATGTACGATATTAAATTGCAACTAGCAAATATACAATCATTACATATACATAACTAACTAAGTGTATCTCGTTTTTATAGAAGGCAGATTACAAGTGTGTTACGGTTGTTAATTTTTGTTTATTTTAAAAAGTTTTGATTTTTGAGTGGTAAAATTAATATTTGCTTCAAGAAGATTTTCAATAATAGTGAAAAAAAAAAGTTAAAGTATGGCAGAAACAGGAAATACAGAAGCAGCTGCTGCAGCTACCAATGTTGAGGCAAAAAAGTCAAAAAAGACTTCATCTGGTGGACCTAAGAAGCCAAAAAGCAAGCCTACTCATCCTCCAACAGCCCAAATGGTAGATAATGCAATTAAAACATTGAAAGAAAGAGGTGGTTCTTCGTTATCTGCTATCAAGAAATTCTTAGCTGTAAATTACAAGGTTGATACCGAAAAATTAGCTCCATTTATTAGGAAGTATTTGAAAAGCGCTGTTGCTAGTGGTAAATTAATTCAGACAAAAGGCAAAGGTGCATCTGGTTCATTCAAATTACCAAGCTTAGCTAAAACGAAAACTGAAGGTAATAAAACCACTGTGAATAAGAAATCTGCAGCAAAGAAATCAGAAAATAAATCAAAAGAGAAAGCAATTAAAAGCGAAAAAAAGAAGAGTGATAAAAAGAAAACTGAAAAGAAAAAAGCAGCTACTTCTGCAGCTAAAGGTGCTAAAAAAGCCGGCTCTCCAAAGGCAAAACCTTCAAAACCAAAACAACAAAAACCTAAAAAAGAGAAAACGGCAAAAGCAGCTCCAAAAACACCAAAAGCTCCAAAACCGAAAAAACTTGCAGCCCCAAAAAAGACAACCGCCAAGAAAGCAGCGAAAAAATAAATTCTTCGCATTAAGAATCTACTTAAATCAATACGTAACCACTGGAAAAAGTGGAGATAGAAAAACATGGCTAAAAGTCATATTTTTAAGACAGAAGTAAAAATCAAAAAGCATATAAGCCCTTTTCAGGGCTACAAATTATATAAACGAAGAGTTTACATATACATATTACACATGTTATACTAATACACAATCAATACAAATAGTTTTTTCTTAAGATTTTTCATAAAATGAAATTATCAAGTATGTGATTCTGATAAAATGTATTTTATAAATTATATGCGACGTAGAATATTTTGTTCTTTTTATTTTTTTATTAGAAAATTTTATTATATAATATTTTTTACTCCTTTCTAATTTTATAACAAAATTTTTCATATTACCGCCATTTCATATTATTTAAGTATACAGTAGATCCTTATTAGCCCATTACATCAATACAAAAACAACAAAAAATTGATAAAGGTGTGTACATATAAAAGCGTATGTATGTACATTGTACATAATATAAATGTCCATGTAGATTTTGTATGTACATTTATAAAAATTTTCAAAATTTAATTATAAATTATTTAAAATAATTAAAAATTATATTATACGAATCTATTCATTCGAATAATGAAAAAATGACATCATAAAATTAAAAAGGATAAACATTTTAAGTACTGAATAAGAATTTAATATTTTGTATGAAGGCATGTATCAGAATTCAGAATGACTTTAATTTGATTATAAATTGATTAATAAATATGACACAAATGTAAGTTATTTAATAAAAATTTGTGAAATATAAATAAAGAATATAAACTATGATTTATTTAAGAAATTATTAAAAATTATTCATTGGAATTTGAGAAAAAGTAATTTTTATTAAAATTATCGGAAAATTTCAACTGAAATTTTATAAAAAAATTTAAATATTTGTTAAATTTAATAATAAATGGTAAATATATAAAATATTTTAGGTAGAAAAAAATGTATACTTTCGATATTTGACAGAAATGATGACAAAAATATTTGTATAAATTTTATACAATTAATTAATTGAAAAAAAGCTGAACAAAAAATGAGAAGAATTTGAAGAAATGCAAACAAAAAATTAAGAAGAGTCTACATTCAGATGCTCACGAGTTAACATGGTATGTATGTTGTTAACGGTTGGATAAAGTACAACAAAGTACATGTACGATATTAAATTGCAACTAGCAAATATACAATCATTACATATACATAACTAACTAAGTGTATCTCGTTTTTATAGAAGGCAGATTACAAGTGTGTTACGGTTGTTAATTTTTGTTTATTTTAAAAAGTTTTGATTTTTGAGTGGTAAAATTAATATTTGCTTCAAGAAGATTTTCAATAATAGTGAAAAAAAAAAGTTAAAGTATGGCAGAAACAGGAAATACAGAAGCAGCTGCTGCAGCTACCAATGTTGAGGCAAAAAAGTCAAAAAAGACTTCATCTGGTGGACCTAAGAAGCCAAAAAGCAAGCCTACTCATCCTCCAACAGCCCAAATGGTAGATAATGCAATTAAAACATTGAAAGAAAGAGGTGGTTCTTCGTTATCTGCTATCAAGAAATTCTTAGCTGTAAATTACAAGGTTGATACCGAAAAATTAGCTCCATTTATTAGGAAGTATTTGAAAAGCGCTGTTGCTAGTGGTAAATTAATTCAGACAAAAGGCAAAGGTGCATCTGGTTCATTCAAATTACCAAGCTTAGCTAAAACGAAAACTGAAGGTAATAAAACCACTGTGAATAAGAAATCTGCAGCAAAGAAATCAGAAAATAAATCAAAAGAGAAAGCAATTAAAAGCGAAAAAAAGAAGAGTGATAAAAAGAAAACTGAAAAGAAAAAAGCAGCTACTTCTGCAGCTAAAGGTGCTAAAAAAGCCGGCTCTCCAAAGGCAAAACCTTCAAAACCAAAACAACAAAAACCTAAAAAAGAGAAAACGGCAAAAGCAGCTCCAAAAACACCAAAAGCTCCAAAACCGAAAAAACTTGCAGCCCCAAAAAAGACAACCGCCAAGAAAGCAGCGAAAAAATAAATTCTTCGCATTAAGAATCTACTTAAATCAATACGTAACCACTGGAAAAAGTGGAGATAGAAAAACATGGCTAAAAGTCATATTTTTAAGACAGAAGTAAAAATCAAAAAGCATATAAGCCCTTTTCAGGGCTACAAATTATATAAACGAAGAGTTTACATATACATATTACACATGTTATACTAATACACAATCAATACAAATAGTTTTTTCTTAAGATTTTTCATAAAATGAAATTATCAAGTATGTGATTCTGATAAAATGTATTTTATAAATTATATGCGACGTAGAATATTTTGTTCTTTTTATTTTTTTATTAGAAAATTTTATTATATAATATTTTTTACTCCTTTCTAATTTTATAACAAAATTTTTCATATTACCGCCATTTCATATTATTTAAGTATACAGTAGATCCTTATTAGCCCATTACATCAATACAAAAACAACAAAAAATTTGATAAAGGTGTGTACATATAAAAGCGTATGTATGTACATAATATAAATGTCCATGTAGATTTTGTATGTACATTTATAAAAATTTTCAAAATTTAATTATAAATTATTTAAAATAATTAAAAATTATATTATACGAATCTATTCATTCGAATAATGAAAAAATGACATCATAAAATTAAAAAGGATAAACATTTTAAGTACTGAATAAGAATTTAATATTTTGTATGAAGGCATGTATCAGAATTCAGAATGACTTTAATTTGATTATAAATTGATTAATAAATATGACACAAATGTAAGTTATTTAATAAAAATTTGTGAAATATAAATAAAGAATATAAACTATGATTTATTTAAGAAATTATTAAAAATTATTCATTGGAATTTGAGAAAAAGTAATTTTTATTAAAATTATCGGAAAATTTCAACTGAAATTTTATAAAAAAATTTAAATATTTGTTAAATTTAATAATAAATGGTAAATATATAAAATATTTTAGGTAGAAAAAAATGTATACTTTCGATATTTGACAGAAATGATGACAAAAATATTTGTATAAATTTTATACAATTAATTAATTGAAAAAAAGCTGAACAAAAAATGAGAAGAATTTGAAGAAATGCAAACAAAAAATTAAGAAGAGTCTACATTCAGATGCTCACGAGTTAACATGGTATGTATGTTGTTAACGGTTGGATAAAGTACAACAAAGTACATGTACGATATTAAATTGCAACTAGCAAATATACAATCATTACATATACATAACTAACTAAGTGTATCTCGTTTTTATAGAAGGCAGATTACAAGTGTGTTACGGTTGTTAATTTTTGTTTATTTTAAAAAGTTTTGATTTTTGAGTGGTAAAATTAATATTTGCTTCAAGAAGATTTTCAATAATAGTGAAAAAAAAAAGTTAAAGTATGGCAGAAACAGGAAATACAGAAGCAGCTGCTGCAGCTACCAATGTTGAGGCAAAAAAGTCAAAAAAGACTTCATCTGGTGGACCTAAGAAGCCAAAAAGCAAGCCTACTCATCCTCCAACAGCCCAAATGGTAGATAATGCAATTAAAACATTGAAAGAAAGAGGTGGTTCTTCGTTATCTGCTATCAAGAAATTCTTAGCTGTAAATTACAAGGTTGATACCGAAAAATTAGCTCCATTTATTAGGAAGTATTTGAAAAGCGCTGTTGCTAGTGGTAAATTAATTCAGACAAAAGGCAAAGGTGCATCTGGTTCATTCAAATTACCAAGCTTAGCTAAAACGAAAACTGAAGGTAATAAAACCACTGTGAATAAGAAATCTGCAGCAAAGAAATCAGAAAATAAATCAAAAGAGAAAGCAATTAAAAGCGAAAAAAAGAAGAGTGATAAAAAGAAAACTGAAAAGAAAAAAGCAGCTACTTCTGCAGCTAAAGGTGCTAAAAAAGCCGGCTCTCCAAAGGCAAAACCTTCAAAACCAAAACAACAAAAACCTAAAAAAGAGAAAACGGCAAAAGCAGCTCCAAAAACACCAAAAGCTCCAAAACCGAAAAAACTTGCAGCCCCAAAAAAGACAACCGCCAAGAAAGCAGCGAAAAAATAAATTCTTCGCATTAAGAATCTACTTAAATCAATACGTAACCACTGGAAAAAGTGGAGATAGAAAAACATGGCTAAAAGTCATATTTTTAAGACAGAAGTAAAAATCAAAAAGCATATAAGCCCTTTTCAGGGCTACAAATTATATAAACGAAGAGTTTACATATACATATTACACATGTTATACTAATACACAATCAATACAAATAGTTTTTTCTTAAGATTTTTCATAAAATGAAATTATCAAGTATGTGATTCTGATAAAATGTATTTTATAAATTATATGCGACGTAGAATATTTTGTTCTTTTTATTTTTTTATTAGAAAATTTTATTATATAATATTTTTTACTCCTTTCTAATTTTATAACAAAATTTTTCATATTACCGCCATTTCATATTATTTAAGTATACAGTAGATCCTTATTAGCCCATTACATCAATACAAAAACAACAAAAAATTGATAAAGGTGTGTACATATAAAAGCGTATGTATGTACATTGTACATAATATAAATGTCCATGTAGATTTTGTATGTACATTTATAAAAATTTTCAAAATTTAATTATAAATTATTTAAAATAATTAAAAATTATATTATACGAATCTATTCATTCGAATAATGAAAAAATGACATCATAAAATTAAAAAGGATAAACATTTTAAGTACTGAATAAGAATTTAATATTTTGTATGAAGGCATGTATCAGAATTCAGAATGACTTTAATTTGATTATAAATTGATTAATAAATATGACACAAATGTAAGTTATTTAATAAAAATTTGTGAAATATAAATAAAGAATATAAACTATGATTTATTTAAGAAATTATTAAAAATTATTCATTGGAATTTGAGAAAAAGTAATTTTTATTAAAATTATCGGAAAATTTCAACTGAAATTTTATAAAAAAATTTAAATATTTGTTAAATTTAATAATAAATGGTAAATATATAAAATATTTTAGGTAGAAAAAAATGTATACTTTCGATATTTGACAGAAATGATGACAAAAATATTTGTATAAATTTTATACAATTAATTAATTGAAAAAAAGCTGAACAAAAAATGAGAAGAATTTGAAGAAATGCAAACAAAAAATTAAGAAGAGTCTACATTCAGATGCTCACGAGTTAACATGGTATGTATGTTGTTAACGGTTGGATAAAGTACAACAAAGTACATGTACGATATTAAATTGCAACTAGCAAATATACAATCATTACATATACATAACTAACTAAGTGTATCTCGTTTTTATAGAAGGCAGATTACAAGTGTGTTACGGTTGTTAATTTTTGTTTATTTTAAAAAGTTTTGATTTTTGAGTGGTAAAATTAATATTTGCTTCAAGAAGATTTTCAATAATAGTGAAAAAAAAAAGTTAAAGTATGGCAGAAACAGGAAATACAGAAGCAGCTGCTGCAGCTACCAATGTTGAGGCAAAAAAGTCAAAAAAGACTTCATCTGGTGGACCTAAGAAGCCAAAAAGCAAGCCTACTCATCCTCCAACAGCCCAAATGGTAGATAATGCAATTAAAACATTGAAAGAAAGAGGTGGTTCTTCGTTATCTGCTATCAAGAAATTCTTAGCTGTAAATTACAAGGTTGATACCGAAAAATTAGCTCCATTTATTAGGAAGTATTTGAAAAGCGCTGTTGCTAGTGGTAAATTAATTCAGACAAAAGGCAAAGGTGCATCTGGTTCATTCAAATTACCAAGCTTAGCTAAAACGAAAACTGAAGGTAATAAAACCACTGTGAATAAGAAATCTGCAGCAAAGAAATCAGAAAATAAATCAAAAGAGAAAGCAATTAAAAGCGAAAAAAAGAAGAGTGATAAAAAGAAAACTGAAAAGAAAAAAGCAGCTACTTCTGCAGCTAAAGGTGCTAAAAAAGCCGGCTCTCCAAAGGCAAAACCTTCAAAACCAAAACAACAAAAACCTAAAAAAGAGAAAACGGCAAAAGCAGCTCCAAAAACACCAAAAGCTCCAAAACCGAAAAAACTTGCAGCCCCAAAAAAGACAACCGCCAAGAAAGCAGCGAAAAAATAAATTCTTCGCATTAAGAATCTACTTAAATCAATACGTAACCACTGGAAAAAGTGGAGATAGAAAAACATGGCTAAAAGTCATATTTTTAAGACAGAAGTAAAAATCAAAAAGCATATAAGCCCTTTTCAGGGCTACAAATTATATAAACGAAGAGTTTACATATACATATTACACATGTTATACTAATACACAATCAATACAAATAGTTTTTTCTTAAGATTTTTCATAAAATGAAATTATCAAGTATGTGATTCTGATAAAATGTATTTTATAAATTATATGCGACGTAGAATATTTTGTTCTTTTTATTTTTTTATTAGAAAATTTTATTATATAATATTTTTTACTCCTTTCTAATTTTATAACAAAATTTTTCATATTACCGCCATTTCATATTATTTAAGTATACAGTAGATCCTTATTAGCCCATTACATCAATACAAAAACAACAAAAAATTGATAAAGGTGTGTACATATAAAAGCGTATGTATGTACATAATATAAATGTCCATGTAGATTTTGTATGTACATTTATAAAAATTTTCAAAATTTAATTATAAATTATTTAAAATAATTAAAAATTATATTATACGAATCTATTCATTCGAATAATGAAAAAATGACATCATAAAATTAAAAAGGATAAACATTTTAAGTACTGAATAAGAATTTAATATTTTGTATGAAGGCATGTATCAGAATTCAGAATGACTTTAATTTGATTATAAATTGATTAATAAATATGACACAAATGTAAGTTATTTAATAAAAATTTGTGAAATATAAATAAAGAATATAAACTATGATTTATTTAAGAAATTATTAAAAATTATTCATTGGAATTTGAGAAAAAGTAATTTTTATTAAAATTATCGGAAAATTTCAACTGAAATTTTATAAAAAAATTTAAATATTTGTTAAATTTAATAGTAAATGGTAAATATATAAAATATTTTAGGTAGAAAAAAATGTATACTTTCGATATTTGACAGAAATGATGACAAAAATATTTGTATAAATTTTATACAATTAATTAATTGAAAAAAAGCTGAACAAAAAATGAGAAGAATTTGAAGAAATGCAAACAAAAAATTAAGAAGAGTCTACATTCAGATGCTCACGAGTTAACATGGTATGTATGTTGTTAACGGTTGGATAAAGTACAACAAAGTACATGTACGATATTAAATTGCAACTAGCAAATATACAATCATTACATATACATAACTAACTAAGTGTATCTCGTTTTTATAGAAGGCAGATTACAAGTGTGTTACGGTTGTTAATTTTTGTTTATTTTAAAAAGTTTTGATTTTTGAGTGGTAAAATTAATATTTGCTTCAAGAAGATTTTCAATAATAGTGAAAAAAAAAAGTTAAAGTATGGCAGAAACAGGAAATACAGAAGCAGCTGCTGCAGCTACCAATGTTGAGGCAAAAAAGTCAAAAAAGACTTCATCTGGTGGACCTAAGAAGCCAAAAAGCAAGCCTACTCATCCTCCAACAGCCCAAATGGTAGATAATGCAATTAAAACATTGAAAGAAAGAGGTGGTTCTTCGTTATCTGCTATCAAGAAATTCTTAGCTGTAAATTACAAGGTTGATACCGAAAAATTAGCTCCATTTATTAGGAAGTATTTGAAAAGCGCTGTTGCTAGTGGTAAATTAATTCAGACAAAAGGCAAAGGTGCATCTGGTTCATTCAAATTACCAAGCTTAGCTAAAACGAAAACTGAAGGTAATAAAACCACTGTGAATAAGAAATCTGCAGCAAAGAAATCAGAAAATAAATCAAAAGAGAAAGCAATTAAAAGCGAAAAAAAGAAGAGTGATAAAAAGAAAACTGAAAAGAAAAAAGCAGCTACTTCTGCAGCTAAAGGTGCTAAAAAAGCCGGCTCTCCAAAGGCAAAACCTTCAAAACCAAAACAACAAAAACCTAAAAAAGAGAAAACGGCAAAAGCAGCTCCAAAAACACCAAAAGCTCCAAAACCGAAAAAACTTGCAGCCCCAAAAAAGACAACCGCCAAGAAAGCAGCGAAAAAATAAATTCTTCACATTAAGAATCTACTTAAATCAATACGTAACCACTGGAAAAAGTGGAGATAGAAAAACATGGCTAAAAGTCATATTTTTAAGACAGAAGTAAAAATCAAAAAGCATATAAGCCCTTTTCAGGGCTACAAATTATATAAACGAAGAGTTTACATATACATATTACACATGTTATACTAATACACAATCAATACAAATAGTTTTTTCTTAAGATTTTTCATAAAATGAAATTATCAAGTATGTGATTCTGATAAAATGTATTTTATAAATTATATGCGACGTAGAATATTTTGTTCTTTTTATTTTTTTATTAGAAAATTTTATTATATAATATTTTTTACTCCTTTCTAATTTTATAACAAAATTTTTCATATTACCGCCATTTCATATTATTTAAGTATACAGTAGATCCTTATTAGCCCATTACATCAATACAAAAACAACAAAAAATTTGATAAAGGTGTGTACATATAAAAGCGTATATATGTACATTGTACATAATATAAATGTCCATGTAGATTTTGTATGTACATTTATAAAAATTTTCAAAATTTAATTATAAATTATTTAAAATAATTAAAAATTATATTATACGAATCTATTCATTCGAATAATGAAAAAATGACATCATAAAATTAAAAAGGATAAACATTTTAAGTACTGAATAAGAATTTAATATTTTGTATGAAGGCATGTATCAGAATTCAGAATGACTTTAATTTGATTATAAATTGATTAATAAATATGACACAAATGTAAGTTATTTAATAAAAATTTGTGAAATATAAATAAAGAATATAAACTATGATTTATTTAAGAAATTATTAAAAATTATTCATTGGAATTTGAGAAAAAGTAATTTTTATTAAAATTATCGGAAAATTTCAACTGAAATTTTATAAAAAAATTTAAATATTTGTTAAATTTAATAGTAAATGGTAAATATATAAAATATTTTAGGTAGAAAAAAATGTATACTTTCGATATTTGACAGAAATGATGACAAAAATATTTGTATAAATTTTATACAATTAATTAATTGAAAAAAAGCTGAACAAAAAATGAGAAGAATTTGAAGAAATGCAAACAAAAAATTAAGAAGAGTCTACATTCAGATGCTCACGAGTTAACATGGTATGTATGTTGTTAACGGTTGGATAAAGTACAACAAAGTACATGTACGATATTAAATTGCAACTAGCAAATATACAATCATTACATATACATAACTAACTAAGTGTATCTCGTTTTTATAGAAGGCAGATTACAAGTGTGTTACGGTTGTTAATTTTTGTTTATTTTAAAAAGTTTTGATTTTTGAGTGGTAAAATTAATATTTGCTTCAAGAAGATTTTCAATAATAGTGAAAAAAAAAGTTAAAGTATGGCAGAAACAGGAAATACAGAAGCAGCTGCTGCAGCTACCAATGTTGAGGCAAAAAAGTCAAAAAAGACTTCATCTGGTGGACCTAAGAAGCCAAAAAGCAAGCCTACTCATCCTCCAACAGCCCAAATGGTAGATAATGCAATTAAAACATTGAAAGAAAGAGGTGGTTCTTCGTTATCTGCTATCAAGAAATTCTTAGCTGTAAATTACAAGGTTGATACCGAAAAATTAGCTCCATTTATTAGGAAGTATTTGAAAAGCGCTGTTGCTAGTGGTAAATTAATTCAGACAAAAGGCAAAGGTGCATCTGGTTCATTCAAATTACCAAGCTTAGCTAAAACGAAAACTGAAGGTAATAAAACCACTGTGAATAAGAAATCTGCAGCAAAGAAATCAGAAAATAAATCAAAAGAGAAAGCAATTAAAAGCGAAAAAAAGAAGAGTGATAAAAAGAAAACTGAAAAGAAAAAAGCAGCTACTTCTGCAGCTAAAGGTGCTAAAAAAGCCGGCTCTCCAAAGGCAAAACCTTCAAAACCAAAACAACAAAAACCTAAAAAAGAGAAAACGGCAAAAGCAGCTCCAAAAACACCAAAAGCTCCAAAACCGAAAAAACTTGCAGCCCCAAAAAAGACAACCGCCAAGAAAGCAGCGAAAAAATAAATTCTTCACATTAAGAATCTACTTAAATCAATACGTAACCACTGGAAAAAGTGGAGATAGAAAAACATGGCTAAAAGTCATATTTTTAAGACAGAAGTAAAAATCAAAAAGCATATAAGCCCTTTTCAGGGCTACAAATTATATAAACGAAGAGTTTACATATACATATTACACATGTTATACTAATACACAATCAATACAAATAGTTTTTTCTTAAGATTTTTCATAAAATGAAATTATCAAGTATGTGATTCTGATAAAATGTATTTTATAAATTATATGCGACGTAGAATATTTTGTTCTTTTTATTTTTTTATTAGAAAATTTTATTATATAATATTTTTTACTCCTTTCTAATTTTATAACAAAATTTTTCATATTACCGCCATTTCATATTATTTAAGTATACAGTAGATCCTTATTAGCCCATTACATCAATACAAAAACAACAAAAAATTTGATAAAGGTGTGTACATATAAAAGCGTATGTATGTACATAATATAAATGTCCATGTAGATTTTGTATGTACATTTATAAAAATTTTCAAAATTTAATTATAAATTATTTAAAATAATTAAAAATTATATTATACGAATCTATTCATTCGAATAATGAAAAAATGACATCATAAAATTAAAAAGGATAAACATTTTAAGTACTGAATAAGAATTTAATATTTTGTATGAAGGCATGTATCAGAATTCAGAATGACTTTAATTTGATTATAAATTGATTAATAAATATGACACAAATGTAAGTTATTTAATAAAAATTTGTGAAATATAAATAAAGAATATAAACTATGATTTATTTAAGAAATTATTAAAAATTATTCATTGGAATTTGAGAAAAAGTAATTTTTATTAAAATTATCGGAAAATTTCAACTGAAATTTTATAAAAAAATTTAAATATTTGTTAAATTTAATAATAAATGGTAAATATATAAAATATTTTAGGTAGAAAAAAATGTATACTTTCGATATTTGACAGAAATGATGACAAAAATATTTGTATAAATTTTATACAATTAATTAATTGAAAAAAAGCTGAACAAAAAATGAGAAGAATTTGAAGAAATGCAAACAAAAAATTAAGAAGAGTCTACATTCAGATGCTCACGAGTTAACATGGTATGTATGTTGTTAACGGTTGGATAAAGTACAACAAAGTACATGTACGATATTAAATTGCAACTAGCAAATATACAATCATTACATATACATAACTAACTAAGTGTATCTCGTTTTTATAGAAGGCAGATTACAAGTGTGTTACGGTTGTTAATTTTTGTTTATTTTAAAAAGTTTTGATTTTTGAGTGGTAAAATTAATATTTGCTTCAAGAAGATTTTCAATAATAGTGAAAAAAAAAGTTAAAGTATGGCAGAAACAGGAAATACAGAAGCAGCTGCTGCAGCTACCAATGTTGAGGCAAAAAAGTCAAAAAAGACTTCATCTGGTGGACCTAAGAACCCAAAAAGCAAGCCTACTCATCCTCCAACAGCCCAAATGGTAGATAATGCAATTAAAACATTGAAAGAAAGAGGTGGTTCTTCGTTATCTGCTATCAAGAAATTCTTAGCTGTAAATTACAAGGTTGATACCGAAAAATTAGCTCCATTTATTAGGAAGTATTTGAAAAGCGCTGTTGCTAGTGGTAAATTAATTCAGACAAAAGGCAAAGGTGCATCTGGTTCATTCAAATTACCAAGCTTAGCTAAAACGAAAACTGAAGGTAATAAAACCACTGTGAATAAGAAATCTGCAGCAAAGAAATCAGAAAATAAATCAAAAGAGAAAGAAATTAAAAGCGAAAAAAAGAAGAGTGATAAAATGAAAACTGAAAAGAAAAAAGCAGCTACTTCTGCAGCTAAAGGTGCTAAAAAAGCCGGCTCTCCAAAGGCAAAACCTTCAAAACCAAAACAACAAAAACCTAAAAAAGAGAAAACGGCAAAAGCAGCTCCAAAAACACCAAAAGCTCCAAAACCGAAAAAACTTGCAGCCCCAAAAAAGACAACCGCCAAGAAAGCAGCGAAAAAATAAATTCTTCGCATTAAGAATCTACTTAAATCAATACGTAACCACTGGAAAAAGTGGAGATAGAAAAACATGGCTAAAAGTCATATTTTTAAGACAGAAGTAAAAATCAAAAAGCATATAAGCCCTTTTCAGGGCTACAAATTATATAAACGAAGAGTTTACATATACATATTACACATGTTATACTAATACACAATCAATACAAATAGTTTTTTCTTAAGATTTTTCATAAAATGAAATTATCAAGTATGTGATTCTGATAAAATGTATTTTATAAATTATATGCGACGTAGAATATTTTGTTCTTTTTATTTTTTTATTAGAAAATTTTATTATATAATATTTTTTACTCCTTTCTAATTTTATAACAAAATTTTTCATATTACCGCCATTTCATATTATTTAAGTATACAGTAGATCCTTATTAGCCCATTACATCAATACAAAAACAACAAAAAATTGATAAAGGTGTGTACATATAAAAGCGTATGTATGTACATAATATAAATGTCCATGTAGATTTTGTATGTACATTTATAAAAATTTTCAAAATTTAATTATAAATTATTTAAAATAATTAAAAATTATATTATACGAATCTATTCATTCGAATAATGAAAAAATGACATCATAAAATTAAAAAGGATAAACATTTTAAGTACTGAATAAGAATTTAATATTTTGTATGAAGGCATGTATCAGAATTCAGAATGACTTTAATTTGATTATAAATTGATTAATAAATATGACACAAATGTAAGTTATTTAATAAAAATTTGTGAAATATAAATAAAGAATATAAACTATGATTTATTTAAGAAATTATTAAAAATTATTCATTGGAATTTGAGAAAAAGTAATTTTTATTAAAATTATCGGAAAATTTCAACTGAAATTTTATAAAAAAATTTAAATATTTGTTAAATTTAATAATAAATGGTAAATATATAAAATATTTTAGGTAGAAAAAAATGTATACTTTCGATATTTGACAGAAATGATGACAAAAATATTTGTATAAATTTTATACAATTAATTAATTGAAAAAAAGCTGAAAAAAAAATGAGAAGAATTTGGAGAAATGCAAACAAAAAATTAAGAAGAGTTTACATTCAGATGCTCACGAGTTAACATGGTATGTATGTTGTTAACGGTTGGATAAAGTACAACAAAGTACATGTACGATATTAAATTGCAACTAGCAAATATACAATCATTACATATACATAACTAACTAAGTGTATCTCGTTTTTATAGAAGGCAGATTACAAGTGTGTTACGGTTGTTAATTTTTGTTTATTTTAAAAAGTTTTGATTTTTGAGTGGTAAAATTAATATTTGCTTCAAGAAGATTTTCAATAATAGTGAAAAAAAAAAGTTAAAGTATGGCAGAAACAGGAAATACAGAAGCAGCTGCTGCAGCTACCAATGTTGAGGCAAAAAAGTCAAAAAAGACTTCATCTGGTGGACCTAAGAAGCCAAAAAGCAAGCCTACTCATCCTCCAACAGCCCAAATGGTAGATAATGCAATTAAAACATTGAAAGAAAGAGGTGGTTCTTCGTTATCTGCTATCAAGAAATTCTTAGCTGTAAATTACAAGGTTGATACCGAAAAATTAGCTCCATTTATTAGGAAGTATTTGAAAAGCGCTGTTGCTAGTGGTAAATTAATTCAGACAAAAGGCAAAGGTGCATCTGGTTCATTCAAATTACCAAGCTTAGCTAAAACGAAAACTGAAGGTAATAAAACCACTGTGAATAAGAAATCTGCAGCAAAGAAATCAGAAAATAAATCAAAAGAGAAAGCAATTAAAAGCGAAAAAAAGAAGAGTGATAAAAAGAAAACTGAAAAGAAAAAAGCAGCTACTTCTGCAGCTAAAGGTGCTAAAAAAGCCGGCTCTCCAAAGGCAAAACCTTCAAAACCAAAACAACAAAAACCTAAAAAAGAGAAAACGGCAAAAGCAGCTCCAAAAACACCAAAAGCTCCAAAACCGAAAAAACTTGCAGCCCCAAAAAAGACAACCGCCAAGAAAGCAGCGAAAAAATAAATTCTTCGCATTAAGAATCTACTTAAATCAATACGTAACCACTGGAAAAAGTGGAGATAGAAAAACATGGCTAAAAGTCATATTTTTAAGACAGAAGTAAAAATCAAAAAGCATATAAGCCCTTTTCAGGGCTACAAATTATATAAACGAAGAGTTTACATATACATATTACACATGTTATACTAATACACAATCAATACAAATAGTTTTTTCTTAAGATTTTTCATAAAATGAAATTATCAAGTATGTGATTCTGATAAAATGTATTTTATAAATTATATGCGACGTAGAATATTTTGTTCTTTTTATTTTTTTATTAGAAAATTTTATTATATAATATTTTTTACTCCTTTCTAATTTTATAACAAAATTTTTCATATTACCGCCATTTCATATTATTTAAATATACAGTAGATCCTTATTAGCCCATTACATCAATACAAAAACAACAAAAAATTGATAAAGGTGTGTACATATAAAAGCGTATGTATGTACATAATATAAATGTCCATGTAGATTTTGTATGTACATTTATAAAAATTTTCAAAATTTAATTATAAATTATTTAAAATAATTAAAAATTATATTATACGAATCTATTCATTCGAATAATGAAAAAATGACATCATAAAATTAAAAAGGATAAACATTTTAAGTACTGAATAAGAATTTAATATTTTGTATGAAGGCATGTATCAGAATTCAGAATGACTTTAATTTGATTATAAATTGATTAATAAATATGACACAAATGTAAGTTATTTAATAAAAATTTGTGAAATATAAATAAAGAATATAAACTATGATTTATTTAAGAAATTATTAAAAATTATTCATTGGAATTTGAGAAAAAGTAATTTTTATTAAAATTATCGGAAAATTTCAACTGAAATTTTATAAAAAAATTTAAATATTTGTTAAATTTAATAATAAATGGTAAATATATAAAATATTTTAGGTAGAAAAAAATGTATACTTTCGATATTTGACAGAAATGATGTCAAAAATATTTGTATAAATTTTATACAATTAATTAATTGAAAAAAAGCTGAACAAAAAATGAGAAGAATTTGGAGAAATGCAAACAAAAAATTAAGAAGAGTCTACATTCAGATGCTCACGAGTTAACATGGTATGTATGTTGTTAACGGTTGGATAAAGTACAACAAAGTACATGTACGATATTAAATTGCAACTAGCAAATATACAATCATTACATATACATAACTAACTAAGTGTATCTCGTTTTTATAGAAGGCAGATTACAAGTGTGTTACGGTTGTTAATTTTTGTTTATTTTAAAAAGTTTTGATTTTTGAGTGGTAAAATTAATATTTGCTTCAAGAAGATTTTCAATAATAGTGAAAAAAAAAAGTTAAAGTATGGCAGAAACAGGAAATACAGAAGCAGCTGCTGCAGCTACCAATGTTGAGGCAAAAAAGTCAAAAAAGACTTCATCTGGTGGACCTAAGAAGCCAAAAAGCAAGCCTACTCATCCTCCAACAGCCCAAATGGTAGATAATGCAATTAAAACATTGAAAGAAAGAGGTGGTTCTTCGTTATCTGCTATCAAGAAATTCTTAGCTGTAAATTACAAGGTTGATACCGAAAAATTAGCTCCATTTATTAGGAAGTATTTGAAAAGCGCTGTTGCTAGTGGTAAATTAATTCAGACAAAAGGCAAAGGTGCATCTGGTTCATTCAAATTACCAAGCTTAGCTAAAACGAAAACTGAAGGTAATAAAACCACTGTGAATAAGAAATCTGCAGCAAAGAAATCAGAAAATAAATCAAAAGAGAAAGCAATTAAAAGCGAAAAAAAGAAGAGTGATAAAAAGAAAACTGAAAAGAAAAAAGCAGCTACTTCTGCAGCTAAAGGTGCTAAAAAAGCCGGCTCTCCAAAGGCAAAACCTTCAAAACCAAAACAACAAAAACCTAAAAAAGAGAAAACGGCAAAAGCAGCTCCAAAAACACCAAAAGCTCCAAAACCGAAAAAACTTGCAGCCCCAAAAAAGACAACCGCCAAGAAAGCAGCGAAAAAATAAATTCTTCGCATTAAGAATCTACTTAAATCAATACGTAACCACTGGAAAAAGTGGAGATAGAAAAACATGGCTAAAAGTCATATTTTTAAGACAGAAGTAAAAATCAAAAAGCATATAAGCCCTTTTCAGGGCTACAAATTATATAAACGAAGAGTTTACATATACATATTACACATGTTATACTAATACACAATCAATACAAATAGTTTTTTCTTAAGATTTTTCATAAAATGAAATTATCAAGTATGTGATTCTGATAAAATGTATTTTATAAATTATATGCGACGTAGAATATTTTGTTCTTTTTATTTTTTTATTAGAAAATTTTATTATATAATATTTTTTACTCCTTTCTAATTTTATAACAAAATTTTTCATATTACCGCCATTTCATATTATTTAAGTATACAGTAGATCCTTATTAGCCCATTACATCAATACAAAAACAACAAAAAATTTGATAAAGGTGTGTACATATAAAAGCGTATGTATGTACATTGTACATAATATAAATGTCCATGTAGATTTTGTATGTACATTTATAAAAATTTTCAAAATTTAATTATAAATTATTTAAAATAATTAAAAATTATATTATACGAATCTATTCATTCGAATAATGAAAAAATGACATCATAAAATTAAAAAGGATAAACATTTTAAGTACTGAATAAGAATTTAATATTTTGTATGAAGGCATGTATCAGAATTCAGAATGACTTTAATTTGATTATAAATTGATTAATAAATATGACACAAATGTAAGTTATTTAATAAAAATTTGTGAAATATAAATAAAGAATATAAACTATGATTTATTTAAGAAATTATTAAAAATTATTCATTGGAATTTGAGAAAAAGTAATTTTTATTAAAATTATCGGAAAATTTCAACTGAAATTTTATAAAAAAATTTAAATATTTGTTAAATTTAATAATAAATGGTAAATATATAAAATATTTTAGGTAGAAAAAAATGTATACTTTCGATATTTGACAGAAATGATGACAAAAATATTTGTATAAATTTTATACAATTAATTAATTGAAAAAAAGCTGAACAAAAAATGAGAAGAATTTGAAGAAATGCAAACAAAAAATTAAGAAGAGTCTACATTCAGATGCTCACGAGTTAACATGGTATGTATGTTGTTAACGGTTGGATAAAGTACAACAAAGTACATGTACGATATTAAATTGCAACTAGCAAATATACAATCATTACATATACATAACTAACTAAGTGTATCTCGTTTTTATAGAAGGCAGATTACAAGTGTGTTACGGTTGTTAATTTTTGTTTATTTTAAAAAGTTTTGATTTTTGAGTGGTAAAATTAATATTTGCTTCAAGAAGATTTTCAATAATAGTGAAAAAAAAAGTTAAAGTATGGCAGAAACAGGAAATACAGAAGCAGCTGCTGCAGCTACCAATGTTGAGGCAAAAAAGTCAAAAAAGACTTCATCTGGTGGACCTAAGAAGCCAAAAAGCAAGCCTACTCATCCTCCAACAGCCCAAATGGTAGATAATGCAATTAAAACATTGAAAGAAAGAGGTGGTTCTTCGTTATCTGCTATCAAGAAATTCTTAGCTGTAAATTACAAGGTTGATACCGAAAAATTAGCTCCATTTATTAGGAAGTATTTGAAAAGCGCTGTTGCTAGTGGTAAATTAATTCAGACAAAAGGCAAAGGTGCATCTGGTTCATTCAAATTACCAAGCTTAGCTAAAACGAAAACTGAAGGTAATAAAACCACTGTGAATAAGAAATCTGCAGCAAAGAAATCAGAAAATAAATCAAAAGAGAAAGCAATTAAAAGCGAAAAAAAGAAGAGTGATAAAAAGAAAACTGAAAAGAAAAAAGCAGCTACTTCTGCAGCTAAAGGTGCTAAAAAAGCCGGCTCTCCAAAGGCAAAACCTTCAAAACCAAAACAACAAAAACCTAAAAAAGAGAAAACGGCAAAAGCAGCTCCAAAAACACCAAAAGCTCCAAAACCGAAAAAACTTGCAGCCCCAAAAAAGACAACCGCCAAGAAAGCAGCGAAAAAATAAATTCTTCGCATTAAGAATCTACTTAAATCAATACGTAACCACTGGAAAAAGTGGAGATAGAAAAACATGGCTAAAAGTCATATTTTTAAGACAGAAGTAAAAATCAAAAAGCATATAAGCCCTTTTCAGGGCTACAAATTATATAAACGAAGAGTTTACATATACATATTACACATGTTATACTAATACACAATCAATACAAATAGTTTTTTCTTAAGATTTTTCATAAAATGAAATTATCAAGTATGTGATTCTGATAAAATGTATTTTATAAATTATATGCGACGTAGAATATTTTGTTCTTTTTATTTTTTTATTAGAAAATTTTATTATATAATATTTTTTACTCCTTTCTAATTTTATAACAAAATTTTTCATATTACCGCCATTTCATATTATTTAAGTATACAGTAGATCCTTATTAGCCCATTACATCAATACAAAAACAACAAAAAATTTGATAAAGGTGTGTACATATAAAAGCGTATGTATGTACATTGTACATAATATAAATGTCCATGTAGATTTTGTATGTACATTTATAAAAATTTTCAAAATTTAATTATAAATTATTTAAAATAATTAAAAATTATATTATACGAATCTATTCATTCGAATAATGAAAAAATGACATCATAAAATTAAAAAGGATAAACATTTTAAGTACTGAATAAGAATTTAATATTTTGTATGAAGGCATGTATCAGAATTCAGAATGACTTTAATTTGATTATAAATTGATTAATAAATATGACACAAATGTAAGTTATTTAATAAAAATTTGTGAAATATAAATAAAGAATATAAACTATGATTTATTTAAGAAATTATTAAAAATTATTCATTGGAATTTGAGAAAAAGTAATTTTTATTAAAATTATCGGAAAATTTCAACTGAAATTTTATAAAAAAATTTAAATATTTGTTAAATTTAATAGTAAATGGTAAATATATAAAATATTTTAGGTAGAAAAAAATGTATACTTTCGATATTTGACAGAAATGATGACAAAAATATTTGTATAAATTTTATACAATTAATTAATTGAAAAAAAGCTGAACAAAAAATGAGAAGAATTTGAAGAAATGCAAACAAAAAATTAAGAAGAGTCTACATTCAGATGCTCACGAGTTAACATGGTATGTATGTTGTTAACGGTTGGATAAAGTACAACAAAGTACATGTACGATATTAAATTGCAACTAGCAAATATACAATCATTACATATATGTACATAACTAACTAAGTGTATCTCGTTTTTATAGAAGGCAGATTACAAGTGTGTTACGGTTGTTAATTTTTGTTTATTTTAAAAAGTTTTGATTTTTGAGTGGTAAAATTAATATTTGCTTCAAGAAGATTTTCAATAATAGTGAAAAAAAAAAGTTAAAGTATGGCAGAAACAGGAAATACAGAAGCAGCTGCTGCAGCTACCAATGTTGAGGCAAAAAAGTCAAAAAAGACTTCATCTGGTGGACCTAAGAAGCCAAAAAGCAAGCCTACTCATCCTCCAACAGCCCAAATGGTAGATAATGCAATTAAAACATTGAAAGAAAGAGGTGGTTCTTCGTTATCTGCTATCAAGAAATTCTTAGCTGTAAATTACAAGGTTGATAGCGAAAAATTAGCTCCATTTATTAGGAAGTATTTGAAAAGCGCTGTTGCTAGTGGTAAATTAATTCAGACAAAAGGCAAAGGTGCATCTGGTTCATTCAAATTACCAAGCTTAGCTAAAACGAAAACTGAAGGTAATAAAACCACTGTGAATAAGAAATCTGCAGCAAAGAAATCAGAAAATAAATCAAAAGAGAAAGCAATTAAAAGCGAAAAAAAGAAGAGTGATAAAAAGAAAACTGAAAAGAAAAAAGCAGCTACTTCTGCAGCTAAAGGTGCTAAAAAAGCCGGCTCTCCAAAGGCAAAACCTTCAAAACCAAAACAACAAAAACCTAAAAAAGAGAAAACGGCAAAAGCAGCTCCAAAAACACCAAAAGCTCCAAAACCGAAAAAACTTGCAGCCCCAAAAAAGACAACCGCCAAGAAAGCAGCGAAAAAATAAATTCTTCGCATTAAGAATCTACTTAAATCAATACGTAACCACTGGAAAAAGTGGAGATAGAAAAACATGGCTAAAAGTCATATTTTTAAGACAGAAGTAAAAATCAAAAAGCATATAAGCCCTTTTCAGGGCTACAAATTATATAAACGAAGAGTTTACATATACATATTACACATGTTATACTAATACACAATCAATACAAATAGTTTTTTCTTAAGATTTTTCATAAAATGAAATTATCAAGTATGTGATTCTGATAAAATGTATTTTATAAATTATATGCGACGTAGAATATTTTGTTCTTTTTATTTTTTTATTAGAAAATTTTATTATATAATATTTTTTACTCCTTTCTAATTTTATAACAAAATTTTTCATATTACCGCCATTTCATATTATTTAAGTATACAGTAGATCCTTATTAGCCCATTACATCAATACAAAAACAACAAAAAATTTGATAAAGGTGTGTACATATAAAAGCGTATGTATGTACATTGTACATAATATAAATGTCCATGTAGATTTTGTATGTACATTTATAAAAATTTTCAAAATTTAATTATAAATTATTTAAAATAATTAAAAATTATATTATACGAATCTATTCATTCGAATAATGAAAAAATGACATCATAAAATTAAAAAGGATAAACATTTTAAGTACTGAATAAGAATTTAATATTTTGTATGAAGGCATGTATCAGAATTCAGAATGACTTTAATTTGATTATAAATTGATTAATAAATATGACACAAATGTAAGTTATTTAATAAAAATTTGTGAAATATAAATAAAGAATATAAACTATGATTTATTTAAGAAATTATTAAAAATTATTCATTGGAATTTGAGAAAAAGTAATTTTTATTAAAATTATCGGAAAATTTCAACTGAAATTTTATAAAAAAATTTAAATATTTGTTAAATTTAATAGTAAATGGTAAATATATAAAATATTTTAGGTAGAAAAAAATGTATACTTTCGATATTTGACAGAAATGATGACAAAAATATTTGTATAAATTTTATACAATTAATTAATTGAAAAAAAGCTGAACAAAAAATGAGAAGAATTTGAAGAAATGCAAACAAAAAATTAAGAAGAGTCTACATTCAGATGCTCACGAGTTAACATGGTATGTATGTTGTTAACGGTTGGATAAAGTACAACAAAGTACATGTACGATATTAAATTGCAACTAGCAAATATACAATCATTACATATACATAACTAACTAAGTGTATCTCGTTTTTATAGAAGGCAGATTACAAGTGTGTTACGGTTGTTAATTTTTGTTTATTTTAAAAAGTTTTGATTTTTGAGTGGTAAAATTAATATTTGCTTCAAGAAGATTTTCAATAATAGTGAAAAAAAAAAGTTAAAGTATGGCAGAAACAGGAAATACAGAAGCAGCTGCTGCAGCTACCAATGTTGAGGCAAAAAAGTCAAAAAAGACTTCATCTGGTGGACCTAAGAAGCCAAAAAGCAAGCCTACTCATCCTCCAACAGCCCAAATGGTAGATAATGCAATTAAAACATTGAAAGAAAGAGGTGGTTCTTCGTTATCTGCTATCAAGAAATTCTTAGCTGTAAATTACAAGGTTGATAGCGAAAAATTAGCTCCATTTATTAGGAAGTATTTGAAAAGCGCTGTTGCTAGTGGTAAATTAATTCAGACAAAAGGCAAAGGTGCATCTGGTTCATTCAAATTACCAAGCTTAGCTAAAACGAAAACTGAAGGTAATAAAACCACTGTGAATAAGAAATCTGCAGCAAAGAAATCAGAAAATAAATCAAAAGAGAAAGCAATTAAAAGCGAAAAAAAGAAGAGTGATAAAAAGAAAACTGAAAAGAAAAAAGCAGCTACTTCTGCAGCTAAAGGTGCTAAAAAAGCCGGCTCTCCAAAGGCAAAACCTTCAAAACCAAAACAACAAAAACCTAAAAAAGAGAAAACGGCAAAAGCAGCTCCAAAAACACCAAAAGCTCCAAAACCGAAAAAACTTGCAGCCCCAAAAAAGACAACCGCCAAGAAAGCAGCGAAAAAATAAATTCTTCGCATTAAGAATCTACTTAAATCAATACGTAACCACTGGAAAAAGTGGAGATAGAAAAACATGGCTAAAAGTCATATTTTTAAGACAGAAGTAAAAATCAAAAAGCATATAAGCCCTTTTCAGGGCTACAAATTATATAAACGAAGAGTTTACATATACATATTACACATGTTATACTAATACACAATCAATACAAATAGTTTTTTCTTAAGATTTTTCATAAAATGAAATTATCAAGTATGTGATTCTGATAAAATGTATTTTATAAATTATATGCGACGTAGAATATTTTGTTCTTTTTATTTTTTTATTAGAAAATTTTATTATATAATATTTTTTACTCCTTTCTAATTTTATAACAAAATTTTTCATATTACCGCCATTTCATATTATTTAAGTATACAGTAGATCCTTATTAGCCCATTACATCAATACAAAAACAACAAAAAATTTGATAAAGGTGTGTACATATAAAAGCGTATGTATGTACATTGTACATAATATAAATGTCCATGTAGATTTTGTATGTACAT
The DNA here is from genome assembly GCA_939192795.1 of Bombylius discolor. Taxonomy (NCBI): domain Eukaryota; kingdom Metazoa; phylum Arthropoda; class Insecta; order Diptera; family Bombyliidae; genus Bombylius; species Bombylius discolor. The sequence continues at coordinate 24,583,263 of OW584238.1, forward strand.
TTATAAAAATTTTCAAAATTTAATTATAAATTATTTAAAATAATTAAAAATTATATTATACGAATCTATTCATTCGAATAATGAAAAAATGACATCATAAAATTAAAAAGGATAAACATTTTAAGTACTGAATAAGAATTTAATATTTTGTATGAAGGCATGTATCAGAATTCAGAATGACTTTAATTTGATTATAAATTGATTAATAAATATGACACAAATGTAAGTTATTTAATAAAAATTTGTGAAATATAAATAAAGAATATAAACTATGATTTATTTAAGAAATTATTAAAAATTATTCATTGGAATTTGAGAAAAAGTAATTTTTATTAAAATTATCGGAAAATTTCAACTGAAATTTTATAAAAAAATTTAAATATTTGTTAAATTTAATAATAAATGGTAAATATATAAAATATTTTAGGTAGAAAAAAATGTATACTTTCGATATTTGACAGAAATGATGACAAAAATATTTGTATAAATTTTATACAATTAATTAATTGAAAAAAAGCTGAACAAAAAATGAGAAGAATTTGAAGAAATGCAAACAAAAAATTAAGAAGAGTCTACATTCAGATGCTCACGAGTTAACATGGTATGTATGTTGTTAACGGTTGGATAAAGTACAACAAAGTACATGTACGATATTAAATTGCAACTAGCAAATATACAATCATTACATATATGTACATAACTAACTAAGTGTATCTCGTTTTTATAGAAGGCAGATTACAAGTGTGTTACGGTTGTTAATTTTTGTTTATTTTAAAAAGTTTTGATTTTTGAGTGGTAAAATTAATATTTGCTTCAAGAAGATTTTCAATAATAGTGAAAAAAAAAAGTTAAAGTATGGCAGAAACAGGAAATACAGAAGCAGCTGCTGCAGCTACCAATGTTGAGGCAAAAAAGTCAAAAAAGACTTCATCTGGTGGACCTAAGAAGCCAAAAAGCAAGCCTACTCATCCTCCAACAGCCCAAATGGTAGATAATGCAATTAAAACATTGAAAGAAAGAGGTGGTTCTTCGTTATCTGCTATCAAGAAATTCTTAGCTGTAAATTACAAGGTTGATACCGAAAAATTAGCTCCATTTATTAGGAAGTATTTGAAAAGCGCTGTTGCTAGTGGTAAATTAATTCAGACAAAAGGCAAAGGTGCATCTGGTTCATTCAAATTACCAAGCTTAGCTAAAACGAAAACTGAAGGTAATAAAACCACTGTGAATAAGAAATCTGCAGCAAAGAAATCAGAAAATAAATCAAAAGAGAAAGCAATTAAAAGCGAAAAAAAGAAGAGTGATAAAAAGAAAACTGAAAAGAAAAAAGCAGCTACTTCTGCAGCTAAAGGTGCTAAAAAAGCCGGCTCTCCAAAGGCAAAACCTTCAAAACCAAAACAACAAAAACCTAAAAAAGAGAAAACGGCAAAAGCAGCTCCAAAAACACCAAAAGCTCCAAAACCGAAAAAACTTGCAGCCCCAAAAAAGACAACCGCCAAGAAAGCAGCGAAAAAATAAATTCTTCGCATTAAGAATTTACTTAAATCAATACGTAACCACTGGAAAAAGTGGAGATAGAAAAACATGGCTAAAAGTCATATTTTTAAGACAGAAGTAAAAATCAAAAAGCATATAAGCCCTTTTCAGGGCTACAAATTATATAAACGAAGAGTTTACATATACATATTACACATGTTATACTAATACACAATCAATACAAATAGTTTTTTCTTAAGATTTTTCATAAAATGAAATTATCAAGTATGTGATTCTGATAAAATGTATTTTATAAATTATATGCGACGTAGAATATTTTGTTCTTTTTATTTTTTTATTAGAAAATTTTATTATATAATATTTTTTTATTAGAAAATTTTATTTTATAATATTTTTTACTCCTTTCTAATTTTATAACAAAATTTTTCATATTACCGCCATTTCATATTATTTAAGTATACAGTAGATCCTTATTAGCCCATTACATCAATACAAAAACAACAAAAAATTTGATAAAGGTGTGTACATATAAAAGCGTATGTATGTACATTGTACATAATATAAATGTCCATGTAGATTTTGTATGTACATTTATAAAAATTTTCAAAATTTAATTATAAATTATTTAAAATAATTAAAAATTATATTATACGAATCTATTCATTCGAATAATGAAAAAATGACATCATAAAATTAAAAAGGATAAACATTTTAAGTACTGAATAAGAATTTAATATTTTGTATGAAGGCATGTATCAGAATTCAGAATGACTTTAATTTGATTATAAATTGATTAATAAATATGACACAAATGTAAGTTATTTAATAAAAATTTGTGAAATATAAATAAAGAATATAAACTATGATTTATTTAAGAAATTATTAAAAATTATTCATTGGAATTTGAGAAAAAGTAATTTTTATTAAAATTATCGGAAAATTTCAACTGAAATTTTATAAAAAAATTTAAATATTTGTTTAATTTAATAATAAATGGTAAATATATAAAATATTTTAGGTAGAAAAAAATGTATACTTTCGATATTTGACAGAAATGATGACAAAAATATTTGTATAAATTTTATACAATTAATTAATTGAAAAAAAGCTGAACAAAAAATGAGAAGAATTTGAAGAAATGCAAACAAAAAATTAAGAAGAGTCTACATTCAGATGCTCACGAGTTAACACGGTATGTATGTTGTTAACGGTTGGATAAAGTACAACAAAGTACATGTACGATATTAAATTGCAACTAGCAAATATACAATCATTACATATACATAACTAACTAAGTGTATCTCGTTTTTATAGAAGGCAGATTACAAGTGTGTTACGGTTGTTAATTTTTGTTTATTTTAAAAAGTTTTGATTTTTGAGTGGTAAAATTAATATTTGCTTCAAGAAGATTTTCAATAATAGTGAAAAAAAAAGTTAAAGTATGGCAGAAACAGGAAATACAGAAGCAGCTGCTGCAGCTACCAATGTTGAGGCAAAAAAGTCAAAAAAGACTTCATCTGGTGGACCTAAGAAGCCAAAAAGCAAGCCTACTCATCCTCCAACAGCCCAAATGGTAGATAATGCAATTAAAACATTGAAAGAAAGAGGTGGTTCTTCGTTATCTGCTATCAAGAAATTCTTAGCTGTAAATTACAAGGTTGATACCGAAAAATTAGCTCCATTTATTAGGAAGTATTTGAAAAGCGCTGTTGCTAGTGGTAAATTAATTCAGACAAAAGGCAAAGGTGCATCTGGTTCATTCAAATTACCAAGCTTAGCTAAAACGAAAACTGAAGGTAATAAAACCACTGTGAATAAGAAATCTGCAGCAAAGAAATCAGAAAATAAATCAAAAGAGAAAGCAATTAAAAGCGAAAAAAAGAAGAGTGATAAAAAGAAAACTGAAAAGAAAAAAGCAGCTACTTCTGCAGCTAAAGGTGCTAAAAAAGCCGGCTCTCCAAAGGCAAAACCTTCAAAACCAAAACAACAAAAACCTAAAAAAGAGAAAACGGCAAAAGCAGCTCCAAAAACACCAAAAGCTCCAAAACCGAAAAAACTTGCAGCCCCAAAAAAGACAACCGCCAAGAAAGCAGCGAAAAAATAAATTCTTCGCATTAAGAATCTACTTAAATCAATACGTAACCACTGGAAAAAGTGGAGATAGAAAAACATGGCTAAAAGTCATATTTTTAAGACAGAAGTAAAAATCAAAAAGCATATAAGCCCTTTTCAGGGCTACAAATTATATAAACGAAGAGTTTACATATACATATTACACATATTATACTAATACACAATCAATACAAATAGTTTTTTCTTAAGATTTTTCATAAAATGAAATTATCAAGTATGTGATTCTGATAAAATGTATTTTATAAATTATATGCGACGTAGAATATTTTGTTCTTTTTATTTTTTTATTAGAAAATTTTATTATATAATATTTTTTACTCCTTTCTAATTTTATAACAAAATTTTTCATATTACCGCCATTTCATATTATTTAAGTATACAGTAGATCCTTATTAGCCCATTACATCAATACAAAAACAACAAAAAATTTGATAAAGGTGTGTACATATAAAAGCGTATGTATGTACATTGTACATAATATAAATGTCCATGTAGATTTTGTATGTACATTTATAAAAATTTTCAAAATTTAATTATAAATTATTTAAAATAATTAAAAATTATATTATACGAATCTATTCATTCGAATAATGAAAAAATGACATCATAAAATTAAAAAGGATAAACATTTTAAGTACTGAATAAGAATTTAATATTTTGTATGAAGGCATGTATCAGAATTCAGAATGACTTTAATTTGATTATAAATTGATTAATAAATATGACACAAATGTAAGTTATTTAATAAAAATTTGTGAAATATAAATAAAGAATATAAACTATGATTTATTTAAGAAATTATTAAAAATTATTCATTGGAATTTGAGAAAAAGTAATTTTTATTAAAATTATCGGAAAATTTCAACTGAAATTTTATAAAAAAATTTAAATATTTGTTAAATTTAATAGTAAATGGTAAATATATAAAATATTTTAGGTAGAAAAAAATGTATACTTTCGATATTTGACAGAAATGATGACAAAAATATTTGTATAAATTTTATACAATTAATTAATTGAAAAAAAGCTGAACAAAAAATGAGAAGAATTTGAAGAAATGCAAACAAAAAATTAAGAAGAGTCTACATTCAGATGCTCACGAGTTAACATGGTATGTATGTTGTTAACGGTTGGATAAAGTACAACAAAGTACATGTACGATATTAAATTGCAACTAGCAAATATACAATCATTACATATACATAACTAACTAAGTGTATCTCGTTTTTATAGAAGGCAGATTACAAGTGTGTTACGGTTGTTAATTTTTGTTTATTTTAAAAAGTTTTGATTTTTGAGTGGTAAAATTAATATTTGCTTCAAGAAGATTTTCAATAATAGTGAAAAAAAAAAGTTAAAGTATGGCAGAAACAGGAAATACAGAAGCAGCTGCTGCAGCTACGAATGTTGAGGCAAAAAAGTCAAAAAAGACTTCATCTGGTGGACCTAAGAAGCCAAAAAGCAAGCCTACTCATCCTCCAACAGCCCAAATGGTAGATAATGCAATTAAAACATTGAAAGAAAGAGGTGGTTCTTCGTTATCTGCTATCAAGAAATTCTTAGCTGTAAATTACAAGGTTGATACCGAAAAATTAGCTCCATTTATTAGGAAGTATTTGAAAAGCGCTGTTGCTAGTGGTAAATTAATTCAGACAAAAGGCAAAGGTGCATCTGGTTCATTCAAATTACCAAGCTTAGCTAAAACGAAAACTGAAGGTAATAAAACCACTGTGAATAAGAAATCTGCAGCAAAGAAATCAGAAAATAAATCAAAAGAGAAAGCAATTAAAAGCGAAAAAAAGAAGAGTGATAAAAAGAAAACTGAAAAGAAAAAAGCAGCTACTTCTGCAGCTAAAGGTGCTAAAAAAGCCGGCTCTCCAAAGGCAAAACCTTCAAAACCAAAACAACAAAAACCTAAAAAAGAGAAAACGGCAAAAGCAGCTCCAAAAACACCAAAAGCTCCAAAACCGAAAAAACTTGCAGCCCCAAAAAAGACAACCGCCAAGAAAGCAGCGAAAAAATAAATTCTTCGCATTAAGAATCTACTTAAATCAATACGTAACCACTGGAAAAAGTGGAGATAGAAAAACATGGCTAAAAGTCATATTTTTAAGACAGAAGTAAAAATCAAAAAGCATATAAGCCCTTTTCAGGGCTACAAATTATATAAACGAAGAGTTTACATATACATATTACACATGTTATACTAATACACAATCAATACAAATAGTTTTTTCTTAAGATTTTTCATAAAATGAAATTATCAAGTATGTGATTCTGATAAAATGTATTTTATAAATTATATGCGACGTAGAATATTTTGTTCTTTTTATTTTTTTATTAGAAAATTTTATTATATAATATTTTTTTATTAGAAAATTTTATTTTATAATATTTTTTACTCCTTTCTAATTTTATAACAAAATTTTTCATATTACCGCCATTTCATATTATTTAAGTATACAGTAGATCCTTATTAGCCCATTACATCAATACAAAAACAACAAAAAATTTGATAAAGGTGTGTACATATAAAAGCGTATGTATGTACATTGTACATAATATAAATGTCCATGTAGATTTTGTATGTACATTTATAAAAATTTTCAAAATTTAATTATAAATTATTTAAAATAATTAAAAATTATATTATACGAATCTATTCATTCGAATAATGAAAAAATGACATCATAAAATTAAAAAGGATAAACATTTTAAGTACTGAATAAGAATTTAATATTTTGTATGAAGGCATGTATCAGAATTCAGAATGACTTTAATTTGATTATAAATTGATTAATAAATATGACACAAATGTAAGTTATTTAATAAAAATTTGTGAAATATAAATAAAGAATATAAACTATGATTTATTTAAGAAATTATTAAAAATTATTCATTGGAATTTGAGAAAAAGTAATTTTTATTAAAATTATCGGAAAATTTCAACTGAAATTTTATAAAAAAATTTAAATATTTGTTTAATTTAATAATAAATGGTAAATATATAAAATATTTTAGGTAGAAAAAAATGTATACTTTCGATATTTGACAGAAATGATGACAAAAATATTTGTATAAATTTTATACAATTAATTAATTGAAAAAAAGCTGAACAAAAAATGAGAAGAATTTGAAGAAATGCAAACAAAAAATTAAGAAGAGTCTACATTCAGATGCTCACGAGTTAACATGGTATGTATGTTGTTAACGGTTGGATAAAGTACAACAAAGTACATGTACGATATTAAATTGCAACTAGCAAATATACAATCATTACATATACATAACTAACTAAGTGTATCTCGTTTTTATAGAAGGCAGATTACAAGTGTGTTACGGTTGTTAATTTTTGTTTATTTTAAAAAGTTTTGATTTTTGAGTGGTAAAATTAATATTTGCTTCAAGAAGATTTTCAATAATAGTGAAAAAAAAAGTTAAAGTATGGCAGAAACAGGAAATACAGAAGCAGCTGCTGCAGCTACCAATGTTGAGGCAAAAAAGTCAAAAAAGACTTCATCTGGTGGACCTAAGAAGCCAAAAAGCAAGCCTACTCATCCTCCAACAGCCCAAATGGTAGATAATGCAATTAAAACATTGAAAGAAAGAGGTGGTTCTTCGTTATCTGCTATCAAGAAATTCTTAGCTGTAAATTACAAGGTTGATACCGAAAAATTAGCTCCATTTATTAGGAAGTATTTGAAAAGCGCTGTTGCTAGTGGTAAATTAATTCAGACAAAAGGCAAAGGTGCATCTGGTTCATTCAAATTACCAAGCTTAGCTAAAACGAAAACTGAAGGTAATAAAACCACTGTGAATAAGAAATCTGCAGCAAAGAAATCAGAAAATAAATCAAAAGAGAAAGCAATTAAAAGCGAAAAAAAGAAGAGTGATAAAAAGAAAACTGAAAAGAAAAAAGCAGCTACTTCTGCAGCTAAAGGTGCTAAAAAAGCCGGCTCTCCAAAGGCAAAACCTTCAAAACCAAAACAACAAAAACCTAAAAAAGAGAAAACGGCAAAAGCAGCTCCAAAAACACCAAAAGCTCCAAAACCGAAAAAACTTGCAGCCCCAAAAAAGACAACCGCCAAGAAAGCAGCGAAAAAATAAATTCTTCGCATTAAGAATCTACTTAAATCAATACGTAACCACTGGAAAAAGTGGAGATAGAAAAACATGGCTAAAAGTCATATTTTTAAGACAGAAGTAAAAATCAAAAAGCATATAAGCCCTTTTCAGGGCTACAAATTATATAAACGAAGAGTTTACATATACATATTACACATATTATACTAATACACAATCAATACAAATAGTTTTTTCTTAAGATTTTTCATAAAATGAAATTATCAAGTATGTGATTCTGATAAAATGTATTTTATAAATTATATGCGACGTAGAATATTTTGTTCTTTTTATTTTTTTATTAGAAAATTTTATTATATAATATTTTTTACTCCTTTCTAATTTTATAACAAAATTTTTCATATTACCGCCATTTCATATTATTTAAGTATACAGTAGATCCTTATTAGCCCATTACATCAATACAAAAACAACAAAAAATTTGATAAAGGTGTGTACATATAAAAGCGTATGTATGTACATTGTACATAATATAAATGTCCATGTAGATTTTGTATGTACATTTATAAAAATTTTCAAAATTTAATTATAAATTATTTAAAATAATTAAAAATTATATTATACGAATCTATTCATTCGAATAATGAAAAAATGACATCATAAAATTAAAAAGGATAAACATTTTAAGTACTGAATAAGAATTTAATATTTTGTATGAAGGCATGTATCAGAATTCAGAATGACTTTAATTTGATTATAAATTGATTAATAAATATGACACAAATGTAAGTTATTTAATAAAAATTTGTGAAATATAAATAAAGAATATAAACTATGATTTATTTAAGAAATTATTAAAAATTATTCATTGGAATTTGAGAAAAAGTAATTTTTATTAAAATTATCGGAAAATTTCAACTGAAATTTTATAAAAAAATTTAAATATTTGTTAAATTTAATAGTAAATGGTAAATATATAAAATATTTTAGGTAGAAAAAAATGTATACTTTCGATATTTGACAGAAATGATGACAAAAATATTTGTATAAATTTTATACAATTAATTAATTGAAAAAAAGCTGAACAAAAAATGAGAAGAATTTGAAGAAATGCAAACAAAAAATTAAGAAGAGTCTACATTCAGATGCTCACGAGTTAACATGGTATGTATGTTGTTAACGGTTGGATAAAGTACAACAAAGTACATGTACGATATTAAATTGCAACTAGCAAATATACAATCATTACATATACATAACTAACTAAGTGTATCTCGTTTTTATAGAAGGCAGATTACAAGTGTGTTACGGTTGTTAATTTTTGTTTATTTTAAAAAGTTTTGATTTTTGAGTGGTAAAATTAATATTTGCTTCAAGAAGATTTTCAATAATAGTGAAAAAAAAAGTTAAAGTATGGCAGAAACAGGAAATACAGAAGCAGCTGCTGCAGCTACCAATGTTGAGGCAAAAAAGTCAAAAAAGACTTCATCTGGTGGACCTAAGAAGCCAAAAAGCAAGCCTACTCATCCTCCAACAGCCCAAATGGTAGATAATGCAATTAAAACATTGAAAGAAAGAGGTGGTTCTTCGTTATCTGCTATCAAGAAATTCTTAGCTGTAAATTACAAGGTTGATACCGAAAAATTAGCTCCATTTATTAGGAAGTATTTGAAAAGCGCTGTTGCTAGTGGTAAATTAATTCAGACAAAAGGCAAAGGTGCATCTGGTTCATTCAAATTACCAAGCTTAGCTAAAACGAAAACTGAAGGTAATAAAACCACTGTGAATAAGAAATCTGCAGCAAAGAAATCAGAAAATAAATCAAAAGAGAAAGCAATTAAAAGCGAAAAAAAGAAGAGTGATAAAAAGAAAACTGAAAAGAAAAAAGCAGCTACTTCTGCAGCTAAAGGTGCTAAAAAAGCCGGCTCTCCAAAGGCAAAACCTTCAAAACCAAAACAACAAAAACCTAAAAAAGAGAAAACGGCAAAAGCAGCTCCAAAACCGAAAAAACTTGCAGCCCCAAAAAAGACAACCGCCAAGAAAGCAGCGAAAAAATAAATTCTTCGCATTAAGAATTTACTTAAATCAATACGTAACCACTGGAAAAAGTGGAGATAGAAAAACATGGCTAAAAGTCATATTTTTAAGACAGAAGTAAAAATCAAAAAGCATATAAGCCCTTTTCAGGGCTACAAATTATATAAACGAAGAGTTTACATATACATATTACACATGTTATACTAATACACAATCAATACAAATAGTTTTTTCTTAAGATTTTTCATAAAATGAAATTATCAAGTATGTGATTCTGATAAAATGTATTTTATAAATTATATGCGACGTAGAATATTTTGTTCTTTTTATTTTTTTATTAGAAAATTTTATTATTTAATATTTTTTACTCCTTTCTAATTTTATAACAAAATTTTTCATATTACCGCCATTTCATATTATTTAAGTATACAGTAGATCCTTATTAGCCCATTACATCAATACAAAAACAACAAAAAATTGATAAAGGTGTGTACATATAAAAGCGTATGTATGTACATTGTACATAATATAAATGTCCATGTAGATTTTGTATGTACATTTATAAAAATTTTCAAAATTTAATTATAAATTATTTAAAATAATTAAAAATTATATTATACGAATCTATTCATTCGAATAATGAAAAAATGACATCATAAAATTAAAAAGGATAAACATTTTAAGTACTGAATAAGAATTTAATATTTTGTATGAAGGCATGTATCAGAATTCAGAATGACTTTAATTTGATTATAAATTGATTAATAAATATGACACAAATGTAAGTTATTTAATAAAAATTTGTGAAATATAAATAAAGAATATAAACTATGATTTATTTAAGAAATTATTAAAAATTATTCATTGGAATTTGAGAAAAAGTAATTTTTATTAAAATTATCGGAAAATTTCAACTGAAATTTTATAAAAAAATTTAAATATTTGTTTAATTTAATAATAAATGGTAAATATATAAAATATTTTAGGTAGAAAAAAATGTATACTTTCGATATTTGACAGAAATGATGACAAAAATATTTGTATAAATTTTATACAATTAATTAATTGAAAAAAAGCTGAACAAAAAATGAGAAGAATTTGAAGAAATGCAAACAAAAAATTAAGAAGAGTCTACATTCAGATGCTCACGAGTTAACATGGTATGTATGTTGTTAACGGTTGGATAAAGTACAACAAAGTACATGTACGATATTAAATTGCAACTAGCAAATATACAATCATTACATATACATAACTAACTAAGTGTATCTCGTTTTTATAGAAGGCAGATTACAAGTGTGTTACGGTTGTTAATTTTTGTTTATTTTAAAAAGTTTTGATTTTTGAGTGGTAAAATTAATATTTGCTTCAAGAAGATTTTCAATAATAGTGAAAAAAAAAGTTAAAGTATGGCAGAAACAGGAAATACAGAAGCAGCTGCTGCAGCTACCAATGTTGAGGCAAAAAAGTCAAAAAAGACTTCATCTGGTGGACCTAAGAAGCCAAAAAGCAAGCCTACTCATCCTCCAACAGCCCAAATGGTAGATAATGCAATTAAAACATTGAAAGAAAGAGGTGGTTCTTCGTTATCTGCTATCAAGAAATTCTTAGCTGTAAATTACAAGGTTGATACCGAAAAATTAGCTCCATTTATTAGGAAGTATTTGAAAAGCGCTGTTGCTAGTGGTAAATTAATTCAGACAAAAGGCAAAGGTGCATCTGGTTCATTCAAATTACCAAGCTTAGCTAAAACGAAAACTGAAGGTAATAAAACCACTGTGAATAAGAAATCTGCAGCAAAGAAATCAGAAAATAAATCAAAAGAGAAAGCAATTAAAAGCGAAAAAAAGAAGAGTGATAAAAAGAAAACTGAAAAGAAAAAAGCAGCTACTTCTGCAGCTAAAGGTGCTAAAAAAGCCGGCTCTCCAAAGGCAAAACCTTCAAAACCAAAACAACAAAAACCTAAAAAAGAGAAAACGGCAAAAGCAGCTCCAAAAACACCAAAAGCTCCAAAACCGAAAAAACTTGCAGCCCCAAAAAAGACAACCGCCAAGAAAGCAGCGAAAAAATAAATTCTTCGCATTAAGAATCTACTTAAATCAATACGTAACCACTGGAAAAAGTGGAGATAGAAAAACATGGCTAAAAGTCATATTTTTAAGACAGAAGTAAAAATCAAAAAGCATATAAGCCCTTTTCAGGGCTACAAATTATATAAACGAAGAGTTTACATATACATATTACACATGTTATACTAATACACAATCAATACAAATAGTTTTTTCTTAAGATTTTTCATAAAATGAAATTATCAAGTATGTGATTCTGATAAAATGTATTTTATAAATTATATGCGACGTAGAATATTTTGTTCTTTTTATTTTTTTATTAGAAAATTTTATTATATAATATTTTTTTATTAGAAAATTTTATTTTATAATATTTTTTACTCCTTTCTAATTTTATAACAAAATTTTTCATATTACCGCCATTTCATATTATTTAAGTATACAGTAGATCCTTATTAGCCCATTACATCAATACAAAAACAACAAAAAATTTGATAAAGGTGTGTACATATAAAAGCGTATGTATGTACATTGTACATAATATAAATGTCCATGTAGATTTTGTATGTACATTTATAAAAATTTTCAAAATTTAATTATAAATTATTTAAAATAATTAAAAATTATATTATACGAATCTATTCATTCGAATAATGAAAAAATGACATCATAAAATTAAAAAGGATAAACATTTTAAGTACTGAATAAGAATTTAATATTTTGTATGAAGGCATGTATCAGAATTCAGAATGACTTTAATTTGATTATAAATTGATTAATAAATATGACACAAATGTAAGTTATTTAATAAAAATTTGTGAAATATAAATAAAGAATATAAACTATGATTTATTTAAGAAATTATTAAAAATTATTCATTGGAATTTGAGAAAAAGTAATTTTTATTAAAATTATCGGAAAATTTCAACTGAAATTTTATAAAAAAATTTAAATATTTGTTAAATTTAATAATAAATGGTAAATATATAAAATATTTTAGGTAGAAAAAAATGTATACTTTCGATATTTGACAGAAATGATGACAAAAATATTTGTATAAATTTTATACAATTAATTAATTGAAAAAAAGCTGAACAAAAAATGAGAAGAATTTGAAGAAATGCAAACAAAAAATTAAGAAGAGTCTACATTCAGATGCTCACGAGTTAACATGGTATGTATGTTGTTAACGGTTGGATAAAGTACAACAAAGTACATGTACGATATTAAATTGCAACTAGCAAATATACAATCATTACATATACATAACTAACTAAGTGTATCTCGTTTTTATAGAAGGCAGATTACAAGTGTGTTACGGTTGTTAATTTTTGTTTATTTTAAAAAGTTTTGATTTTTGAGTGGTAAAATTAATATTTGCTTCAAGAAGATTTTCAATAATAGTGAAAAAAAAATTTAAAGTATGGCAGAAACAGGAAATACAGAAGCAGCTGCTGCAGCTACCAATGTTGAGGCAAAAAAGTCAAAAAAGACTTCATCTGGTGGACCTAAGAAGCCAAAAAGCAAGCCTACTCATCCTCCAACAGCCCAAATGGTAGATAATGCAATTAAAACATTGAAAGAAAGAGGTGGTTCTTCGTTATCTGCTATCAAGAAATTCTTAGCTGTAAATTACAAGGTTGATACCGAAAAATTAGCTCCATTTATTAGGAAGTATTTGAAAAGCGCTGTTGCTAGTGGTAAATTAATTCAGACAAAAGGCAAAGGTGCATCTGGTTCATTCAAATTACCAAGCTTAGCTAAAACGAAAACTGAAGGTAATAAAACCACTGTGAATAAGAAATCTGCAGCAAAGAAATCAGAAAATAAATCAAAAGAGAAAGCAATTAAAAGCGAAAAAAAGAAGAGTGATAAAAAGAAAACTGAAAAGAAAAAAGCAGCTACTTCTGCAGCTAAAGGTGCTAAAAAAGCCGGCTCTCCAAAGGCAAAACCTTCAAAACCAAAACAACAAAAACCTAAAAAAGAGAAAACGGCAAAAGCAGCTCCAAAAACACCAAAAGCTTCAAAACCGAAAAAACTTGCAGCCCCAAAAAAGACAACCGCCAAGAAAGCAGCGAAAAAATAAATTCTTCGCATTAAGAATCTACTTAAATCAATACGTAACCACTGGAAAAAGTGGAGATAGAAAAACATGGCTAAAAGTCATATTTTTAAGACAGAAGTAAAAATCAAAAAGCATATAAGCCCTTTTCAGGGCTACAAATTATATAAACGAAGAGTTTACATATACATATTACACATGTTATACTAATACACAATCAATACAAATAGTTTTTTCTTAAGATTTTTCATAAAATGAAATTATCAAGTATGTGATTCTGATAAAATGTATTTTATAAATTATATGCGACGTAGAATATTTTGTTCTTTTTATTTTTTTATTAGAAAATTTTATTTTATAATATTTTTTACTCCTTTCTAATTTTATAACAAAATTTTTCATATTACCGCCATTTCATATTATTTAAGTATACAGTAGATCCTTATTAGCCCATTACATCAATACAAAAACAACAAAAAATTGATAAAGGTGTGTACATATAAAAGCGTATGTATGTACATTGTACATAATATAAATGTCCATGTAGATTTTGTATGTACATTTATAAAAATTTTCAAAATTTAATTATAAATTATTTAAAATAATTAAAAATTATATTATACGAATCTATTCATTCGAATAATGAAAAAATGACATCATAAAATTAAAAAGGATAAACATTTTAAGTACTGAATAAGAATTTAATATTTTGTATGAAGGCATGTATCAGAATTCAGAATGACTTTAATTTGATTATAAATTGATTAATAAATATGACACAAATGTAAGTTATTTAATAAAAATTTGTGAAATATAAATAAAGAATATAAACTATGATTTATTTAAGAAATTATTAAAAATTATTCATTGGAATTTGAGAAAAAGTAATTTTTATTAAAATTATCGGAAAATTTCAACTGAAATTTTATAAAAAAATTTAAATATTTGTTAAATTTAATAATAAATGGTAAATATATAAAATATTTTAGGTAGAAAAAAATGTATACTTTCGATATTTGACAGAAATGATGACAAAAATATTTGTATAAATTTTATACAATTAATTAATTGAAAAAAAGCTGAACAAAAAATGAGAAGAATTTGAAGAAATGCAAACAAAAAATTAAGAAGAGTCTACATTCAGATGCTCACGAGTTAACATGGTATGTATGTTGTTAACGGTTGGATAAAGTACAACAAAGTACATGTACGATATTAAATTGCAACTAGCAAATATACAATCATTACATATACATAACTAACTAAGTGTATCTCGTTTTTATAGAAGGCAGATTACAAGTGTGTTACGGTTGTTAATTTTTGTTTATTTTAAAAAGTTTTGATTTTTGAGTGGTAAAATTAATATTTGCTTCAAGAAGATTTTCAATAATAGTGAAAAAAAAAAGTTAAAGTATGGCAGAAACAGGAAATACAGAAGCAGCTGCTGCAGCTACCAATGTTGAGGCAAAAAAGTCAAAAAAGACTTCATCTGGTGGACCTAAGAAGCCAAAAAGCAAGCCTACTCATCCTCCAACAGCCCAAATGGTAGATAATGCAATTAAAACATTGAAAGAAAGAGGTGGTTCTTCGTTATCTGCTATCAAGAAATTCTTAGCTGTAAATTACAAGGTTGATACCGAAAAATTAGCTCCATTTATTAGGAAGTATTTGAAAAGCGCTGTTGCTAGTGGTAAATTAATTCAGACAAAAGGCAAAGGTGCATCTGGTTCATTCAAATTACCAAGCTTAGCTAAAACGAAAACTGAAGGTAATAAAACCACTGTGAATAAGAAATCTGCAGCAAAGAAATCAGAAAATAAATCAAAAGAGAAAGCAATTAAAAGCGAAAAAAAGAAGAGTGATAAAAAGAAAACTGAAAAGAAAAAAGCAGCTACTTCTGCAGCTAAAGGTGCTAAAAAAGCCGGCTCTCCAAAGGCAAAACCTTCAAAACCAAAACAACAAAAACCTAAAAAAGAGAAAACGGCAAAAGCAGCTCCAAAAACACCAAAAGCTCCAAAACCGAAAAAACTTGCAGCCCCAAAAAAGACAACCGCCAAGAAAGCAGCGAAAAAATAAATTCTTCGCATTAAGAATCTACTTAAATCAATACGTAACCACTGGAAAAAGTGGAGATAGAAAAACATGGCTAAAAGTCATATTTTTAAGACAGAAGTAAAAATCAAAAAGCATATAAGCCCTTTTCAGGGCTACAAATTATATAAACGAAGAGTTTACATATACATATTACACATGTTATACTAATACACAATCAATACAAATAGTTTTTTCTTAAGATTTTTCATAAAATAAAATTATCAAGTATGTGATTCTGATAAAATGTATTTTATAAATTATATGCGACGTAGAATATTTTGTTCTTTTTATTTTTTTATTAGAAAATTTTATTATATAATATTTTTTACTCCTTTCTAATTTTATAACAAAATTTTTCATATTACCGCCATTTCATATTATTTAAGTATACAGTAGATCCTTATTAGCCCATTACATCAATACAAAAACAACAAAAAATTGATAAAGGTGTGTACATATAAAAGCGTATGTATGTACATAATATAAATGTCCATGTAGATTTTGTATGTACATTTATAAAAATTTTCAAAATTTAATTATAAATTATTTAAAATAATTAAAAATTATATTATACGAATCTATTCATTCGAATAATGAAAAAATGACATCATAAAATTAAAAAGGATAAACATTTTAAGTACTGAATAAGAATTTAATATTTTGTATGAAGGCATGTATCAGAATTCAGAATGACTTTAATTTGATTATAAATTGATTAATAAATATGACACAAATGTAAGTTATTTAATAAAAATTTGTGAAATATAAATAAAGAATATAAACTATGATTTATTTAAGAAATTATTAAAAATTATTCATTGGAATTTGAGAAAAAGTAATTTTTATTAAAATTATCGGAAAATTTCAACTGAAATTTTATAAAAAAATTTAAATATTTGTTTAATTTAATAATAAATGGTAAATATATAAAATATTTTAGGTAGAAAAAAATGTATACTTTCGATATTTGACAGAAATGATGACAAAAATATTTGTATAAATTTTATACAATTAATTAATTGAAAAAAAGCTGAACAAAAAATGAGAAGAATTTGAAGAAATGCAAACAAAAAATTAAGAAGAGTCTACATTCAGATGCTCACGAGTTAACATGGTATGTATGTTGTTAACGGTTGGATAAAGTACAACAAAGTACATGTACGATATTAAATTGCAACTAGCAAATATACAATCATTACATATACATAACTAACTAAGTGTATCTCGTTTTTATAGAAGGCAGATTACAAGTGTGTTACGGTTGTTAATTTTTGTTTATTTTAAAAAGTTTTGATTTTTGAGTGGTAAAATTAATATTTGCTTCAAGAAGATTTTCAATAATAGTGAAAAAAAAAAGTTAAAGTATGGCAGAAACAGGAAATACAGAAGCAGCTGCTGCAGCTACCAATGTTGAGGCAAAAAAGTCAAAAAAGACTTCATCTGGTGGACCTAAGAAGCCAAAAAGCAAGCCTACTCATCCTCCAACAGCCCAAATGGTAGATAATGCAATTAAAACATTGAAAGAAAGAGGTGGTTCTTCGTTATCTGCTATCAAGAAATTCTTAGCTGTAAATTACAAGGTTGATACCGAAAAATTAGCTCCATTTATTAGGAAGTATTTGAAAAGCGCTGTTGCTAGTGGTAAATTAATTCAGACAAAAGGCAAAGGTGCATCTGGTTCATTCAAATTACCAAGCTTAGCTAAAACGAAAACTGAAGGTAATAAAACCACTGTGAATAAGAAATCTGCAGCAAAGAAATCAGAAAATAAATCAAAAGAGAAAGCAATTAAAAGCGAAAAAAAGAAGAGTGATAAAAAGAAAACTGAAAAGAAAAAAGCAGCTACTTCTGCAGCTAAAGGTGCTAAAAAAGCCGGCTCTCCAAAGGCAAAACCTTCAAAACCAAAACAACAAAAACCTAAAAAAGAGAAAACGGCAAAAGCAGCTCCAAAAACACCAAAAGCTCCAAAACCGAAAAAACTTGCAGCCCCAAAAAAGACAACCGCCAAGAAAGCAGCGAAAAAATAAATTCTTCGCATTAAGAATCTACTTAAATCAATACGTAACCACTGGAAAAAGTGGAGATAGAAAAACATGGCTAAAAGTCATATTTTTAAGACAGAAGTAAAAATCAAAAAGCATATAAGCCCTTTTCAGGGCTACAAATTATATAAACGAAGAGTTTACATATACATATTACACATGTTATACTAATACACAATCAATACAAATAGTTTTTTCTTAAGATTTTTCATAAAATGAAATTATCAAGTATGTGATTCTGATAAAATGTATTTTATAAATTATATGCGACGTAGAATATTTTGTTCTTTTTATTTTTTTATTAGAAAATTTTATTATATAATATTTTTTTATTAGAAAATTTTATTTTATAATATTTTTTACTCCTTTCTAATTTTATAACAAAATTTTTCATATTACCGCCATTTCATATTATTTAAGTATACAGTAGATCCTTATTAGCCCATTACATCAATACAAAAACAACAAAAAATTGATAAAGGTGTGTACATATAAAAGCGTATGTATGTACATTGTACATAATATAAATGTCCATGTAGATTTTGTATGTACATTTATAAAAATTTTCAAAACTTAATTATAAATTATTTAAAATAATTAAAAATTATATTATACGAATCTATTCATTCGAATAATGAAAAAATGACATCATAAAATTAAAAAGGATAAACATTTTAAGTACTGAATAAGAATTTAATATTTTGTATGAAGGCATGTATCAGAATTCAGAATGACTTTAATTTGATTATAAATTGATTAATAAATATGACACAAATGTAAGTTATTTAATAAAAATTTGTGAAATATAAATAAAGAATATAAACTATGATTTATTTAAGAAATTATTAAAAATTATTCATTGGAATTTGAGAAAAAGTAATTTTTATTAAAATTATCGGAAAATTTCAACTGAAATTTTATAAAAAAATTTAAATATTTGTTTAATTTGATAATAAATGGTAAATATATAAAATATTTTAGGTAGAAAAAAATGTATACTTTCGATATTTGACAGAAACGATGACAAAAATATTTGTATAAATTTTATACAATTAATTAATTGAAAAAAAGCTGAACAAAAAATGAGAAGAATTTGAAGAAATGCAAACAAAAAATTAAGAAGAGTCTACATTCAGATGCTCACGAGTTAACATGGTGTGTATGTTGTTAACGGTTGGATAAAGTACAACAAAGTACATGTACAATATTAAATTGCAACTAGCAAATATACAATCATTACATATACATAACTAACTAAGTGTATCTCGTTTTTATAGAAGGCAGATTACAAGTGTGTTACGGTTGTTAATTTTTGTTTATTTTAAAAAGTTTTGATTTTTGAGTGGTAAAATTAATATTTGCTTCAAGAAGATTTTCAATAATAGTGAAAAAAAAAAAGTTAAAGTATGGCAGAAACAGGAAATACAGAAGCAGCTGCTGCAGCTACCAATGTTGAGGCAAAAAAGTCAAAAAAGACTTCATCTGGTGGACCTAAGAAGCCAAAAAGCAAGCCTACTCATCCTCCAACAGCCCAAATGGTAGATAATGCAATTAAAACATTGAAAGAAA
The DNA here is from genome assembly GCA_939192795.1 of Bombylius discolor. Lineage (NCBI taxonomy): Eukaryota > Metazoa > Arthropoda > Insecta > Diptera > Bombyliidae > Bombylius > Bombylius discolor. The sequence goes on from OW584238.1 coordinate 24,602,849, forward strand.
GAGGTGGTTCTTCGTTATCTGCTATCAAGAAATTCTTAGCTGTAAATTACAAGGTTGATACCGAAAAATTAGCTCCATTTATTAGGAAGTATTTGAAAAGCGCTGTTGCTAGTGGTAAATTAATTCAGACAAAAGGCAAAGGTGCATCTGGTTCATTCAAATTACCAAGCTTAGCTAAAACGAAAACTGAAGGTAATAAAACCACTGTGAATAAGAAATCTGCAGCAAAGAAATCAGAAAATAAATCAAAAGAGAAAGCAATTAAAAGCGAAAAAAAGAAGAGTGATAAAAAGAAAACTGAAAAGAAAAAAGCAGCTACTTCTGCAGCTAAAGGTGCTAAAAAAGCCGGCTCTCCAAAGGCAAAACCTTCAAAACCAAAACAACAAAAACCTAAAAAAGAGAAAACGGCAAAAGCAGCTCCAAAAACACCAAAAGCTCCAAAACCGAAAAAACTTGCAGCCCCAAAAAAGACAACCGCCAAGAAAGCAGCGAAAAAATAAATTCTTCGCATTAAGAATCTACTTAAATCAATACGTAACCACTGGAAAAAGTGGAGATAGAAAAACATGGCTAAAAGTCATATTTTTAAGACAGAAGTAAAAATCAAAAAGCATATAAGCCCTTTTCAGGGCTACAAATTATATAAACGAAGAGTTTACATATACATATTACACATGTTATACTAATACACAATCAATACAAATAGTTTTTTCTTAAGATTTTTCATAAAATGAAATTATCAAGTATGTGATTCTGATAAAATGTATTTTATAAATTATATGCGACGTAGAATATTTTGTTCTTTTTATTTTTTTATTAGAAAATTTTATTATATATTATTTTTTTATTAGAAAATTTTATTTTATAATATTTTTTACTCCTTTCTAATTTTATAACAAAATTTTTCATATTACCGCCATTTCATATTATTTAAGTATACAGTAGATCCTTATTAGCCCATTACATCAATACAAAAACAACAAAAAATTGATAAAGGTGTGTACATATAAAAGCGTATGTATGTACATTGTACATAATATAAATGTCCATGTAGATTTTGTATGTACATTTATAAAAATTTTCAAAATTTAATTATAAATTATTTAAAATAATTAAAAATTATATTATACGAATCTATTCATTCGAATAATGAAAAAATGACATCATAAAATTAAAAAGGATAAACATTTTAAGTACTGAATAAGAATTTAATATTTTGTATGAAGGCATGTATCAGAATTCAGAATGACTTTAATTTGATTATAAATTGATTAATAAATATGACACAAATGTAAGTTATTTAATAAAAATTTGTGAAATATAAATAAAGAATATAAACTATGATTTATTTAAGAAATTATTAAAAATTATTCATTGGAATTTGAGAAAAAGTAATTTTTATTAAAATTATCGGAAAATTTCAACTGAAATTTTATAAAAAAATTTAAATATTTGTTAAATTTAATAATAAATGGTAAATATATAAAATATTTTAGGTAGAAAAAAATGTATACTTTCGATATTTGACAGAAATGATGACAAAAATATTTGTATAAATTTTATACAATTAATTAATTGAAAAAAAGCTGAACAAAAAATGAGAAGAATTTGAAGAAATGCAAACAAAAAATTAAGAAGAGTCTACATTCAGATGCTCACGAGTTAACATGGTATGTATGTTGTTAACGGTTGGATAAAGTACAACAAAGTACATGTACAATATTAAATTGCAACTAGCAAATATACAATCATTACATATACATAACTAACTAAGTGTATCTCGTTTTTATAGAAGGCAGATTACAAGTGTGTTACGGTTGTTAATTTTTGTTTATTTTAAAAAGTTTTGATTTTTGAGTGGTAAAATTAATATTTGCTTCAAGAAGATTTTCAATAATAGTGAAAAAAAAAAGTGAAAGTATGGCAGAAACAGGAAATACAGAAGCAGCTGCTGCAGCTACCAATGTTGAGGCAAAAAAGTCAAAAAAGACTTCATCTGGTGGACCTAAGAAGCCAAAAAGCAAGCCTACTCATCCTCCAACAGCCCAAATGGTAGATAATGCAATTAAAACATTGAAAGAAAGAGGTGGTTCTTCGTTATCTGCTATCAAGAAATTCTTAGCTGTAAATTACAAGGTTGATACCGAAAAATTAGCTCCATTTATTAGGAAGTATTTGAAAAGCGCTGTTGCTAGTGGTAAATTAATTCAGACAAAAGGCAAAGGTGCATCTGGTTCATTCAAATTACCAAGCTTAGCTAAAACGAAAACTGAAGGTAATAAAACCACTGTGAATAAGAAATCTGCAGCAAAGAAATCAGAAAATAAATCAAAAGAGAAAGCAATTAAAAGCGAAAAAAAGAAGAGTGATAAAAAGAAAACTGAAAAGAAAAAAGCAGCTACTTCTGCAGCTAAAGGTGCTAAAAAAGCCGGCTCTCCAAAGGCAAAACCTTCAAAACCAAAACAACAAAAACCTAAAAAAGAGAAAACGGCAAAAGCAGCTCCAAAAACACCAAAAGCTCCAAAACCGAAAAAACTTGCAGCCCCAAAAAAGACAACCGCCAAGAAAGCAGCGAAAAAATAAATTCTTCGCATTAAGAATCTACTTAAATCAATACGTAACCACTGGAAAAAGTGGAGATAGAAAAACATGGCTAAAAGTCATATTTTTAAGACAGAAGTAAAAATCAAAAAGCATATAAGCCCTTTTCAGGGCTACAAATTATATAAACGAAGAGTTTACATATACATATTACACATGTTATACTAATACACAATCAATACAAATAGTTTTTTCTTAAGATTTTTCATAAAATGAAATTATCAAGTATGTGATTCTGATAAAATGTATTTTATAAATTATATGCGACGTAGAATATTTTGTTCTTTTTATTTTTTTATTAGAAAATTTTATTATATATTATTTTTTTATTAGAAAATTTTATTTTATAATATTTTTTACTCCTTTCTAATTTTATAACAAAATTTTTCATATTACCGCCATTTCATATTATTTAAGTATACAGTAGATCCTTATTAGCCCATTACATCAATACAAAAACAACAAAAAATTGATAAAGGTGTGTACATATAAAAGCGTATGTATGTACATTGTACATAATATAAATGTCCATGTAGATTTTGTATGTACATTTATAAAAATTTTCAAAATTTAATTATAAATTATTTAAAATAATTAAAAATTATATTATACGAATCTATTCATTCGAATAATGAAAAAATGACATCATAAAATTAAAAAGGATAAACATTTTAAGTACTGAATAAGAATTTAATATTTTGTATGAAGGCATGTATCAGAATTCAGAATGACTTTAATTTGATTATAAATTGATTAATAAATATGACACAAATGTAAGTTATTTAATAAAAATTTGTGAAATATAAATAAAGAATATAAACTATGATTTATTTAAGAAATTATTAAAAATTATTCATTGGAATTTGAGAAAAAGTAATTTTTATTAAAATTATCGGAAAATTTCAACTGAAATTTTATAAAAAAATTTAAATATTTGTTTAATTTGATAATAAATGGTAAATATATAAAATATTTTAGGTAGAAAAAAATGTATACTTTCGATATTTGACAGAAACGATGACAAAAATATTTGTATAAATTTTATACAATTAATTAATTGAAAAAAAGCTGAACAAAAAATGAGAAGAATTTGAAGAAATGCAAACAAAAAATTAAGAAGAGTCTACATTCAGATGCTCACGAGTTAACATGGTATGTATGTTGTTAACGGTTGGATAAAGTACAACAAAGTACATGTACAATATTAAATTGCAACTAGCAAATATACAATCATTACATATACATAACTAACTAAGTGTATCTCGTTTTTATAGAAGGCAGATTACAAGTGTGTTACGGTTGTTAATTTTTGTTTATTTTAAAAAGTTTTGATTTTTGAGTGGTAAAATTAATATTTGCTTCAAGAAGATTTTCAATAATAGTGAAAAAAAAAAGTGAAAGTATGGCAGAAACAGGAAATACAGAAGCAGCTGCTGCAGCTACCAATGTTGAGGCAAAAAAGTCAAAAAAGACTTCATCTGGTGGACCTAAGAAGCCAAAAAGCAAGCCTACTCATCCTCCAACAGCCCAAATGGTAGATAATGCAATTAAAACATTGAAAGAAAGAGGTGGTTCTTCGTTATCTGCTATCAAGAAATTCTTAGCTGTAAATTACAAGGTTGATACCGAAAAATTAGCTCCATTTATTAGGAAGTATTTGAAAAGCGCTGTTGCTAGTGGTAAATTAATTCAGACAAAAGGCAAAGGTGCATCTGGTTCATTCAAATTACCAAGCTTAGCTAAAACGAAAACTGAAGGTAATAAAACCACTGTGAATAAGAAATCTGCAGCAAAGAAATCAGAAAATAAATCAAAAGAGAAAGCAATTAAAAGCGAAAAAAAGAAGAGTGATAAAAAGAAAACTGAAAAGAAAAAAGCAGCTACTTCTGCAGCTAAAGGTGCTAAAAAAGCCGGCTCTCCAAAGGCAAAACCTTCAAAACCAAAACAACAAAAACCTAAAAAAGAGAAAACGGCAAAAGCAGCTCCAAAAACACCAAAAGCTCCAAAACCGAAAAAACTTGCAGCCCCAAAAAAGACAACCGCCAAGAAAGCAGCGAAAAAATAAATTCTTCGCATTAAGAATCTACTTAAATCAATACGTAACCACTGGAAAAAGTGGAGATAGAAAAACATGGCTAAAAGTCATATTTTTAAGACAGAAGTAAAAATCAAAAAGCATATAAGCCCTTTTCAGGGCTACAAATTATATAAACGAAGAGTTTACATATACATATTACACATGTTATACTAATACACAATCAATACAAATAGTTTTTTCTTAAGATTTTTCATAAAATGAAATTATCAAGTATGTGATTCTGATAAAATGTATTTTATAAATTATATGCGACGTAGAATATTTTGTTCTTTTTATTTTTTTATTAGAAAATTTTATTATATAATATTTTTTTATTAGAAAATTTTATTTTATAATATTTTTTACTCCTTTCTAATTTTATAACAAAATTTTTCATATTACCGCCATTTCATATTATTTAAGTATACAGTAGATCCTTATTAGCCCATTACATCAATACAAAAACAACAAAAAATTGATAAAGGTGTGTACATATAAAAGCGTATGTATGTACATAATATAAATGTCCATGTAGATTTTGTATGTACATTTATAAAAATTTTCAAAATTTAATTATAAATTATTTAAAATAATTAAAAATTATATTATACGAATCTATTCATTCGAATAATGAAAAAATGACATCATAAAATTAAAAAGGATAAACATTTTAAGTACTGAATAAGAATTTAATATTTTGTATGAAGGCATGTATCAGAATTCAGAATGACTTTAATTTGATTATAAATTGATTAATAAATATGACACAAATGTAAGTTATTTAATAAAAATTTGTGAAATATAAATAAAGAATATAAACTATGATTTATTTAAGAAATTATTAAAAATTATTCATTGGAATTTGAGAAAAAGTAATTTTTATTAAAATTATCGGAAAATTTCAACTGAAATTTTATAAAAAAATTTAAATATTTGTTAAATTTAATAATAAATGGTAAATATATAAAATATTTTAGGTAGAAAAAAATGTATACTTTCGATATTTGACAGAAATGATGACAAAAATATTTGTATAAATTTTATACAATTAATTAATTGAAAAAAAGCTGAACAAAAAATGAGAAGAATTTGAAGAAATGCAAACAAAAAATTAAGAAGAGTCTACATTCAGATGCTCACGAGTTAACATGGTATGTATGTTGTTAACGGTTAGATAAAGTACAACAAAGTACATGTACAATATTAAATTGCAACTAGCAAATATACAATCATTACATATACATAACTAACTAAGTGTATCTCGTTTTTATAGAAGGTAGATTACAAGTGTGTTACGGTTGTTAATTTTTGTTTATTTTAAAAAGTTTTGATTTTTGAGTGGTAAAATTAATATTTGCTTCAAGAAGATTTTCAATAATAGTGAAAAAAAAAAGTTAAAGTATGGCAGAAACAGGAAATACAGAAGCAGCTGCTGCAGCTACCAATGTTGAGGCAAAAAAGTCAAAAAAGACTTCATCTGGTGGACCTAAGAAGCCAAAAAGCAAGCCTACTCATCCTCCAACAGCCCAAATGGTAGATAATGCAATTAAAACATTGAAAGAAAGAGGTGGTTCTTCGTTATCTGCTATCAAGAAATTCTTAGCTGTAAATTACAAGGTTGATACCGAAAAATTAGCTCCATTTATTAGGAAGTATTTGAAAAGCGCTGTTGCTAGTGGTAAATTAATTCAGACAAAAGGCAAAGGTGCATCTGGTTCATTCAAATTACCAAGCTTAGCTAAAACGAAAACTGAAGGTAATAAAACCACTGTGAATAAGAAATCTGCAGCAAAGAAATCAGAAAATAAATCAAAAGAGAAAGCAATTAAAAGCGAAAAAAAGAAGAGTGATAAAAAGAAAACTGAAAAGAAAAAAGCAGCTACTTCTGCAGCTAAAGGTGCTAAAAAAGCCGGCTCTCCAAAGGCAAAACCTTCAAAACCAAAACAACAAAAACCTAAAAAAGAGAAAACGGCAAAAGCAGCTCCAAAAACACCAAAAGCTCCAAAACCGAAAAAACTTGCAGCCCCAAAAAAGACAACCGCCAAGAAAGCAGCGAAAAAATAAATTCTTCGCATTAAGAATCTACTTAAATCAATACGTAACCACTGGAAAAAGTGGAGATAGAAAAACATGGCTAAAAGTCATATTTTTAAGACAGAAGTAAAAATCAAAAAGCATATAAGCCCTTTTCAGGGCTACAAATTATATAAACGAAGAGTTTACATATACATATTACACATGTTATACTAATACACAATCAATACAAATAGTTTTTTCTTAAGATTTTTCATAAAATGAAATTATCAAGTATGTGATTCTGATAAAATGTATTTTATAAATTATATGCGACGTAGAATATTTTGTTCTTTTTATTTTTTTATTAGAAAATTTTATTATATATTATTTTTTTATTAGAAAATTTTATTTTATAATATTTTTTACTCCTTTCTAATTTTATAACAAAATTTTTCATATTACCGCCATTTCATATTATTTAAGTATACAGTAGATCCTTATTAGCCCATTACATCAATACAAAAACAAAAAAAAATTGATAAAGGTGTGTACATATAAAAGCGTATGTATGTACATAATATAAATGTCCATGTAGATTTTGTATGTACATTTATAAAAATTTTCAAAATTTAATTATAAATTATTTAAAATAATTAAAAATTATATTATACGAATCTATTCATTCGAATAATGAAAAAATGACATCATAAAATTAAAAAGGATAAACATTTTAAGTACTGAATAAGAATTTAATATTTTGTATGAAGGCATGTATCAGAATTCAGAATGACTTTAATTTGATTATAAATTGATTAATAAATATGACACAAATGTAAGTTATTTAATAAAAATTTGTGAAATATAAATAAAGAATATAAACTATGATTTATTTAAGAAATTATTAAAAATTATTCATTGGAATTTGAGAAAAAGTAATTTTTATTAAAATTATCGGAAAATTTCAACTGAAATTTTATAAAAAAATTTAAATATTTGTTAAATTTAATAATAAATGGTAAATATATAAAATATTTTAGGTAGAAAAAAATGTATACTTTCGATATTTGACAGAAATGATGACAAAAATATTTGTATAAATTTTATACAATTAATTAATTGAAAAAAAGCTGAACAAAAAATGAGAAGAATTTGAAGAAATGCAAACAAAAAATTAAGAAGAGTCTACATTCAGATGCTCACGAGTTAACATGGTATGTATGTTGTTAACGGTTAGATAAAGTACAACAAAGTACATGTACAATATTAAATTGCAACTAGCAAATATACAATCATTACATATACATAACTAACTAAGTGTATCTCGTTTTTATAGAAGGTAGATTACAAGTGTGTTACGGTTGTTAATTTTTGTTTATTTTAAAAAGTTTTGATTTTTGAGTGGTAAAATTAATATTTGCTTCAAGAAGATTTTCAATAATAGTGAAAAAAAAAAGTTAAAGTATGGCAGAAACAGGAAATACAGAAGCAGCTGCTGCAGCTACCAATGTTGAGGCAAAAAAGTCAAAAAAGACTTCATCTGGTGGACCTAAGAAGCCAAAAAGCAAGCCTACTCATCCTCCAACAGCCCAAATGGTAGATAATGCAATTAAAACATTGAAAGAAAGAGGTGGTTCTTCGTTATCTGCTATCAAGAAATTCTTAGCTGTAAATTACAAGGTTGATACCGAAAAATTAGCTCCATTTATTAGGAAGTATTTGAAAAGCGCTGTTGCTAGTGGTAAATTAATTCAGACAAAAGGCAAAGGTGCATCTGGTTCATTCAAATTACCAAGCTTAGCTAAAACGAAAACTGAAGGTAATAAAACCACTGTGAATAAGAAATCTGCAGCAAAGAAATCAGAAAATAAATCAAAAGAGAAAGCAATTAAAAGCGAAAAAAAGAAGAGTGATAAAAAGAAAACTGAAAAGAAAAAAGCAGCTACTTCTGCAGCTAAAGGTGCTAAAAAAGCCGGCTCTCCAAAGGCAAAACCTTCAAAACCAAAACAACAAAAACCTAAAAAAGAGAAAACGGCAAAAGCAGCTCCAAAAACACCAAAAGCTTCAAAACCGAAAAAACTTGCAGCCCCAAAAAAGACAACCGCCAAGAAAGCAGCGAAAAAATAAATTCTTCGCATTAAGAATCTACTTAAATCAATACGTAACCACTGGAAAAAGTGGAAATAGAAAAACATGGCTAAAAGTCATATTTTTAAGACAGAAGTAAAAATCAAAAAGCATATAAGCCCTTTTCAGGGCTACAAATTATATAAACGAAGAGTTTACATATACATATTACACATGTTATACTAATACACAATCAATACAAATAGTTTTTTCTTAAGATTTTTCATAAAATGAAATTATCAAGTATGTGATTCTGATAAAATGTATTTTATAAATTATATGCGACGTAGAATATTTTGTTCTTTTTATTTTTTTATTAGAAAATTTTATTTTATAATATTTTTTACTCCTTTCTAATTTTATAACAAAATTTTTCATATTACCGCCATTTCATATTATTTAAGTATACAGTAGATCCTTATTAGCCCATTACATCAATACAAAAACAACAAAAAATTGATAAAGGTGTGTACATATAAAAGCGTATGTATGTACATTGTACATAATATAAATGTCCATGTAGATTTTGTATGTACATTTATAAAAATTTTCAAAATTTAATTATAAATTATTTAAAATAATTAAAAATTATATTATACGAATCTATTCATTCGAATAATGAAAAAATGACATCATAAAATTAAAAAGGATAAACATTTTAAGTACTGAATAAGAATTTAATATTTTGTATGAAGGCATGTATCAGAATTCAGAATGACTTTAATTTGATTATAAATTGATTAATAAATATGACACAAATGTAAGTTATTTAATAAAAATTTGTGAAATATAAATAAAGAATATAAACTATGATTTATTTAAGAAATTATTAAAAATTATTCATTGGAATTTGAGAAAAAGTAATTTTTATTAAAATTATCGGAAAATTTCAACTGAAATTTTATAAAAAAATTTAAATATTTGTTAAATTTAATAATAAATGGTAAATATATAAAATATTTTAGGTAGAAAAAAATGTATACTTTCGATATTTGACAGAAATGATGACAAAAATATTTGTATAAATTTTATACAATTAATTAATTGAAAAAAAGCTGAACAAAAAATGAGAAGAATTTGAAGAAATGCAAACAAAAAATTAAGAAGAGTCTACATTCAGATGCTCACGAGTTAACATGGTATGTATGTTGTTAACGGTTGGATAAAGTACAACAAAGTACATGTACGATATTAAATTGCAACTAGCAAATATACAATCATTACATATACATAACTAACTAAGTGTATCTCGTTTTTATAGAAGGCAGATTACAAGTGTGTTACGGTTGTTAATTTTTGTTTATTTTAAAAAGTTTTGATTTTTGAGTGGTAAAATTAATATTTGCTTCAAGAAGATTTTCAATAATAGTGAAAAAAAAAAGTTAAAGTATGGCAGAAACAGGAAATACAGAAGCAGCTGCTGCAGCTACCAATGTTGAGGCAAAAAAGTCAAAAAAGACTTCATCTGGTGGACCTAAGAAGCCAAAAAGCAAGCCTACTCATCCTCCAACAGCCCAAATGGTAGATAATGCAATTAAAACATTGAAAGAAAGAGGTGGTTCTTCGTTATCTGCTATCAAGAAATTCTTAGCTGTAAATTACAAGGTTGATACCGAAAAATTAGCTCCATTTATTAGGAAGTATTTGAAAAGCGCTGTTGCTAGTGGTAAATTAATTCAGACAAAAGGCAAAGGTGCATCTGGTTCATTCAAATTACCAAGCTTAGCTAAAACGAAAACTGAAGGTAATAAAACCACTGTGAATAAGAAATCTGCAGCAAAGAAATCAGAAAATAAATCAAAAGAGAAAGCAATTAAAAGCGAAAAAAAGAAGAGTGATAAAAAGAAAACTGAAAAGAAAAAAGCAGCTACTTCTGCAGCTAAAGGTGCTAAAAAAGCCGGCTCTCCAAAGGCAAAACCTTCAAAACCAAAACAACAAAAACCTAAAAAAGAGAAAACGGCAAAAGCAGCTCCAAAAACACCAAAAGCTCCAAAACCGAAAAAACTTGCAGCCCCAAAAAAGACAACCGCCAAGAAAGCAGCGAAAAAATAAATTCTTCGCATTAAGAATCTACTTAAATCAATACGTAACCACTGGAAAAAGTGGAGATAGAAAAACATGGCTAAAAGTCATATTTTTAAGACAGAAGTAAAAATCAAAAAGCATATAAGCCCTTTTCAGGGCTACAAATTATATAAACGAAGAGTTTACATATACATATTACACATGTTATACTAATACACAATCAATACAAATAGTTTTTTCTTAAGATTTTTCATAAAATGAAATTATCAAGTATGTGATTCTGATAAAATGTATTTTATAAATTATATGCGACGTAGAATATTTTGTTCTTTTTATTTTTTTATTAGAAAATTTTATTATATAATATTTTTTACTCCTTTCTAATTTTATAACAAAATTTTTCATATTACCGCCATTTCATATTATTTAAGTATACAGTAGATCCTTATTAGCCCATTACATCAATACAAAAACAACAAAAAATTGATAAAGGTGTGTACATATAAAAGCGTATGTATGTACATTGTACATAATATAAATGTCCATGTAGATTTTGTATGTACATTTATAAAAATTTTCAAAATTTAATTATAAATTATTTAAAATAATTAAAAATTATATTATACGAATCTATTCATTCGAATAATGAAAAAATGACATCATAAAATTAAAAAGGATAAACATTTTAAGTACTGAATAAGAATTTAATATTTTGTATGAAGGCATGTATCAGAATTCAGAATGACTTTAATTTGATTATAAATTGATTAATAAATATGACACAAATGTAAGTTATTTAATAAAAATTTGTGAAATATAAATAAAGAATATAAACTATGATTTATTTAAGAAATTATTAAAAATTATTCATTGGAATTTGAGAAAAAGTAATTTTTATTAAAATTATCGGAAAATTTCAACTGAAATTTTATAAAAAAATTTAAATATTTGTTTAATTTAATAATAAATGGTAAATATATAAAATATTTTAGGTAGAAAAAAATGTATACTTTCGATATTTGACAGAAATGATGACAAAAATATTTGTATAAATTTTATACAATTAATTAATTGAAAAAAAGCTGAACAAAAAATGAGAAGAATTTGAAGAAATGCAAACAAAAAATTAAGAAGAGTCTACATTCAGATGCTCACGAGTTAACATGGTATGTATGTTGTTAACGGTTGGATAAAGTACAACAAAGTACATGTACGATATTAAATTGCAACTAGCAAATATACAATCATTACATATACATAACTAACTAAGTGTATCTCGTTTTTATAGAAGGCAGATTACAAGTGTGTTACGGTTGTTAATTTTTGTTTATTTTAAAAAGTTTTGATTTTTGAGTGGTAAAATTAATATTTGCTTCAAGAAGATTTTCAATAATAGTGAAAAAAAAAAGTTAAAGTATGGCAGAAACAGGAAATACAGAAGCAGCTGCTGCAGCTACCAATGTTGAGGCAAAAAAGTCAAAAAAGACTTCATCTGGTGGACCTAAGAAGCCAAAAAGCAAGCCTACTCATCCTCCAACAGCCCAAATGGTAGATAATGCAATTAAAACATTGAAAGAAAGAGGTGGTTCTTCGTTATCTGCTATCAAGAAATTCTTAGCTGTAAATTACAAGGTTGATACCGAAAAATTAGCTCCATTTATTAGGAAGTATTTGAAAAGCGCTGTTGCTAGTGGTAAATTAATTCAGACAAAAGGCAAAGGTGCATCTGGTTCATTCAAATTACCAAGCTTAGCTAAAACGAAAACTGAAGGTAATAAAACCACTGTGAATAAGAAATCTGCAGCAAAGAAATCAGAAAATAAATCAAAAGAGAAAGCAATTAAAAGCGAAAAAAAGAAGAGTGATAAAAAGAAAACTGAAAAGAAAAAAGCAGCTACTTCTGCAGCTAAAGGTGCTAAAAAAGCCGGCTCTCCAAAGGCAAAACCTTCAAAACCAAAACAACAAAAACCTAAAAAAGAGAAAACGGCAAAAGCAGCTCCAAAAACACCAAAAGCTCCAAAACCGAAAAAACTTGCAGCCCCAAAAAAGACAACCGCCAAGAAAGCAGCGAAAAAATAAATTCTTCGCATTAAGAATCTACTTAAATCAATACGTAACCACTGGAAAAAGTGGAGATAGAAAAACATGGCTAAAAGTCATATTTTTAAGACAGAAGTAAAAATCAAAAAGCATATAAGCCCTTTTCAGGGCTACAAATTATATAAACGAAGAGTTTACATATACATATTACACATGTTATACTAATACACAATCAATACAAATAGTTTTTTCTTAAGATTTTTCATAAAATGAAATTATCAAGTATGTGATTCTGATAAAATGTATTTTATAAATTATATGCGACGTAGAATATTTTGTTCTTTTTATTTTTTTATTAGAAAATTTTATTATATAATATTTTTTTATTAGAAAATTTTATTTTATAATATTTTTTACTCCTTTCTAATTTTATAACAAAATTTTTCATATTACCGCCATTTCATATTATTTAAGTATACAGTAGATCCTTATTAGCCCATTACATCAATACAAAAACAACAAAAAATTGATAAAGGTGTGTACATATAAAAGCGTATGTATGTACATTGTACATAATATAAATGTCCATGTAGATTTTGTATGTACATTTATAAAAATTTTCAAAACTTAATTATAAATTATTTAAAATAATTAAAAATTATATTATACGAATCTATTCATTCGAATAATGAAAAAATGACATCATAAAATTAAAAAGGATAAACATTTTAAGTACTGAATAAGAATTTAATATTTTGTATGAAGGCATGTATCAGAATTCAGAATGACTTTAATTTGATTATAAATTGATTAATAAATATGACACAAATGTAAGTTATTTAATAAAAATTTGTGAAATATAAATAAAGAATATAAACTATGATTTATTTAAGAAATTATTAAAAATTATTCATTGGAATTTGAGAAAAAGTAATTTTTATTAAAATTATCGGAAAATTTCAACTGAAATTTTATAAAAAAATTTAAATATTTGTTTAATTTGATAATAAATGGTAAATATATAAAATATTTTAGGTAGAAAAAAATGTATACTTTCGATATTTGACAGAAACGATGACAAAAATATTTGTATAAATTTTATACAATTAATTAATTGAAAAAAAGCTGAACAAAAAATGAGAAGAATTTGAAGAAATGCAAACAAAAAATTAAGAAGAGTCTACATTCAGATGCTCACGAGTTAACATGGTGTGTATGTTGTTAACGGTTGGATAAAGTACAACAAAGTACATGTACAATATTAAATTGCAACTAGCAAATATACAATCATTACATATACATAACTAACTAAGTGTATCTCGTTTTTATAGAAGGCAGATTACAAGTGTGTTACGGTTGTTAATTTTTGTTTATTTTAAAAAGTTTTGATTTTTGAGTGGTAAAATTAATATTTGCTTCAAGAAGATTTTCAATAATAGTGAAAAAAAAAAAGTTAAAGTATGGCAGAAACAGGAAATACAGAAGCAGCTGCTGCAGCTACCAATGTTGAGGCAAAAAAGTCAAAAAAGACTTCATCTGGTGGACCTAAGAAGCCAAAAAGCAAGCCTACTCATCCTCCAACAGCCCAAATGGTAGATAATGCAATTAAAACATTGAAAGAAAGAGGTGGTTCTTCGTTATCTGCTATCAAGAAATTCTTAGCTGTAAATTACAAGGTTGATACCGAAAAATTAGCTCCATTTATTAGGAAGTATTTGAAAAGCGCTGTTGCTAGTGGTAAATTAATTCAGACAAAAGGCAAAGGTGCATCTGGTTCATTCAAATTACCAAGCTTAGCTAAAACGAAAACTGAAGGTAATAAAACCACTGTGAATAAGAAATCTGCAGCAAAGAAATCAGAAAATAAATCAAAAGAGAAAGCAATTAAAAGCGAAAAAAAGAAGAGTGATAAAAAGAAAACTGAAAAGAAAAAAGCAGCTACTTCTGCAGCTAAAGGTGCTAAAAAAGCCGGCTCTCCAAAGGCAAAACCTTCAAAACCAAAACAACAAAAACCTAAAAAAGAGAAAACGGCAAAAGCAGCTCCAAAAACACCAAAAGCTCCAAAACCGAAAAAACTTGCAGCCCCAAAAAAGACAACCGCCAAGAAAGCAGCGAAAAAATAAATTCTTCGCATTAAGAATCTACTTAAATCAATACGTAACCACTGGAAAAAGTGGAGATAGAAAAACATGGCTAAAAGTCATATTTTTAAGACAGAAGTAAAAATCAAAAAGCATATAAGCCCTTTTCAGGGCTACAAATTATATAAACGAAGAGTTTACATATACATATTACACATGTTATACTAATACACAATCAATACAAATAGTTTTTTCTTAAGATTTTTCATAAAATGAAATTATCAAGTATGTGATTCTGATAAAATGTATTTTATAAATTATATGCGACGTAGAATATTTTGTTCTTTTTATTTTTTTATTAGAAAATTTTATTATATATTATTTTTTTATTAGAAAATTTTATTTTATAATATTTTTTACTCCTTTCTAATTTTATAACAAAATTTTTCATATTACCGCCATTTCATATTATTTAAGTATACAGTAGATCCTTATTAGCCCATTACATCAATACAAAAACAACAAAAAATTGATAAAGGTGTGTACATATAAAAGCGTATGTATGTACATTGTACATAATATAAATGTCCATGTAGATTTTGTATGTACATTTATAAAAATTTTCAAAATTTAATTATAAATTATTTAAAATAATTAAAAATTATATTATACGAATCTATTCATTCGAATAATGAAAAAATGACATCATAAAATTAAAAAGGATAAACATTTTAAGTACTGAATAAGAATTTAATATTTTGTATGAAGGCATGTATCAGAATTCAGAATGACTTTAATTTGATTATAAATTGATTAATAAATATGACACAAATGTAAGTTATTTAATAAAAATTTGTGAAATATAAATAAAGAATATAAACTATGATTTATTTAAGAAATTATTAAAAATTATTCATTGGAATTTGAGAAAAAGTAATTTTTATTAAAATTATCGGAAAATTTCAACTGAAATTTTATAAAAAAATTTAAATATTTGTTAAATTTAATAATAAATGGTAAATATATAAAATATTTTAGGTAGAAAAAAATGTATACTTTCGATATTTGACAGAAATGATGACAAAAATATTTGTATAAATTTTATACAATTAATTAATTGAAAAAAAGCTGAACAAAAAATGAGAAGAATTTGAAGAAATGCAAACAAAAAATTAAGAAGAGTCTACATTCAGATGCTCACGAGTTAACATGGTATGTATGTTGTTAACGGTTGGATAAAGTACAACAAAGTACATGTACAATATTAAATTGCAACTAGCAAATATACAATCATTACATATACATAACTAACTAAGTGTATCTCGTTTTTATAGAAGGCAGATTACAAGTGTGTTACGGTTGTTAATTTTTGTTTATTTTAAAAAGTTTTGATTTTTGAGTGGTAAAATTAATATTTGCTTCAAGAAGATTTTCAATAATAGTGAAAAAAAAAAGTTAAAGTATGGCAGAAACAGGAAATACAGAAGCAGCTGCTGCAGCTACCAATGTTGAGGCAAAAAAGTCAAAAAAGACTTCATCTGGTGGACCTAAGAAGCCAAAAAGCAAGCCTACTCATCCTCCAACAGCCCAAATGGTAGATAATGCAATTAAAACATTGAAAGAAAGAGGTGGTTCTTCGTTATCTGCTATCAAGAAATTCTTAGCTGTAAATTACAAGGTTGATACCGAAAAATTAGCTCCATTTATTAGGAAGTATTTGAAAAGCGCTGTTGCTAGTGGTAAATTAATTCAGACAAAAGGCAAAGGTGCATCTGGTTCATTCAAATTACCAAGCTTAGCTAAAACGAAAACTGAAGGTAATAAAACCACTGTGAATAAGAAATCTGCAGCAAAGAAATCAGAAAATAAATCAAAAGAGAAAGCAATTAAAAGCGAAAAAAAGAAGAGTGATAAAAAGAAAACTGAAAAGAAAAAAGCAGCTACTTCTGCAGCTAAAGGTGCTAAAAAAGCCGGCTCTCCAAAGGCAAAACCTTCAAAACCAAAACAACAAAAACCTAAAAAAGAGAAAACGGCAAAAGCAGCTCCAAAAACACCAAAAGCTCCAAAACCGAAAAAACTTGCAGCCCCAAAAAAGACAACCGCCAAGAAAGCAGCGAAAAAATAAATTCTTCGCATTAAGAATCTACTTAAATCAATACGTAACCACTGGAAAAAGTGGAGATAGAAAAACATGGCTAAAAGTCATATTTTTAAGACAGAAGTAAAAATCAAAAAGCATATAAGCCCTTTTCAGGGCTACAAATTATATAAACGAAGAGTTTACATATACATATTACACATGTTATACTAATACACAATCAATACAAATAGTTTTTTCTTAAGATTTTTCATAAAATGAAATTATCAAGTATGTGATTCTGATAAAATGTATTTTATAAATTATATGCGACGTAGAATATTTTGTTCTTTTTATTTTTTTATTAGAAAATTTTATTATATAATATTTTTTACTCCTTTCTAATTTTATAACAAAATTTTTCATATTACCGCCATTTCATATTATTTAAGTATACAGTAGATCCTTATTAGCCCATTACATCAATACAAAAACAACAAAAAATTGATAAAGGTGTGTACATATAAAAGCGTATGTATGTACATTGTACATAATATAAATGTCCATGTAGATTTTGTATGTACATTTATAAAAATTTTCAAAACTTAATTATAAATTATTTAAAATAATTAAATATTATATTATACGAATCTATTCATTCGAATAATGAAAAAATGACATCATAAAATTAAAAAGGATAAACATTTTAAGTACTGAATAAGAATTTAATATTTTGTATGAAGGCATGTATCAGAATTCAGAATGACTTTAATTTGATTATAAATTGATTAATAAATATGACACAAATGTAAGTTATTTAATAAAAATTTGTGAAATATAAATAAAGAATATAAACTATGATTTATTTAAGAAATTATTAAAAATTATTCATTGGAATTTGAGAAAAAGTAATTTTTATTAAAATTATCGGAAAATTTCAACTGAAATTTTATAAAAAAATTTAAATATTTGTTAAATTTAATAATAAATGGTAAATATATAAAATATTTTAGGTAGAAAAAAATGTATACTTTCGATATTTGACAGAAATGATGACAAAAATATTTGTATAAATTTTATACAATTAATTAATTGAAAAAAAGCTGAACAAAAAATGAGAAGAATTTGAAGAAATGCAAACAAAAAATTAAGAAGAGTCTACATTCAGATGCTCACGAGTTAACATGGTATGTATGTTGTTAACGGTTGGATAAAGTACAACAAAGTACATGTACAATATTAAATTGCAACTAGCAAATATACAATCATTACATATACATAACTAACTAAGTGTATCTCGTTTTTATAGAAGGCAGATTACAAGTGTGTTACGGTTGTTAATTTTTGTTTATTTTAAAAAGTTTTGATTTTTGAGTGGTAAAATTAATATTTGCTTCAAGAAGATTTTCAATAATAGTGAAAAAAAAAAGTTAAAGTATGGCAGAAACAGGAAATACAGAAGCAGCTGCTGCAGCTACCAATGTTGAGGCAAAAAAGTCAAAAAAGACTTCATCTGGTGGACCTAAGAAGCCAAAAAGCAAGCCTACTCATCCTCCAACAGCCCAAATGGTAGATAATGCAATTAAAACATTGAAAGAAAGAGGTGGTTCTTCGTTATCTGCTATCAAGAAATTCTTAGCTGTAAATTACAAGGTTGATACCGAAAAATTAGCTCCATTTATTAGGAAGTATTTGAAAAGCGCTGTTGCTAGTGGTAAATTAATTCAGACAAAAGGCAAAGGTGCATCTGGTTCATTCAAATTACCAAGCTTAGCTAAAACGAAAACTGAAGGTAATAAAACCACTGTGAATAAGAAATCTGCAGCAAAGAAATCAGAAAATAAATCAAAAGAGAAAGCAATTAAAAGCGAAAAAAAGAAGAGTGATAAAAAGAAAACTGAAAAGAAAAAAGCAGCTACTTCTGCAGCTAAAGGTGCTAAAAAAGCCGGCTCTCCAAAGGCAAAACCTTCAAAACCAAAACAACAAAAACCTAAAAAAGAGAAAACGGCAAAAGCAGCTCCAAAAACACCAAAAGCTCCAAAACCGAAAAAACTTGCAGCCCCAAAAAAGACAACCGCCAAGAAAGCAGCGAAAAAATAAATTCTTCGCATTAAGAATCTACTTAAATCAATACGTAACCACTGGAAAAAGTGGAGATAGAAAAACATGGCTAAAAGTCATATTTTTAAGACAGAAGTAAAAATCAAAAAGCATATAAGCCCTTTTCAGGGCTACAAATTATATAAACGAAGAGTTTACATATACATATTACACATGTTATACTAATACACAATCAATACAAATAGTTTTTTCTTAAGATTTTTCATAAAATGAAATTATCAAGTATGTGATTCTGATAAAATGTATTTTATAAATTATATGCGACGTAGAATATTTTGTTCTTTTTATTTTTTTATTAGAAAATTTTATTATATAATATTTTTTACTCCTTTCTAATTTTATAACAAAATTTTTCATATTACCGCCATTTCATATTATTTAAGTATACAGTAGATCCTTATTAGCCCATTACATCAATACAAAAACAACAAAAAATTGATAAAGGTGTGTACATATAAAAGCGTATGTATGTACATTGTACATAATATAAATGTCCATGTAGATTTTGTATGTACATTTATAAAAATTTTCAAAACTTAATTATAAATTATTTAAAATAATTAAATATTATATTATACGAATCTATTCATTCGAATAATGAAAAAATGACATCATAAAATTAAAAAGGATAAACATTTTAAGTACTGAATAAGAATTTAATATTTTGTATGAAGGCATGTATCAGAATTCAGAATGACTTTAATTTGATTATAAATTGATTAATAAATATGACACAAATGTAAGTTATTTAATAAAAATTTGTGAAATATAAATAAAGAATATAAACTATGATTTATTTAAGAAATTATTAAAAATTATTCATTGGAATTTGAGAAAAAGTAATTTTTATTAAAATTATCGGAAAATTTCAACTGAAATTTTATAAAAAAATTTAAATATTTGTTTAATTTAATAATAAATGGTAAATATATAAAATATTTTAGGTAGAAAAAAATGTATACTTTCGATATTTGACAGAAATGATGACAAAAATATTTGTATAAATTTTATACAATTAATTAATTGAAAAAAAGCTGAACAAAAAATGAGAAGAATTTGAAGAAATGCAAACAAAAAATTAAGAAGAGTCTACATTCAGATGCTCACGAGTTAACATGGTATGTATGTTGTTAACGGTTGGATAAAGTACAACAAAGTACATGTACGATATTAAATTGCAACTAGCAAATATACAATCATTACATATACATAACTAACTAAGTGTATCTCGTTTTTATAGAAGGCAGATTACAAGTGTGTTACGGTTGTTAATTTTTGTTTATTTTAAAAAGTTTTGATTTTTGAGTGGTAAAATTAATATTTGCTTCAAGAAGATTTTCAATAATAGTGAAAAAAAAAAGTTAAAGTATGGCAGAAACAGGAAATACAGAAGCAGCTGCTGCAGCTACCAATGTTGAGGCAAAAAAGTCAAAAAAGACTTCATCTGGTGGACCTAAGAAGCCAAAAAGCAAGCCTACTCATCCTCCAACAGCCCAAATGGTAGATAATGCAATTAAAACATTGAAAGAAAGAGGTGGTTCTTCGTTATCTGCTATCAAGAAATTCTTAGCTGTAAATTACAAGGTTGATACCGAAAAATTAGCTCCATTTATTAGGAAGTATTTGAAAAGCGCTGTTGCTAGTGGTAAATTAATTCAGACAAAAGGCAAAGGTGCATCTGGTTCATTCAAATTACCAAGCTTAGCTAAAACGAAAACTGAAGGTAATAAAACCACTGTGAATAAGAAATCTGCAGCAAAGAAATCAGAAAATAAATCAAAAGAGAAAGCAATTAAAAGCGAAAAAAAGAAGAGTGATAAAAAGAAAACTGAAAAGAAAAAAGCAGCTACTTCTGCAGCTAAAGGTGCTAAAAAAGCCGGCTCTCCAAAGGCAAAACCTTCAAAACCAAAACAACAAAAACCTAAAAAAGAGAAAACGGCAAAAGCAGCTCCAAAAACACCAAAAGCTCCAAAACCGAAAAAACTTGCAGCCCCAAAAAAGACAACCGCCAAGAAAGCAGCGAAAAAATAAATTCTTCGCATTAAGAATCTACTTAAATCAATACGTAACCACTGGAAAAAGTGGAGATAGAAAAACATGGCTAAAAGTCATATTTTTAAGACAGAAGTAAAAATCAAAAAGCATACAAGCCCTTTTCAGGGCTACAAATTATATAAACGAAGAGTTTACATATACATATTACACATGTTATACTAATACACAATCAATACAAATAGTTTTTTCTTAAGATTTTTCATAAAATGAAATTATCAAGTATGTGATTCTGATAAAATGTATTTTATAAATTATATGCGACGTAGAATATTTTGTTCTTTTTATTTTTTTATTAGAAAATTTTATTATATATTATTTTTTTATTAGAAAATTTTATTTTATAATATTTTTTACTCCTTTCTAATTTTATAACAAAATTTTTCATATTACCGCCATTTCATATTATTTAAGTATACAGTAGATCCTTATTAGCCCATTACATCAATACAAAAACAACAAAAAATTGATAAAGGTGTGTACATATAAAAGCGTATGTATGTACATTGTACATAATATAAATGTCCATGTAGATTTTGTATGTACATTTATAAAAATTTTCAAAATTTAATTATAAATTATTTAAAATAATTAAAAATTATATTATACGAATCTATTCATTCGAATAATGAAAAAATGACATCATAAAATTAAAAAGGATAAACATTTTAAGTACTGAATAAGAATTTAATATTTTGTATGAAGGCATGTATCAGAATTCAGAATGACTTTAATTTGATTATAAATTGATTAATAAATATGACACAAATGTAAGTTATTTAATAAAAATTTGTGAAATATAAATAAAGAATATAAACTATGATTTATTTAAGAAATTATTAAAAATTATTCATTGGAATTTGAGAAAAAGTAATTTTTATTAAAATTATCGGAAAATTTCAACTGAAATTTTATAAAAAAATTTAAATATTTGTTTAATTTAATAATAAATGGTAAATATATAAAATATTTTAGGTAGAAAAAAATGTATACTTTCGATATTTGACAGAAATGATGACAAAAATATTTGTATAAATTTTATACAATTAATTAATTGAAAAAAAGCTGAACAAAAAATGAGAAGAATTTGAAGAAATGCAAACAAAAAATTAAGAAGAGTCTACATTCAGATGCTCACGAGTTAACATGGTATGTATGTTGTTAACGGTTGGATAAAGTACAACAAAGTACATGTACGATATTAAATTGCAACTAGCAAATATACAATCATTACATATACATAACTAACTAAGTGTATCTCGTTTTTATAGAAGGCAGATTACAAGTGTGTTACGGTTGTTAATTTTTGTTTATTTTAAAAAGTTTTGATTTTTGAGTGGTAAAATTAATATTTGCTTCAAGAAGATTTTCAATAATAGTGAAAAAAAAAAGTGAAAGTATGGCAGAAACAGGAAATACAGAAGCAGCTGCTGCAGCTACCAATGTTGAGGCAAAAAAGTCAAAAAAGACTTCATCTGGTGGACCTAAGAAGCCAAAAAGCAAGCCTACTCATCCTCCAACAGCCCAAATGGTAGATAATGCAATTAAAACATTGAAAGAAAGAGGTGGTTCTTCGTTATCTGCTATCAAGAAATTCTTAGCTGTAAATTACAAGGTTGATACCGAAAAATTAGCTCCATTTATTAGGAAGTATTTGAAAAGCGCTGTTGCTAGTGGTAAATTAATTCAGACAAAAGGCAAAGGTGCATCTGGTTCATTCAAATTACCAAGCTTAGCTAAAACGAAAACTGAAGGTAATAAAACCACTGTGAATAAGAAATCTGCAGCAAAGAAATCAGAAAATAAATCAAAAGAGAAAGCAATTAAAAGCGAAAAAAAGAAGAGTGATAAAAAGAAAACTGAAAAGAAAAAAGCAGCTACTTCTGCAGCTAAAGGTGCTAAAAAAGCCGGCTCTCCAAAGGCAAAACCTTCAAAACCAAAACAACAAAAACCTAAAAAAGAGAAAACGGCAAAAGCAGCTCCAAAAACACCAAAAGCTCCAAAACCGAAAAAACTTGCAGCCCCAAAAAAGACAACCGCCAAGAAAGCAGCGAAAAAATAAATTCTTCGCATTAAGAATCTACTTAAATCAATACGTAACCACTGGAAAAAGTGGAGATAGAAAAACATGGCTAAAAGTCATATTTTTAAGACAGAAGTAAAAATCAAAAAGCATATAAGCCCTTTTCAGGGCTACAAATTATATAAACGAAGAGTTTACATATACATATTACACATGTTATACTAATACACAATCAATACAAATAGTTTTTTCTTAAGATTTTTCATAAAATGAAATTATCAAGTATGTGATTCTGATAAAATGTATTTTATAAATTATATGCGACGTAGAATATTTTGTTCTTTTTATTTTTTTATTAGAAAATTTTATTATATAATATTTTTTTATTAGAAAATTTTATTTTATAATATTTTTTACTCCTTTCTAATTTTATAACAAAATTTTTCATATTACCGCCATTTCATATTATTTAAGTATACAGTAGATCCTTATTAGCCCATTACATCAATACAAAGACAACAAAAAATTGATAAAGGTGTGTACATATAAAAGCGTATGTATGTACATAATATAAATGTCCATGTAGATTTTGTATGTACATTTATAAAAATTTTCAAAATTTAATTATAAATTATTTAAAATAATTAAAAATTATATTATACGAATCTATTCATTCGAATAATGAAAAAATGACATCATAAAATTAAAAAGGATAAACATTTTAAGTACTGAATAAGAATTTAATATTTTGTATGAAGGCATGTATCAGAATTCAGAATGACTTTAATTTGATTATAAATTGATTAATAAATATGACACAAATGTAAGTTATTTAATAAAAATTTGTGAAATATAAATAAAGAATATAAACTATGATTTATTTAAGAAATTATTAAAAATTATTCATTGGAATTTGAGAAAAAGTAATTTTTATTAAAATTATCGGAAAATTTCAACTGAAATTTTATAAAAAAATTTAAATATTTGTTAAATTTAATAATAAATGGTAAATATATAAAATATTTTAGGTAGAAAAAAATGTATACTTTCGATATTTGACAGAAATGATGACAAAAATATTTGTATAAATTTTATACAATTAATTAATTGAAAAAAAGCTGAACAAAAAATGAGAAGAATTTGAAGAAATGCAAACAAAAAATTAAGAAGAGTCTACATTCAGATGCTCACGAGTTAACATGGTATGTATGTTGTTAACGGTTGGATAAAGTACAACAAAGTACATGTACAATATTAAATTGCAACTAGCAAATATACAATCATTACATATACATAACTAACTAAGTGTATCTCGTTTTTATAGAAGGCAGATTACAAGTGTGTTACGGTTGTTAATTTTTGTTTATTTTAAAAAGTTTTGATTTTTGAGTGGTAAAATTAATATTTGCTTCAAGAAGATTTTCAATAATAGTGAAAAAAAAAAGTGAAAGTATGGCAGAAACAGGAAATACAGAAGCAGCTGCTGCAGCTACCAATGTTGAGGCAAAAAAGTCAAAAAAGACTTCATCTGGTGGACCTAAGAAGCCAAAAAGCAAGCCTACTCATCCTCCAACAGCCCAAATGGTAGATAATGCAATTAAAACATTGAAAGAAAGAGGTGGTTCTTCGTTATCTGCTATCAAGAAATTCTTAGCTGTAAATTACAAGGTTGATACCGAAAAATTAGCTCCATTTATTAGGAAGTATTTGAAAAGCGCTGTTGCTAGTGGTAAATTAATTCAGACAAAAGGCAAAGGTGCATCTGGTTCATTCAAATTACCAAGCTTAGCTAAAACGAAAACTGAAGGTAATAAAACCACTGTGAATAAGAAATCTGCAGCAAAGAAATCAGAAAATAAATCAAAAGAGAAAGCAATTAAAAGCGAAAAAAAGAAGAGTGATAAAAAGAAAACTGAAAAGAAAAAAGCAGCTACTTCTGCAGCTAAAGGTGCTAAAAAAGCCGGCTCTCCAAAGGCAAAACCTTCAAAACCAAAACAACAAAAACCTAAAAAAGAGAAAACGGCAAAAGCAGCTCCAAAAACACCAAAAGCTCCAAAACCGAAAAAACTTGCAGCCCCAAAAAAGACAACCGCCAAGAAAGCAGCGAAAAAATAAATTCTTCGCATTAAGAATCTACTTAAATCAATACGTAACCACTGGAAAAAGTGGAGATAGAAAAACATGGCTAAAAGTCATATTTTTAAGACAGAAGTAAAAATCAAAAAGCATATAAGCCCTTTTCAGGGCTACAAATTATATAAACGAAGAGTTTACATATACATATTACACATGTTATACTAATACACAATCAATACAAATAGTTTTTTCTTAAGATTTTTCATAAAATGAAATTATCAAGTATGTGATTCTGATAAAATGTATTTTATAAATTATATGCGACGTAGAATATTTTGTTCTTTTTATTTTTTTATTAGAAAATTTTATTATATATTATTTTTTTATTAGAAAATTTTATTTTATAATATTTTTTACTCCTTTCTAATTTTATAACAAAATTTTTCATATTACCGCCATTTCATATTATTTAAGTATACAGTAGATCCTTATTAGCCCATTACATCAATACAAAAACAACAAAAAATTGATAAAGGTGTGTACATATAAAAGCGTATGTATGTACATAATATAAATGTCCATGTAGATTTTGTATGTACATTTATAAAAATTTTCAAAATTTAATTATAAATTATTTAAAATAATTAAAAATTATATTATACGAATCTATTCATTCGAATAATGAAAAAATGACATCATAAAATTAAAAAGGATAAACATTTTAAGTACTGAATAAGAATTTAATATTTTGTATGAAGGCATGTATCAGAATTCAGAATGACTTTAATTTGATTATAAATTGATTAATAAATATGACACAAATGTAAGTTATTTAATAAAAATTTGTGAAATATAAATAAAGAATATAAACTATGATTTATTTAAGAAATTATTAAAAATTATTCATTGGAATTTGAGAAAAAGTAATTTTTATTAAAATTATCGGAAAATTTCAACTGAAATTTTATAAAAAAATTTAAATATTTGTTAAATTTAATAATAAATGGTAAATATATAAAATATTTTAGGTAGAAAAAAATGTATACTTTCGATATTTGACAGAAATGATGACAAAAATATTTGTATAAATTTTATACAATTAATTAATTGAAAAAAAGCTGAACAAAAAATGAGAAGAATTTGAAGAAATGCAAACAAAAAATTAAGAAGAGTCTACATTCAGATGCTCACGAGTTAACATGGTATGTATGTTGTTAACGGTTAGATAAAGTACAACAAAGTACATGTACAATATTAAATTGCAACTAGCAAATATACAATCATTACATATACATAACTAACTAAGTGTATCTCGTTTTTATAGAAGGCAGATTACAAGTGTGTTACGGTTGTTAATTTTTGTTTATTTTAAAAAGTTTTGATTTTTGAGTGGTAAAATTAATATTTGCTTCAAGAAGATTTTCAATAATAGTGAAAAAAAAAAGTGAAAGTATGGCAGAAACAGGAAATACAGAAGCAGCTGCTGCAGCTACCAATGTTGAGGCAAAAAAGTCAAAAAAGACTTCATCTGGTGGACCTAAGAAGCCAAAAAGCAAGCCTACTCATCCTCCAACAGCCCAAATGGTAGATAATGCAATTAAAACATTGAAAGAAAGAGGTGGTTCTTCGTTATCTGCTATCAAGAAATTCTTAGCTGTAAATTACAAGGTTGATACCGAAAAATTAGCTCCATTTATTAGGAAGTATTTGAAAAGCGCTGTTGCTAGTGGTAAATTAATTCAGACAAAAGGCAAAGGTGCATCTGGTTCATTCAAATTACCAAGCTTAGCTAAAACGAAAACTGAAGGTAATAAAACCACTGTGAATAAGAAATCTGCAGCAAAGAAATCAGAAAATAAATCAAAAGAGAAAGCAATTAAAAGCGAAAAAAAGAAGAGTGATAAAAAGAAAACTGAAAAGAAAAAAGCAGCTACTTCTGCAGCTAAAGGTGCTAAAAAAGCCGGCTCTCCAAAGGCAAAACCTTCAAAACCAAAACAACAAAAACCTAAAAAAG
The DNA here is from genome assembly GCA_939192795.1 of Bombylius discolor. Lineage (NCBI taxonomy): Eukaryota > Metazoa > Arthropoda > Insecta > Diptera > Bombyliidae > Bombylius > Bombylius discolor. Next base: position 24,630,176 of record OW584238.1, read on the forward strand.
AGAAAACGGCAAAAGCAGCTCCAAAAACACCAAAAGCTCCAAAACCGAAAAAACTTGCAGCCCCAAAAAAGACAACCGCCAAGAAAGCAGCGAAAAAATAAATTCTTCGCATTAAGAATCTACTTAAATCAATACGTAACCACTGGAAAAAGTGGAGATAGAAAAACATGGCTAAAAGTCATATTTTTAAGACAGAAGTAAAAATCAAAAAGCATATAAGCCCTTTTCAGGGCTACAAATTATATAAACGAAGAGTTTACATATACATATTACACATGTTATACTAATACACAATCAATACAAATAGTTTTTTCTTAAGATTTTTCATAAAATGAAATTATCAAGTATGTGATTCTGATAAAATGTATTTTATAAATTATATGCGACGTAGAATATTTTGTTCTTTTTATTTTTTTATTAGAAAATTTTATTATATAATATTTTTTTATTAGAAAATTTTATTTTATAATATTTTTTACTCCTTTCTAATTTTATAACAAAATTTTTCATATTACCGCCATTTCATATTATTTAAGTATACAGTAGATCCTTATTAGCCCATTACATCAATACAAAAACAACAAAAAATTGATAAAGGTGTGTACATATAAAAGCGTATGTATGTACATAATATAAATGTCCATGTAGATTTTGTATGTACATTTATAAAAATTTTCAAAATTTAATTATAAATTATTTAAAATAATTAAAAATTATATTATACGAATCTATTCATTCGAATAATGAAAAAATGACATCATAAAATTAAAAAGGATAAACATTTTAAGTACTGAATAAGAATTTAATATTTTGTATGAAGGCATGTATCAGAATTCAGAATGACTTTAATTTGATTATAAATTGATTAATAAATATGACACAAATGTAAGTTATTTAATAAAAATTTGTGAAATATAAATAAAGAATATAAACTATGATTTATTTAAGAAATTATTAAAAATTATTCATTGGAATTTGAGAAAAAGTAATTTTTATTAAAATTATCGGAAAATTTCAACTGAAATTTTATAAAAAAATTTAAATATTTGTTTAATTTAATAATAAATGGTAAATATATAAAATATTTTAGGTAGAAAAAAATGTATACTTTCGATATTTGACAGAAATGATGACAAAAATATTTGTATAAATTTTATACAATTAATTAATTGAAAAAAAGCTGAACAAAAAATGAGAAGAATTTGTAGAAATGCAAACAAAAAATTAAGAAGAGTCTACATTCAGATGCTCACGAGTTAACATGGTATGTATGTTGTTAACGGTTGGATAAAGTACAACAAAGTACATGTACGATATTAAATTGCAACTAGCAAATATACAATCATTACATATACATAACTAACTAAGTGTATCTCGTTTTTATAGAAGGCAGATTACAAGTGTGTTACGGTTGTTAATTTTTGTTTATTTTAAAAAGTTTTGATTTTTGAGTGGTAAAATTAATATTTGCTTCAAGAAGATTTTCAATAATAGTGAAAAAAAAAGTTAAAGTATGGCAGAAACAGGAAATACAGAAGCAGCTGCTGCAGCTACCAATGTTGAGGCAAAAAAGTCAAAAAAGACTTCATCTGGTGGACCTAAGAAGCCAAAAAGCAAGCCTACTCATCCTCCAACAGCCCAAATGGTAGATAATGCAATTAAAACATTGAAAGAAAGAGGTGGTTCTTCGTTATCTGCTATCAAGAAATTCTTAGCTGTAAATTACAAGGTTGATACCGAAAAATTAGCTCCATTTATTAGGAAGTATTTGAAAAGCGCTGTTGCTAGTGGTAAATTAATTCAGACAAAAGGCAAAGGTGCATCTGGTTCATTCAAATTACCAAGCTTAGCTAAAACGAAAACTGAAGGTAATAAAACCACTGTGAATAAGAAATCTGCAGCAAAGAAATCAGAAAATAAATCAAAAGAGAAAGCAATTAAAAGCGAAAAAAAGAAGAGTGATAAAAAGAAAACTGAAAAGAAAAAAGCAGCTACTTCTGCAGCTAAAGGTGCTAAAAAAGCCGGCTCTCCAAAGGCAAAACCTTCAAAACCAAAACAACAAAAACCTAAAAAAGAGAAAACGGCAAAAGCAGCTCCAAAAACACCAAAAGCTCCAAAACCGAAAAAACTTGCAGCCCCAAAAAAGACAACCGCCAAGAAAGCAGCGAAAAAATAAATTCTTCGCATTAAGAATCTACTTAAATCAATACGTAACCACTGGAAAAAGTGGAGATAGAAAAACATGGCTAAAAGTCATATTTTTAAGACAGAAGTAAAAATCAAAAAGCATATAAGCCCTTTTCAGGGCTACAAATTATATAAACGAAGAGTTTACATATACATATTACACATGTTATACTAATACACAATCAATACAAATAGTTTTTTCTTAAGATTTTTCATAAAATGAAATTATCAAGTATGTGATTCTGATAAAATGTATTTTATAAATTATATGCGACGTAGAATATTTTGTTCTTTTTATTTTTTTATTAGAAAATTTTATTATATAATATTTTTTACTCCTTTCTAATTTTATAACAAAATTTTTCATATTACCGCCATTTCATATTATTTAAGTATACAGTAGATCCTTATTAGCCCATTACATCAATACAAAAACAACAAAAAATTGATAAAGGTGTGTACATATAAAAGCGTATGTATGTACATTGTACATAATATAAATGTCCATGTAGATTTTGTATGTACATTTATAAAAATTTTCAAAACTTAATTATAAATTATTTAAAATAATTAAATATTATATTATACGAATCTATTCATTCGAATAATGAAAAAATGACATCATAAAATTAAAAAGGATAAACATTTTAAGTACTGAATAAGAATTTAATATTTTGTATGAAGGCATGTATCAGAATTCAGAATGACTTTAATTTGATTATAAATTGATTAATAAATATGACACAAATGTAAGTTATTTAATAAAAATTTGTGAAATATAAATAAAGAATATAAACTATGATTTATTTAAGAAATTATTAAAAATTATTCATTGGAATTTGAGAAAAAGTAATTTTTATTAAAATTATCGGAAAATTTCAACTGAAATTTTATAAAAAAATTTAAATATTTGTTAAATTTAATAATAAATGGTAAATATATAAAATATTTTAGGTAGAAAAAAATGTATACTTTCGATATTTGACAGAAATGATGACAAAAATATTTGTATAAATTTTATACAATTAATTAATTGAAAAAAAGCTGAACAAAAAATGAGAAGAATTTGAAGAAATGCAAACAAAAAATTAAGAAGAGTCTACATTCAGATGCTCACGAGTTAACATGGTATGTATGTTGTTAACGGTTGGATAAAGTACAACAAAGTACATGTACAATATTAAATTGCAACTAGCAAATATACAATCATTACATATACATAACTAACTAAGTGTATCTCGTTTTTATAGAAGGCAGATTACAAGTGTGTTACGGTTGTTAATTTTTGTTTATTTTAAAAAGTTGTGATTTTTGAGTGGTAAAATTAATATTTGCTTCAAGAAGATTTTCAATAATAGTGAAAAAAAAAAGTGAAAGTATGGCAGAAACAGGAAATACAGAAGCAGCTGCTGCAGCTACCAATGTTGAGGCAAAAAAGTCAAAAAAGACTTCATCTGGTGGACCTAAGAAGCCAAAAAGCAAGCCTACTCATCCTCCAACAGCCCAAATGGTAGATAATGCAATTAAAACATTGAAAGAAAGAGGTGGTTCTTCGTTATCTGCTATCAAGAAATTCTTAGCTGTAAATTACAAGGTTGATACCGAAAAATTAGCTCCATTTATTAGGAAGTATTTGAAAAGCGCTGTTGCTAGTGGTAAATTAATTCAGACAAAAGGCAAAGGTGCATCTGGTTCATTCAAATTACCAAGCTTAGCTAAAACGAAAACTGAAGGTAATAAAACCACTGTGAATAAGAAATCTGCAGCAAAGAAATCAGAAAATAAATCAAAAGAGAAAGCAATTAAAAGCGAAAAAAAGAAGAGTGATAAAAAGAAAACTGAAAAGAAAAAAGCAGCTACTTCTGCAGCTAAAGGTGCTAAAAAAGCCGGCTCTCCAAAGGCAAAACCTTCAAAACCAAAACAACAAAAACCTAAAAAAGAGAAAACGGCAAAAGCAGCTCCAAAAACACCAAAAGCTCCAAAACCGAAAAAACTTGCAGCCCCAAAAAAGACAACCGCCAAGAAAGCAGCGAAAAAATAAATTCTTCGCATTAAGAATCTACTTAAATCAATACGTAACCACTGGAAAAAGTGGAGATAGAAAAACATGGCTAAAAGTCATATTTTTAAGACAGAAGTAAAAATCAAAAAGCATATAAGCCCTTTTCAGGGCTACAAATTATATAAACGAAGAGTTTACATATACATATTACACATGTTATACTAATACACAATCAATACAAATAGTTTTTTCTTAAGATTTTTCATAAAATGAAATTATCAAGTATGTGATTCTGATAAAATGTATTTTATAAATTATATGCGACGTAGAATATTTTGTTCTTTTTATTTTTTTATTAGAAAATTTTATTATATAATATTTTTTTATTAGAAAATTTTATTTTATAATATTTTTTACTCCTTTCTAATTTTATAACAAAATTTTTCATATTACCGCCATTTCATATTATTTAAGTATACAGTAGATCCTTATTAGCCCATTACATCAATACAAAAACAACAAAAAATTGATAAAGGTGTGTACATATAAAAGCGTATGTATGTACATAATATAAATGTCCATGTAGATTTTGTATGTACATTTATAAAAATTTTCAAAATTTAATTATAAATTATTTAAAATAATTAAAAATTATATTATACGAATCTATTCATTCGAATAATGAAAAAATGACATCATAAAATTAAAAAGGATAAACATTTTAAGTACTGAATAAGAATTTAATATTTTGTATGAAGGCATGTATCAGAATTCAGAATGACTTTAATTTGATTATAAATTTATTAATAAATATGACACAAATGTAAGTTATTTAATAAAAATTTGTGAAATATAAATAAAGAATATAAACTATGATTTATTTAAGAAATTATTAAAAATTATTCATTGGAATTTGAGAAAAAGTAATTTTTATTAAAATTATCGGAAAATTTCAACTGAAATTTTATAAAAAAATTTAAATATTTGTTAAATTTAATAATAAATGGTAAATATATAAAATATTTTAGGTAGAAAAAAATGTATACTTTCGATATTTGACAGAAATGATGACAAAAATATTTGTATAAATTTTATACAATTAATTAATTGAAAAAAAAATGAACAAAAAATGAGAAGAATTTGAAGAAATGCAAACAAAAAATTAAGAAGAGTCTACATTCAGATGCTCACGAGTTAACATGGTATGTATGTTGTTAACGGTTGGATAAAGTACAACAAAGTACATGTACGATATTAAATTGCAACTAGCAAATATACAATCATTACATATACATAACTAACTAAGTGTATCTCGTTTTTATAGAAGGCAGATTACAAGTGTGTTACGGTTGTTAATTTTTGTTTATTTTAAAAAGTTTTGATTTTTGAGTGGTAAAATTAATATTTGCTTCAAGAAGATTTTCAATAATAGTGAAAAAAAAAAGTGAAAGTATGGCAGAAACAGGAAATACAGAAGCAGCTGCTGCAGCTACCAATGTTGAGGCAAAAAAGTCAAAAAAAACTTCATCTGGTGGACCTAAGAAGCCAAAAAGCAAGCCTACTCATCCTCCAACAGCCCAAATGGTAGATAATGCAATTAAAACATTGAAAGAAAGAGGTGGTTCTTCGTTATCTGCTATCAAGAAATTCTTAGCTGTAAATTACAAGGTTGATACCGAAAAATTAGCTCCATTTATTAGGAAGTATTTGAAAAGCGCTGTTGCTAGTGGTAAATTAATTCAGACAAAAGGCAAAGGTGCATCTGGTTCATTCAAATTACCAAGCTTAGCTAAAACGAAAACTGAAGGTAATAAAACCACTGTGAATAAGAAATCTGCAGCAAAGAAATCAGAAAATAAATCAAAAGAGAAAGCAATTAAAAGCGAAAAAAAGAAGAGTGATAAAAAGAAAACTGAAAAGAAAAAAGCAGCTACTTCTGCAGCTAAAGGTGCTAAAAAAGCCGGCTCTCCAAAGGCAAAACCTTCAAAACCAAAACAACAAAAACCTAAAAAAGAGAAAACGGCAAAAGCAGCTCCAAAAACACCAAAAGCTCCAAAACCGAAAAAACTTGCAGCCCCAAAAAAGACAACCGCCAAGAAAGCAGCGAAAAAATAAATTCTTCGCATTAAGAATCTACTTAAATCAATACGTAACCACTGGAAAAAGTGGAGATAGAAAAACATGGCTAAAAGTCATATTTTTAAGACAGAAGTAAAAATCAAAAAGCATATAAGCCCTTTTCAGGGCTACAAATTATATAAACGAAGAGTTTACATATACATATTACACATGTTATACTAATACACAATCAATACAAATAGTTTTTTCTTAAGATTTTTCATAAAATGAAATTATCAAGTATGTGATTCTGATAAAATGTATTTTATAAATTATATGCGACGTAGAATATTTTGTTCTTTTTATTTTTTTATTAGAAAATTTTATTATATAATATTTTTTTATTAGAAAATTTTATTTTATAATATTTTTTACTCCTTTCTAATTTTATAACAAAATTTTTCATATTACCGCCATTTCATATTATTTAAGTATACAGTAGATCCTTATTAGCCCATTACATCAATACAAAAACAACAAAAAATTGATAAAGGTGTGTACATATAAAAGCGTATGTATGTACATAATATAAATGTCTATGTAGATTTTGTATGTACATTTATAAAAATTTTCAAAATTTAATTATAAATTATTTAAAATAATTAAAAATTATATTATACGAATCTATTCATTCGAATAATGAAAAAATGACATCATAAAATTAAAAAGGATAAACATTTTAAGTACTGAATAAGAATTTAATATTTTGTATGAAGGCATGTATCAGAATTCAGAATGACTTTAATTTGATTATAAATTGATTAATAAATATGACACAAATGTAAGTTATTTAATAAAAATTTGTGAAATATAAATAAAGAATATAAACTATGATTTATTTAAGAAATTATTAAAAATTATTCATTGGAATTTGAGAAAAAGTAATTTTTATTAAAATTATCGGAAAATTTCAACTGAAATTTTATAAAAAAATTTAAATATTTGTTAAATTTAATAATAAATGGTAAATATATAAAATATTTTAGGTAGAAAAAAATGTATACTTTCGATATTTGACAGAAATGATGACAAAAATATTTGTATAAATTTTATACAATTAATTAATTGAAAAAAAGCTGAACAAAAAATGAGAAGAATTTGAAGAAATGCAAACAAAAAATTAAGAAGAGTCTACATTCAGATGCTCACGAGTTAACATGGTATGTATGTTGTTAACGGTTGGATAAAGTACAACAAAGTACATGTACGATATTAAATTGCAACTAGCAAATATACAATCATTACATATACATAACTAACTAAGTGTATCTCGTTTTTATAGAAGGCAGATTACAAGTGTGTTACGGTTGTTAATTTTTGTTTATTTTAAAAAGTTTTGATTTTTGAGTGGTAAAATTAATATTTGCTTCAAGAAGATTTTCAATAATAGTGAAAAAAAAAAGTTAAAGTATGGCAGAAACAGGAAATACAGAAGCAGCTGCTGCAGCTACCAATGTTGAGGCAAAAAAGTCAAAAAAGACTTCATCTGGTGGACCTAAGAAGCCAAAAAGCAAGCCTACTCATCCTCCAACAGACCAAATGGTAGATAATGCAATTAAAACATTGAAAGAAAGAGGTGGTTCTTCGTTATCTGCTATCAAGAAATTCTTAGCTGTAAATTACAAGGTTGATACCGAAAAATTAGCTCCATTTATTAGGAAGTATTTGAAAAGCGCTGTTGCTAGTGGTAAATTAATTCAGACAAAAGGCAAAGGTGCATCTGGTTCATTCAAATTACCAAGCTTAGCTAAAACGAAAACTGAAGGTAATAAAACCACTGTGAATAAGAAATCTGCAGCAAAGAAATCAGAAAATAAATCAAAAGAGAAAGCAATTAAAAGCGAAAAAAAGAAGAGTGATAAAAAGAAAACTGAAAAGAAAAAAGCAGCTACTTCTGCAGCTAAAGGTGCTAAAAAAGCCGGCTCTCCAAAGGCAAAACCTTCAAAACCAAAACAACAAAAACCTAAAAAAGAGAAAACGGCAAAAGCAGCTCCAAAAACACCAAAAGCTCCAAAACCGAAAAAACTTGCAGCCCCAAAAAAGACAACCGCCAAGAAAGCAGCGAAAAAATAAATTCTTCGCATTAAGAATCTACTTAAATCAATACGTAACCACTGGAAAAAGTGGAGATAGAAAAACATGGCTAAAAGTCATATTTTTAAGACAGAAGTAAAAATCAAAAAGCATATAAGCCCTTTTCAGGGCTACAAATTATATAAACGAAGAGTTTACATATACATATTACACATGTTATACTAATACACAATCAATACAAATAGTTTTTTCTTAAGATTTTTCATAAAATGAAATTATCAAGTATGTGATTCTGATAAAATGTATTTTATAAATTATATGCGACGTGGAATATTTTATTCTTTTTATTTTTTTATTAGAAAATTTTATTATTTAATATTTTTTACTCCTTTCTAATTTTATAACAAAATTTTTCATATTACCGCCATTTCATATTATTTAAGTATACAGTAGATCCTTATTAGCCCATTACATCAATACAAAAACAACAAAAAATTGATAAAGGTGTGTACATATAAAAGCGTATGTATGTACATAATATAAATGTCCATGTAGATTTTGTATGTACATTTATAAAAATTTTCAAAATTTAATTATAAATTATTTAAAATAATTAAAAATTATATTATACGAATCTATTCATTCGAATAATGAAAAAATGACATCATAAAATTAAAAAGGATAAACATTTTAAGTACTGAATAAGAATTTAATATTTTGTACGAAGGCATGTATCAGAATTCAGAATGACTTTAATTTGATTATAAATTGATTAATAAATATGACACAAATGTAAGTTATTTAATAAAAATTTGTGAAATATAAATAAAGAATATAAACTATGATTTATTTAAGAAATTATTAAAAATTATTCATTGGAATTTGAGAAAAAGTAATTTTTATTAAAATTATCGGAAAATTTCAACTGAAATTTTATAAAAAAATTTAAATATTTGTTAAATTTAATAATAAATGGTAAATATATAAGATATTTTAGGTAGAAAAAAATGTATACTTTCGATATTTGACAGAAATGATGACAAAAATATTTGTATAAATTTTATACAATTAATTAATTGAAAAAAAGCTGAACAAAAAATGAGAAGAATTTGAAGAAATGCAAACAAAAAATTAAGAAGAGTCTACATTCAGATGCTCACGAGTTAACATGGTATGTATGTTGTTAACGGTTGGATAAAGTACAACAAAGTACATGTACAATATTAAATTGCAACTAGCAAATATACAATCATTACATATACATAACTAATTAAGTGTATCTCGTTTTTATAGAAGGCAGATTACAAGTGTGTTACGGTTGTTAATTTTTGTTTATTTTATAAAGTTTTGATTTTTGAGTGGTAAAATTAATATTTGCTTCAAGAAGATTTTCAATAATAGTGAAAAAAAAAAAGTTAAAGTATGGCAGAAACAGGAAATACAGAAGCAGCTGCTGCAGCTACCAATGTTGAGGCAAAAAAGTCAAAAAAGACTTCATCTGGTGGACCTAAGAAGCCAAAAAGCAAGCCTACTCATCCTCCAACAGCCCAAATGGTAGATAATGCAATTAAAACATTGAAAGAAAGAGGTGGTTCTTCGTTATCTGCTATCAAGAAATTCTTAGCTGTAAATTACAAGGTTGATACCGAAAAATTAGCTCCATTTATTAGGAAGTATTTGAAAAGCGCTGTTGCTAGTGGTAAATTAATTCAGACAAAAGGCAAAGGTGCATCTGGTTCATTCAAATTACCAAGCTTAGCTAAAACGAAAACTGAAGGTAATAAAACCACTGTGAATAAGAAATCTGCAGCAAAGAAATCAGAAAATAAATCAAAAGAGAAAGCAATTAAAAGCGAAAAAAAGAAGAGTGATAAAAAGAAAACTGAAAAGAAAAAAGCAGCTACTTCTGCAGCTAAAGGTGCTAAAAAAGCCGGTTCTCCAAAGGCAAAACCTTCAAAACCAAAACAACAAAAACCTAAAAAAGAGAAAACGGCAAAAGCAGCTCCAAAAACACCAAAAGCTCCAAAACCGAAAAAACTTGCAGCCCCAAAAAAGACAACCGCCAAGAAAGCAGCGAAAAAATAAATTCTTCGCATTAAGAATCTACTTAAATCAATACGTAACCACTGGAAAAAGTGGAGATAGAAAAACATGGCTAAAAGTCATATTTTTAAGACAGAAGTAAAAATCAAAAAGCATATAAGCCCTTTTCAGGGCTACAAATTATATAAACGAAGAGTTTACATATACATATTACACATGTTATACTAATACACAATCAATACAAATAGTTTTTTCTTAAGATTTTTCATAAAATGAAATTATCAAGTATGTGATTCTGATAAAATGTATTTTATAAATTATATGCGACGTGGAATATTTTATTCTTTTTATTTTTTTATTAGAAAATTTTATTATTTAATATTTTTTACTCCTTTCTAATTTTATAACAAAATTTTTCATATTACCGCCATTTCATATTATTTAAGTATACAGTAGATCCTTATTAGCCCATTACATCAATACAAAAACAAAAAAAAATTGATAAAGGTGTGTACATATAAAAGCGTATGTATGTACATAATATAAATGTCCATGTAGATTTTGTATGTACATTTATAAAAATTTTCAAAATTTAATTATAAATTATTTAAAATAATTAAAAATTATATTATACGAATCTATTCATTCGAATAATGAAAAAATGACATCATAAAATTAAAAAGGATAAACATTTTAAGTACTGAATAAGAATTTAATATTTTGTATGAAGGCATGTATCAGAATTCAGAATGACTTTAATTTGATTATAAATTGATTAATAAATATGACACAAATGTAAGTTATTTAATAAAAATTTGTGAAATATAAATAAAGAATATAAACTATGATTTATTTAAGAAATTATTAAAAATTATTCATTGGAATTTGAGAAAAAGTAATTTTTATTAAAATTATCGGAAAATTTCAACTGAAATTTTATAAAAAAATTTAAATATTTGTTTAATTTAATAATAAATGGTAAATATATAAAATATTTTAGGTAGAAAAAAATGTATACTTTCGATATTTGACAGAAATGATGACAAAAATATTTGTATAAATTTTATACAATTAATTAATTGAAAAAAAGCTGAACAAAAAATGAGAAGAATTTGAAGAAATGCAAACAAAAAATTAAGAAGAGTCTACATTCAGATGCTCACGAGTTAACATGGTATGTATGTTGTTAACGGTTGGATAAAGTACAACAAAGTACATGTACGATATTAAATTGCAACTAGCAAATATACAATCATTACATATACATAACTAACTAAGTGTATCTCGTTTTTATAGAAGGCAGATTACAAGTGTGTTACGGTTGTTAATTTTTGTTTATTTTAAAAAGTTTTGATTTTTGAGTGGTAAAATTAATATTTGCTTCAAGAAGATTTTCAATAATAGTGAAAAAAAAAGTTAAAGTATGGCAGAAACAGGAAATACAGAAGCAGCTGCTGCAGCTACCAATGTTGAGGCAAAAAAGTCAAAAAAAACTTCATCTGGTGGACCTAAGAAGCCAAAAAGCAAGCCTACTCATCCTCCAACAGCCCAAATGGTAGATAATGCAATTAAAACATTGAAAGAAAGAGGTGGTTCTTCGTTATCTGCTATCAAGAAATTCTTAGCTGTAAATTACAAGGTTGATACCGAAAAATTAGCTCCATTTATTAGGAAGTATTTGAAAAGCGCTGTTGCTAGTGGTAAATTAATTCAGACAAAAGGCAAAGGTGCATCTGGTTCATTCAAATTACCAAGCTTAGCTAAAACGAAAACTGAAGGTAATAAAACCACTGTGAATAAGAAATCTGCAGCAAAGAAATCAGAAAATAAATCAAAAGAGAAAGCAATTAAAAGCGAAAAAAAGAAGAGTGATAAAAAGAAAACTGAAAAGAAAAAAGCAGCTACTTCTGCAGCTAAAGGTGCTAAAAAAGCCGGCTCTCCAAAGGCAAAACCTTCAAAACCAAAACAACAAAAACCTAAAAAAGAGAAAACGGCAAAAGCAGCTCCAAAAACACCAAAAGCTCCAAAACCGAAAAAACTTGCAGCCCCAAAAAAGACAACCGCCAAGAAAGCAGCGAAAAAATAAATTCTTCGCATTAAGAATCTACTTAAATCAATACGTAACCACTGGAAAAAGTGGAGATAGAAAAACATGGCTAAAAGTCATATTTTTAAGACAGAAGTAAAAATCAAAAAGCATATAAGCCCTTTTCAGGGCTACAAATTATATAAACGAAGAGTTTACATATACATATTACACATGTTATACTAATACACAATCAATACAAATAGTTTTTTCTTAAGATTTTTCATAAAATGAAATTATCAAGTATGTGATTCTGATAAAATGTATTTTATAAATTATATGCGACGTAGAATATTTTGTTCTTTTTATTTTTTTATTAGAAAATTTTATTATATAATATTTTTTTATTAGAAAATTTTATTTTATAATATTTTTTACTCCTTTCTAATTTTATAACAAAATTTTTCATATTACCGCCATTTCATATTATTTAAGTATACAGTAGATCCTTATTAGCCCATTACATCAATACAAAAACAACAAAAAATTGATAAAGGTGTGTACATATAAAAGCGTATGTATGTACATAATATAAATGTCTATGTAGATTTTGTATGTACATTTATAAAAATTTTCAAAATTTAATTATAAATTATTTAAAATAATTAAAAATTATATTATACGAATCTATTCATTCGAATAATGAAAAAATGACATCATAAAATTAAAAAGGATAAACATTTTAAGTACTGAATAAGAATTTAATATTTTGTATGAAGGCATGTATCAGAATTCAGAATGACTTTAATTTGATTATAAATTGATTAATAAATATGACACAAATGTAAGTTATTTAATAAAAATTTGTGAAATATAAATAAAGAATATAAACTATGATTTATTTAAGAAATTATTAAAAATTATTCATTGGAATTTGAGAAAAAGTAATTTTTATTAAAATTATCGGAAAATTTCAACTGAAATTTTATAAAAAAATTTAAATATTTGTTAAATTTAATAATAAATGGTAAATATATAAAATATTTTAGGTAGAAAAAAATGTATACTTTCGATATTTGACAGAAATGATGACAAAAATATTTGTATAAATTTTATACAATTAATTAATTGAAAAAAAGCTGAACAAAAAATGAGAAGAATTTGAAGAAATGCAAACAAAAAATTAAGAAGAGTCTACATTCAGATGCTCACGAGTTAACATGGTATGTATGTTGTTAACGGTTGGATAAAGTACAACAAAGTACATGTACGATATTAAATTGCAACTAGCAAATATACAATCATTACATATACATAACTAACTAAGTGTATCTCGTTTTTATAGAAGGCAGATTACAAGTGTGTTACGGTTGTTAATTTTTGTTTATTTTAAAAAGTTTTGATTTTTGAGTGGTAAAATTAATATTTGCTTCAAGAAGATTTTCAATAATAGTGAAAAAAAAAAGTTAAAGTATGGCAGAAACAGGAAATACAGAAGCAGCTGCTGCAGCTACCAATGTTGAGGCAAAAAAGTCAAAAAAGACTTCATCTGGTGGACCTAAGAAGCCAAAAAGCAAGCCTACTCATCCTCCAACAGACCAAATGGTAGATAATGCAATTAAAACATTGAAAGAAAGAGGTGGTTCTTCGTTATCTGCTATCAAGAAATTCTTAGCTGTAAATTACAAGGTTGATACCGAAAAATTAGCTCCATTTATTAGGAAGTATTTGAAAAGCGCTGTTGCTAGTGGTAAATTAATTCAGACAAAAGGCAAAGGTGCATCTGGTTCATTCAAATTACCAAGCTTAGCTAAAACGAAAACTGAAGGTAATAAAACCACTGTGAATAAGAAATCTGCAGCAAAGAAATCAGAAAATAAATCAAAAGAGAAAGCAATTAAAAGCGAAAAAAAGAAGAGTGATAAAAAGAAAACTGAAAAGAAAAAAGCAGCTACTTCTGCAGCTAAAGGTGCTAAAAAAGCCGGCTCTCCAAAGGCAAAACCTTCAAAACCAAAACAACAAAAACCTAAAAAAGAGAAAACGGCAAAAGCAGCTCCAAAAACACCAAAAGCTCCAAAACCGAAAAAACTTGCAGCCCCAAAAAAGACAACCGCCAAGAAAGCAGCGAAAAAATAAATTCTTCGCATTAAGAATCTACTTAAATCAATACGTAACCACTGGAAAAAGTGGAGATAGAAAAACATGGCTAAAAGTCATATTTTTAAGACAGAAGTAAAAATCAAAAAGCATATAAGCCCTTTTCAGGGCTACAAATTATATAAACGAAGAGTTTACATATACATATTACACATGTTATACTAATACACAATCAATACAAATAGTTTTTTCTTAAGATTTTTCATAAAATGAAATTATCAAGTATGTGATTCTGATAAAATGTATTTTATAAATTATATGCGACGTGGAATATTTTATTCTTTTTATTTTTTTATTAGAAAATTTTATTATTTAATATTTTTTACTCCTTTCTAATTTTATAACAAAATTTTTCATATTACCGCCATTTCATATTATTTAAGTATACAGTAGATCCTTATTAGCCCATTACATCAATACAAAAACAACAAAAAATTGATAAAGGTGTGTACATATAAAAGCGTATGTATGTACATAATATAAATGTCCATGTAGATTTTGTATGTACATTTATAAAAATTTTCAAAATTTAATTATAAATTATTTAAAATAATTAAAAATTATATTATACGAATCTATTCATTCGAATAATGAAAAAATGACATCATAAAATTAAAAAGGATAAACATTTTAAGTACTGAATAAGAATTTAATATTTTGTACGAAGGCATGTATCAGAATTCAGAATGACTTTAATTTGATTATAAATTGATTAATAAATATGACACAAATGTAAGTTATTTAATAAAAATTTGTGAAATATAAATAAAGAATATAAACTATGATTTATTTAAGAAATTATTAAAAATTATTCATTGGAATTTGAGAAAAAGTAATTTTTATTAAAATTATCGGAAAATTTCAACTGAAATTTTATAAAAAAATTTAAATATTTGTTAAATTTAATAATAAATGGTAAATATATAAGATATTTTAGGTAGAAAAAAATGTATACTTTCGATATTTGACAGAAATGATGACAAAAATATTTGTATAAATTTTATACAATTAATTAATTGAAAAAAAGCTGAACAAAAAATGAGAAGAATTTGAAGAAATGCAAACAAAAAATTAAGAAGAGTCTACATTCAGATGCTCACGAGTTAACATGGTATGTATGTTGTTAACGGTTGGATAAAGTACAACAAAGTACATGTACAATATTAAATTGCAACTAGCAAATATACAATCATTACATATACATAACTAATTAAGTGTATCTCGTTTTTATAGAAGGCAGATTACAAGTGTGTTACGGTTGTTAATTTTTGTTTATTTTATAAAGTTTTGATTTTTGAGTGGTAAAATTAATATTTGCTTCAAGAAGATTTTCAATAATAGTGAAAAAAAAAAAGTTAAAGTATGGCAGAAACAGGAAATACAGAAGCAGCTGCTGCAGCTACCAATGTTGAGGCAAAAAAGTCAAAAAAGACTTCATCTGGTGGACCTAAGAAGCCAAAAAGCAAGCCTACTCATCCTCCAACAGCCCAAATGGTAGATAATGCAATTAAAACATTGAAAGAAAGAGGTGGTTCTTCGTTATCTGCTATCAAGAAATTCTTAGCTGTAAATTACAAGGTTGATACCGAAAAATTAGCTCCATTTATTAGGAAGTATTTGAAAAGCGCTGTTGCTAGTGGTAAATTAATTCAGACAAAAGGCAAAGGTGCATCTGGTTCATTCAAATTACCAAGCTTAGCTAAAACGAAAACTGAAGGTAATAAAACCACTGTGAATAAGAAATCTGCAGCAAAGAAATCAGAAAATAAATCAAAAGAGAAAGCAATTAAAAGCGAAAAAAAGAAGAGTGATAAAAAGAAAACTGAAAAGAAAAAAGCAGCTACTTCTGCAGCTAAAGGTGCTAAAAAAGCCGGTTCTCCAAAGGCAAAACCTTCAAAACCAAAACAACAAAAACCTAAAAAAGAGAAAACGGCAAAAGCAGCTCCAAAAACACCAAAAGCTCCAAAACCGAAAAAACTTGCAGCCCCAAAAAAGACAACCGCCAAGAAAGCAGCGAAAAAATAAATTCTTCGCATTAAGAATCTACTTAAATCAATACGTAACCACTGGAAAAAGTGGAGATAGAAAAACATGGCTAAAAGTCATATTTTTAAGACAGAAGTAAAAATCAAAAAGCATATAAGCCCTTTTCAGGGCTACAAATTATATAAACGAAGAGTTTACATATACATATTACACATGTTATACTAATACACAATCAATACAAATAGTTTTTTCTTAAGATTTTTCATAAAATGAAATTATCAAGTATGTGATTCTGATAAAATGTATTTTATAAATTATATGCGACGTGGAATATTTTATTCTTTTTATTTTTTTATTAGAAAATTTTATTATTTAATATTTTTTACTCCTTTCTAATTTTATAACAAAATTTTTCATATTACCGCCATTTCATATTATTTAAGTATACAGTAGATCCTTATTAGCCCATTACATCAATACAAAAACAAAAAAAAATTGATAAAGGTGTGTACATATAAAAGCGTATGTATGTACATAATATAAATGTCCATGTAGATTTTGTATGTACATTTATAAAAATTTTCAAAATTTAATTATAAATTATTTAAAATAATTAAAAATTATATTATACGAATCTATTCATTCGAATAATGAAAAAATGACATCATAAAATTAAAAAGGATAAACATTTTAAGTACTGAATAAGAATTTAATATTTTGTATGAAGGCATGTATCAGAATTCAGAATGACTTTAATTTGATTATAAATTGATTAATAAATATGACACAAATGTAAGTTATTTAATAAAAATTTGTGAAATATAAATAAAGAATATAAACTATGATTTATTTAAGAAATTATTAAAAATTATTCATTGGAATTTGAGAAAAAGTAATTTTTATTAAAATTATCGGAAAATTTCAACTGAAATTTTATAAAAAAATTTAAATATTTGTTTAATTTAATAATAAATGGTAAATATATAAAATATTTTAGGTAGAAAAAAATGTATACTTTCGATATTTGACAGAAATGATGACAAAAATATTTGTATAAATTTTATACAATTAATTAATTGAAAAAAAGCTGAACAAAAAATGAGAAGAATTTGAAGAAATGCAAACAAAAAATTAAGAAGAGTCTACATTCAGATGCTCACGAGTTAACATGGTATGTATGTTGTTAACGGTTGGATAAAGTACAACAAAATACATGTACAATATTAAATTGCAACTAGCAAATATACAATCATTGTATATACATAACTAACTAAGTGTATCTCGTTTTTATAGAAGGCAGATTACAAGTGTGTTACGGTTGTTAATTTTTGTTTATTTTAAAAAGTTTTGATTTTTGAGTGGTAAAATTAATATTTGCTTCAAGAAGATTTTCAATAATAGTGAAAAAAAAAAGTTAAAGTATGGCAGAAACAGGAAATACAGAAGCAGCTGCTGCAGCTACCAATGTTGAGGCAAAAAAGTCAAAAAAGACTTCATCTGGTGGACCTAAGAAGCCAAAAAGCAAGCCTACTCATCCTCCAACAGCCCAAATGGTAGATAATGCAATTAAAACATTGAAAGAAAGAGGTGGTTCTTCGTTATCTGCTATCAAGAAATTCTTAGCTGTAAATTACAAGGTTGATACCGAAAAATTAGCTCCATTTATTAGGAAGTATTTGAAAAGCGCTGTTGCTAGTGGTAAATTAATTCAGACAAAAGGCAAAGGTGCATCTGGTTCATTCAAATTACCAAGCTTAGCTAAAACGAAAACTGAAGGTAATAAAACCACTGTGAATAAGAAATCTGCAGCAAAGAAATCAGAAAATAAATCAAAAGAGAAAGCAATTAAAAGCGAAAAAAAGAAGAGTGATAAAAAGAAAACTGAAAAGAAAAAAGCAGCTACTTCTGCAGCTAAAGATGCTAAAAAAGCCGGCTCTCCAAAGGCAAAACCTTCAAAACCAAAACAACAAAAACCTAAAAAAGAGAAAACGGCAAAAGCAGCTCCAAAAACACCAAAAGCTCCAAAACCGAAAAAACTTGCAGCCCCAAAAAAGACAACCGCCAAGAAAGCAGCGAAAAAATAAATTCTTCGCATTAAGAATCTACTTAAATCAATACGTAACCACTGGAAAAAGTGGAGATAGAAAAACATGGCTAAAAGTCATATTTTTAAGACAGAAGTAAAAATCAAAAAGCATATAAGCCCTTTTCAGGGCTACAAATTATATAAACGAAGAGTTTACATATACATATTACACATGTTATACTAATACACAATCAATACAAATAGTTTTTTCTTAAGATTTTTCATAAAATGAAATTATCAAGTATGTGATTCTGATAAAATGTATTTTATAAATTATATGCGACGTGGAATATTTTATTCTTTTTATTTTTTTATTAGAAAATTTTATTATTTAATATTTTTTACTCCTTTCTAATTTTATAACAAAATTTTTCATATTACCGCCATTTCATATTATTTAAGTATACAGTAGATCCTTATTAGCCCATTACATCAATACAAAAACAACAAAAAATTGATAAAGGTGTGTACATATAAAAGCGTATGTATGTACATAATATAAATGTCCATGTAGATTTTGTATGTACATTTATAAAAATTTTCAAAATTTAATTATAAATTATTTAAAATAATTAAAAATTATATTATACGAATCTATTCATTCGAATAATGAAAAAATGACATCATAAAATTAAAAAGGATAAACATTTTAAGTACTGAATAAGAATTTAATATTTTGTACGAAGGCATGTATCAGAATTCAGAATGACTTTAATTTGATTATAAATTGATTAATAAATATGACACAAATGTAAGTTATTTAATAAAAATTTGTGAAATATAAATAAAGAATATAAACTATGATTTATTTAAGAAATTATTAAAAATTATTCATTGGAATTTGAGAAAAAGTAATTTTTATTAAAATTATCGGAAAATTTCAACTGAAATTTTATAAAAAAATTTAAATATTTGTTAAATTTAATAATAAATGGTAAATATATAAGATATTTTAGGTAGAAAAAAATGTATACTTTCGATATTTGACAGAAATGATGACAAAAATATTTGTATAAATTTTATACAATTAATTAATTGAAAAAAAGCTGAACAAAAAATGAGAAGAATTTGAAGAAATGCAAACAAAAAATTAAGAAGAGTCTACATTCAGATGCTCACGAGTTAACATGGTATGTATGTTGTTAACGGTTGGATAAAGTACAACAAAGTACATGTACAATATTAAATTGCAACTAGCAAAATATACAATCATTACATATACATAACTAATTAAGTGTATCTCGTTTTTATAGAAGGCAGATTACAAGTGTGTTACGGTTGTTAATTTTTGTTTATTTTATAAAGTTTTGATTTTTGAGTGGTAAAATTAATATTTGCTTCAAGAAGATTTTCAATAATAGTGAAAAAAAAAAAGTTAAAGTATGGCAGAAACAGGAAATACAGAAGCAGCTGCTGCAGCTACCAATGTTGAGGCAAAAAAGTCAAAAAAGACTTCATCTGGTGGACCTAAGAAGCCAAAAAGCAAGCCTACTCATCCTCCAACAGCCCAAATGGTAGATAATGCAATTAAAACATTGAAAGAAAGAGGTGGTTCTTCGTTATCTGCTATCAAGAAATTCTTAGCTGTAAATTACAAGGTTGATACCGAAAAATTAGCTCCATTTATTAGGAAGTATTTGAAAAGCGCTGTTGCTAGTGGTAAATTAATTCAGACAAAAGGCAAAGGTGCATCTGGTTCATTCAAATTACCAAGCTTAGCTAAAACGAAAACTGAAGGTAATAAAACCACTGTGAATAAGAAATCTGCAGCAAAGAAATCAGAAAATAAATCAAAAGAGAAAGCAATTAAAAGCGAAAAAAAGAAGAGTGATAAAAAGAAAACTGAAAAGAAAAAAGCAGCTACTTCTGCAGCTAAAGGTGCTAAAAAAGCCGGTTCTCCAAAGGCAAAACCTTCAAAACCAAAACAACAAAAACCTAAAAAAGAGAAAACGGCAAAAGCAGCTCCAAAAACACCAAAAGCTCCAAAACCGAAAAAAC